>OX369301.1:8679412-9041912 GCA_947284805.1 Coleophora flavipennella
ACAAAAATGCACAAAATTGATCTAACAGCTGATCGATTTGTATAAGGAGTAAAATATATTTGCAATTTTAGAAATGTCATACAAAAAAAGGTGTTCAGTATGATGAGTAGATAAACCCTTTATACCATTCAAAAGTGTTAACGCTGTAATTGTCTTTATAGACGGGTTGACAAACAGACCAATCTTATAAATGATTCTTCGTAGAAATTACGAAACCTTTAAAAATGATAAAATAGTGTCAAGCCTAGTGGGATACCGCATTTTCCGTTCTTGCCCCACTCACCCCTCACAGCTGGGGCGGGAGTGCGATAACCGCTTTTTATACGCATAATGCTCGGGATCCCCGCTAAGCTGATAGAATTGTGGTGGAATCAGCTACACAGCTACCCTTTTGAAGTTCTATTAAATTGTGCAACACTCGCGAACCCGCGAGCTCCCGTGAAATTGTGGCTTTACTGCTCGTCCGACTTTTTTATTTCCACTCAACGCTGAGGCGAATGCATACGTACTTTTTCTGCTCGGGCTTAAAAATATAATTTTATTATCTGCAGTTGAGGGGTGAAAAGAAATCGGTTGATAAGCTGTTTCTAATTTAAGAGTTTTTTAAGCTATTGCTTAGCTTTTATCGCGGGCTTTGAGCGCGGCGACCGAATCAAGAAATTCCGTAACGAAAATAAAACCTAACACCCCACGCTCGGCCGAGTTCTAAAAAACTTACAGTGCCATCTTTTTGCGATTTGCGGTACTAAAAGAACTTAGTCTATTTTACTGGTGTAACTTTCTTATTGTTAATTTATTACATAAACATCCCGCGCCCCAAGGACTATATGGTAATGGTAAATACTGCATAAAAAATAAATAAATAAATAATTATAATTGCATAAGTTGATAAAAAATGCTATACAATAGCTTTACCGCGGCAGTCCCCGAGTGCCACACGTTTTTTTTTATTATTATTCACAATTGGGTAAGCCTTTGGCATCATCTCACCTGATGGTAAGTGACGATGATGCTGAAGGTGGAAGCGGGCTTACCAAGATTCCCCAACGCAATGGGGAAATGGCTATCTTATCTTCAAGCCGAATCACATCAATGCTGTTAACACTTGCCGCCAAGCAAGACTTAGTTAGATGGTGGTAGCTAGCCAGGCGGGCTATGAAAATGCCCTGCCAACAAAGTTGACCCCGCTGGGAATCTAACCCGCGACCTCCTGGTGTGAAACGAATGGACTAACCATTACGCCACGGGGGCGGTTTAAGAGTTCAAGAGTTCTCATAGAGTGATCCAAAAAAGGTCATTTCCCGCCTCCGTGGCGTAATGGTTAGTTCATTCGCTTCACACCAGGAGGTCGCGGATTCGATTCCCGATGGGGTCAACTTGTAAGACTCACTTTGGTTGGTGGTAGGGCATTTTCTAAGCCCACCTGGCTAGCTACCACCATCTTATCTAAGTCTTGCCGCCAAACATCAGTGTTAACAACATTGATGTGTTCCGGCTTGAAGATAAGATAGCCATTGCCCCATTGCGTTAGGGAATCTTGGTCAGCCCACTTCCACCTTCGGCATCATCGTCACTTACCATCCGGTGAGATGATGCCAAGGGCTTACCCAATTGTAAATAAAAAAATGGAGCTAAATCTAATACAGTGTGGGGTAGTCCAGAATAAGCATTGGCTAACTAGCGGGATTTGCTTAACTGGCTTACGAAAAGTTTCCCCTGTTTGTTACCAAGCCACGTTTTAACTAACGAATCGATCAGTCGGCGGCTTTATAGTAAAAATGAAGCAAGGAATTGGTTCTGAAGTGCTTAGTCAAGTCTATTCCAAAATTTAGAATAGGTATTGGGTTTGGAGACTCTTATTAAGAACAAGTAAATACCGTAGGTCTGATATCAGCTCATATACGTCCCCACCTAGGGGCTCGAGCCTACCCTGAATTAAGTCGATCGGGCCTTAGTCGACCACGCGGGCCCAGTGCGGGTTGGTCGACTTCACACACAATCTTACAGTTTCTTTGCAGGCGTGTGCAGGTTTCCTCACGATGTTTCCTTCACCATAAAAGCGTCGGATAAACGTACATATGAAATCTAAATTCGAAAACACATTGGTATATACGTGGTAGGATTCGAACCACGACCTCGCGGACACGAGGCGGCGGCCCTAGCCGTTACGCCACCGACACTCTTAACGAGAATTAATTACTGCCAGCGATCACGATTGAATTCCTAAAAAGATAAAGGCACAAAAATTAAAATAAATAACTCCAACCATTTTCCTCAGAGCCTATTACATTCACAGCGGACTACAGTAGGGATCGATTGCCATTTGTAGACTAAAGACGGACTGGACTATAATTTATTTGCCCCACTAAATAGGAAACAGCGGGGCGCGGTGGCCATTTTTTGCGAGTATATTTGGGACTTATTCCACTGCGGTCCTGAATCATAATTTTTGATAAAGCTCCAATTTGATTCTTAACCGATGCCGTTGGGTCTTAAACACCATGCTCAACTACATCGTCACTTTCCATCAGGTGAGATGTAGTCAAAGTCACTCAAATTTTTCATAAAAAGAGGGGTTGATTGAGCGAAATGAGAAACCTCACTTTTTATGAGTGTTTTTAGTAAGATCAAGTCAAAGTAAAACAGTCTTATTTACATTTTTATATAATTACATATTCCTCGTGATAATAAGTGTTATTATTTTTTATTAAAAATGTGTGGGATTTTTGCTTAATCTACTTATATAACACTAATAAAAATCAGGGACAAAAAAAAAGTAAGTTGTGTTGTACACTGCCCTAATCAAGCCTCTATAATACTTATGACAAAATTGATGTATCACCAGATTAAAAAGGGTTTTCCATTCACTCCTAACTTTCCTGTGGATCAAATTGTCACAGGCATAATAGTAGAAGCATAGAGTTATAAAGTTTTTTAGCTTTTGCCAGCGGCTCCGCGTGGAAAAAGTAGCCTGTATATTAATCCAGGTCCTAATCTGTCTACCTTCCAGATTTTATCCAGATACGTTCAGGATTTTTTTTCGTGAAAGAGTAACAAACATCCATACATCCAATCATAGAACTTTTGCATTTATGATATTACTAGGCCAAATCTGGGAGTCTTCTACTCCCAGATACTCCCACACTAGTAAACTATATAATTGAAAACGCTCAACACGTTTAAAAATCCGACTTCCATCACAACAACTTAGTACACTGATTTTGATAAAATTTATATGGGACCACACGGGAAGCACTAGCTTTAAAATAAAAAAAGAATCATAAAAATCGGTTCACCCAGGCAAAAGTTATGAGTTAACACACATAAAAAAAACATACAGACGAATTAAGAACCTCCTCCTTTTTGGAAGTCGCTTGAAAATGTATGAAAATGAAGCGCGGATTGTTGGAGCGAAGTGGATAGGGCCAAAATCGGACAATGCCCATTGGCCCCGCAGGAGGCCTACTTTACAAATTTCACTGGAGACGGGTGGAAATCGATTCAGTTTCCCTTTCGCGCGTGAGACGCCATAACTCACATCGCGAAAGATAGTTTTGGAAATTGTGTGAGTTATGTTGTATTAGTCCCTTCAACCTAAGCAGATATACGTACGTGTATTCTCTGGAGAGACTTGACTGTGTTGTGCTGTTCGAAAATAATTGAAAACGCTAAACACGTTAAAAAACCGACTTCCATCGCAACAACTTAGTACATTTTTGCATTATTATTTTTGTTTTTTGTTAATTTTCTAATAAAGTACTACACCGATTTTGATAAAATTTATATGGGACCACACGGGAGGCACTAGCTTTCAAATAAAAAAATAATCATAAAAATCCGTTCGCCCAGTCAAAAGTTCTGAGATAACAAACATAAAAAAAACATACAGTCGAATTGAGAACCTCCTCCTTTTTGGAAGTCGCTTGAAAAACATTGTTGATTTTAGATGCGTTTCGTGGCAAAGAAAACGCTGGGAAATCACAAATGTTGATGTATTTTTGTTACAAAATAACGCTCGAATCTCAAATGAAACAAAATTTCGAGTAATTGTTCCAATTATTTCTATCCAAAAATAAAAAAAAAACTCGACAAAAATAAACTAAGCACGAACAAATGTCGAAATTCCCAAAGTCTACTTAACTCGCGTCAAACGTAAATTGATTTAACTTGAAATAATAAAAAAGGAACAACGGAACTTCATTAAAAATTATGAGGTGGAAAATATAAATGCGCGGGAAAACTCTGCGTGAACACGACAGTTGCCGTAAAAAGCTTAAAGATTGTATTTCGTCAGAGAGTAATCGCGGCCAGTTCATCCGATCCGCGGATAAATAAAAATACTTATCACGTAAAAAACTCCCCTCGCGGGTGTTCCGAGCTTCCTGAACTACCTCAGGTAAGTTCTGAGTTAGGATGGTGTTACAATAAGGATAGTTTTTTTTTTTTATTCATAATTGGTAAACTCTTGACAACTCACCTGGTGGTAAGTGACGATGTTGCCGAAGATGGAAGCGGGCTCACCAAGATTCCCCAACACAATGGGGAAACTGGCTATCTTATCTTAGTGAGGTAAATAAAACATTTGAACATCGTGTAGGTGCTAGATAGTTTAGTTGAAATTTATAGTACAGTGTATAATTTCAAAACTGAACAAACACTCTTCACATTTTATTTGGTTTTTACAAGCTTTTATTTATTTTCACCTGTTCCGCTGCATGTGTAATGAAATCTTGCAAGTTAAATTTGACCCACTTCCCGGTTTCCGACTGAGCTGAAATTTTGCATGCATATGTATTCAATATTAAAAGCTAAAAGTTTTTAGGTTTTAAGGTTTATAAATCTTAAAATATCGTGTCATACTCCATTGAACAAATATACAGACGTCAATAAATAAACATTTTATAATTTACCAGCATTTACTTATTAAAGAGATTTGAACTAATCAAATAAGGAAGGTTACAGGATCGAGCTGACGTGCTGTTGACTGTACGTTTTCGAACAGTGCTGCTTTACATTTATTTAGTTTTGTCAAGGTTTTGTCACACCATAAGGCATAGTGGACATCCACCCTAAACCTATACGAAGCCGTGGGCCGAGCAACGAGCTTACCTCTACCGAGTGATAAACTGTCCAGGACAATCAGTACCCAGCCTGGGCCCACGTGGTGGAGACACGTGGGGGGTGGAAGTGGGGGGGGGGGGGGCAGCGGGACGGCAGAGGGAGGGGGAGACTTCCCGTTGGGTTTGATTTGTCGCCGGTAGGGATAACGAGCCGACCGCGTCACGTAAAACAATACGAAGAAACCGAGTGCACATTCCGAGGGATATTGTGGCTGAATTTAATCATGTTTTGTTACCAAAAACCCAATTTAGAGTGTAAAATGTAACTTAATCAAATTGAAATATTACGAAGTATTGCTTTTTACGCAGTATTGCTTTTTAATAAGTTGCCTATTGAATTAAAATTGGAGTCACGCATTCATGTTTTTAAAAGCGCACTAAAGGCACTTCTTTTGGACAAGTGTTGCTATTGCATTGAAGATTTTACTCTTTCATAATTAGATCGTACAATGTGATACTTTATTGGGATTAGTTTATGTAGGTACTTTAGTTTCGTTTTTTTTAATTGTTTGTATGCTGTGTTTATTTTTATGTAATTCTTACACAATTTAAATTGTTTTTCGAATAAACTTGAACTTGAAGATAAAACAAACGAGATAATCTTGTGGTTGGTTTCATCATTATTACTATATCGGCCCAAAAGAAGGCCTCACCCAAACATTTTTATAACGACCGGTCCTGCACTGCCCGCATCCAGCAGCTTTCCGCTAATTCCTTCCGTCCTCCGAATGGGAAGGCTGGCTACGCTATTTCTTCCGGTGTGCGGTTGCTACTCGAGAACGTTACTACCCCAACGGCAACGAGCTATGTGCCCTACATAAGTTCAGCGATTCTGAGGATTACATCGGTCGGTTACTTTAGTTCTCCTACGGATTCGATCACGTGGTTGGTTGACCAAAGTATTTTTTTTAATTTTCATCCGTAGGTATTTGAAAAATTTGTGAGTTTTTTCTTAATCCTTACTAATATTATAAATGTAAAAAATGTGTTTGTTTATTTGTTTGTTTGTTACCTTTTCACGCTTCTACGCCTCAACCGATCTTGACAACATTTGGCATGCAGATAGCCTGTGTCACGGGGAAGGACATAGGCTACTTTTTATCCCGGAAAAATAGCATAATCCGATGCAGTTCCTAAGGTAACTAAAAAAATACTCTTTTTTTGTGTTTTTTTTAACATCGCAACGGAACCATGGATCGTTGTGATTTTTTGCTCAGAGACGTTAGAGGAGGTGGAAAACGACATAATTTACTAATCACCCTTAAAGACAGTCATAAAAACGATGTCCACGCGGGCGAAGCCACGGAAAAAGCGAATTTCGTAATAAAGAAAATACTTTCACCTTTTCCGTTACAAATTTTAACAATGTTATCGCTATGACTCTGTAGATCCCGTATGTAGATAGTCTAGACTCCAGCTAGACAGACAATAGACTAGGTGAATGCTGGGTTATCTGCAGACGCCCGTCGGTCCCTGCTGACTCAGCGTTTCTCTGATTGGCTGCCAAGCGTCCGCTCTCATGTGAACACCTCCGATTCAAATGGATCCAACGTGGAGAAAGCACTTGTGTAGAAAAAAAAGATATTGTCATTTGAGTTGCGGTCACATTGAAACTTAATTTGACTAAGTATAATACAACGTTTTGGCTGGTAATAAAATAAAATAAAAATATATTTCGGACTACTAAAGATCCATAGTAAACGTTACCACGACTTATTAGTAGGTTAGTAACAAAACAGTATACAGATATAGTGTACAGATATAATCCTCATATCAGCTTATATATACGTCCCCACCGAGGGGCTCGAGCCTACCTTGAATTAGGGCGATCGGGGCTTAGTCGACCACGCGGGTCCAGTGCGGTTTGGTCAAGTTCACACACAAGCTTCGAGTTTCTTCGCAGGCGTGTGCAGGTTTCCTCACGATGTTTTCCTTCACCGTAAGAGCAAAGTATGTATATTAGTACGAACGGTTCTTGCGTCGGATAAACGTACATATGAAATCGAAATTCGAAAACACATTGGTACGTGATGGGTACGTGGAGGACTCGAACCACGACCTGACGGATAGGAGGTAACGGCCCTTGCCGTTGCGCCACTGACGCTCATAATAAACATTTACGACAGATATAATACATTTGTATTAGAACAAGACCTGAATATGGTATGGTGATGTGTAATACCTACGCTGTTGATGTGCTTTATTTAATAATTAAAAAATAAAAGTTTAAAAAAAACTACTTCAAAACCGCTAAACACAACACACAACGGGATTAGATTAGATTAGATTTATTTATTTCATATTATCAATGTCATATTACAATAAAGCTTATTAAATAATTAGTCAAAGGATAATGTGATCGTCAGAATAGTTATAAATTATAAAAGTATAAAAGTCAAATTTAAAAAAGATTATCAAAAGAAAATAAAAAATAAAAAACATTGATTTCAATCAGAGATATGCTATATATAAGGGGAGGTAGATAGGTTACATGCATCCTAAAAGTGAAGCAAAAAAAAGATGCCAATTGGCATCTCTTTTCATAGTAGCATTCGGTAGGTACCTATTATAATGTGTGTGTAAATAGATTCGATTTTCAAATGTGGTTTGTTAGTGCATAGCCCATCTATGGTAACAAATCTCTGATTTCAATGTCAAAATAATGTCAAAAATAGTCAAAAAATAAATGTCAAGCAATATGTTATATATCAAAATAAATCAATTAAAAATTAAATGAACTATGTCAATTTACCAATGTTATATTAAGAATTAAAATTAAAATTTCGTGTTAATATATTCATTTACAGAATAAAATTCGTTATCCAAGAGGCTCGTAGTCAGTTCGGATAAAAATGATTTCAAGAAAAAATATTTCAAAAAATCATTCCAAAAAAAAAATTTCAAAAAAAAATTCCTGAACTCTTCACACATCTTCAGACAACTCCCGTTTGAAGAGGTTCCCCAAATAAGCCCTGGTTAGCACAGGAGAGCGACGGGAGCCATTTTGGGCACACGCGCCACGTGGGAACCGTTAATGACGTCATCCATCACGATGACGTAAGCGCAGTTGCATCCGACACGGATTCAATGTACTGCGAAAAATAATAAATGCATTATTTTGTGCTGGCTGGGTGCCTGGGTATGACTGATATTGGGTTTCGTGCATTGTGTAGGGAAATAGGATTTGCTATGCTGACACGTCCGGTAATCGATTGATTTTGATGACACATTGTGTTATAATGTGGATTAGGGTAATATTATACTAGCTTAAGGAAAAAGTTTGTTATTTTACCGACATTCTAAATGTGTGCTGGGACATATAGTAAAAGTGAAACTTCAACGGACAAGTGGAAAAACTTAAGACAACGGACAAGTGGAAAAACTAATGACAACGGACAAGTGGAAAAACGAATCGCAACGGACAAGTGACAAAACGAATCTCAAAAAATTAAATGAAATTAACTTGAAATTTTACGGGCAGATAGTTAAGGATGGCGATCTTTAAAATATTATTTGGAATAATTTTTATGAAGTATTATTTTTTTTAATATTGAAGTTTTTTTTTTTTGAAGTACTTATATTTATTTGAAATTTATTTTTTTGAAATTTATTTTTTTGAAAAATTCAGTTAAAGTTTTACGGGCAGGTTATCAAATTAGATGGTGAAGGAATACATCGTGAGGAAACCTGCACACGCCTACGATGAAACTCGAAGGTTGTGTGAGAGGTCGACCAACCCGTGGTTGGCTAAGGCCCGATCACCCTAATTCAGGGTAGGTTTGAGCCCCTCGGTGGGGACGTAAATGAGCTAATATGATGATTGTACTTAAGGAACGTCGTTGCTTACATTGTACGTTTTTAAATCGATTTGGATTATTTTGACTTTAGACAAAGCTTATTTAGCAAGTCTCAGATAATCTTCCACATCTTATAGAACTTCAACATATTATTCACTTTGTTAACTTGCCAATAAATTTTATATATTTTTTTATTCACAATTGGTAAGCACTTGGCGTTATCTGACCTTTTTTTAATCATATCAACCAAGACGTCTACTACTAGACAAAGGCTTCCCCCCAAGGATTCCCACAATGACCGGTCCTGGCGCTGTCCGCATCCAGCGGCTTCCCGCAACCTTCACCAGGTCGTCGGTCCATCGAGTGGGAGGTCTGCCTATGCTACGTCTTCCGGTTTGCAGTTGCCTTTCGAGAACTTTACTACTCCAAAAACCATTGTGCTATGTGCTCCGCCCGCTAACACTGAGTTTTAGCGATTCTCGAGCTATTGAGCGATTATGTAAGACTAGCTTTTCCCGCGGCTTCGCCCGCGTGTACATCGTTTTTATGACGGTCTTTAAGGGTGATTAGTAAATTATGTCGTTTCCCACCTGCTACTATCTCTGTGCAAAAAAACACAACAATCCATTATTCCGTTGCGATGTAAAAAAAATACCGAAAAAAGAGTATTTTTTTTAGTTCCCTCAGAAACTGCATCGGATTATGCTATTTTCCCGGGATAAAAAGTAGCCTATGTTCTTCCCCGTGCGTAACACAGGCTACCTGCATGCCAAATGTTGTGCAGATTGGTTGAGGTGTAGAAGCGTGAAAAGGTACCTAACAAACAAAAAAATAAAAAAAAACAAATTTTCACATTTAGAATATTAGTAAGGATTCCTCTTAAAAAAACGACGGGTTGCACTCCGGGAGTGCCGGCAGAAGTGAAAACTTGAATATTAACGTTGTGCATTTTTGATATTTTGGAATGGTTAGGGAATAATTTTGCACGAATTGCTTTGATTATCAGTATAAAAGTACTATCATTTATGTGGTAGAATACAATATTTATTTATTGCGCTATTGTACACAAACATGACAATTTATATTACATTAAAAAGTTTATATCTCAGAAAAATCAACAAACTCCATCCGTCTTACGAATTTTCGATCAGGTCACGTGTCCTGACGCGAGTTTAACATTTTTTACCCATTACAAAACAAGTGCACAACGCCGCTAAAGAAGTTTTCACTACTCCATCCGTCTCACGAATTTTCGATCAGGTCACGTGTCCTGACGCGAGTTAAACATTTTTTACCCATTACAAAACAAGTGCACAACGCCGCTAAAGAAGTTTTCACTACTCCATCCGTCTTACGAATTTTCGATCAGGTCACGTGTCCTGACGCGAGTTTAACATTTTTTACCCATTACAAAAAAAAGTGCACAACGCCGCTAAAGAAGTTTTCACTACTCCATCCGTCTTACGAATTTTCGATCAGGTCACGTGTCCTGACGCGAGTTTAACATTTTTTACCCATTACAAAAAAAAGTGCACAACGCCGCTAAAGAAGTTTTCACTTCAAAAAAAGGTGGGACTCATCATATCAAACTTATGCATGATGGATGTATATAAGTTTTCCATTCCCACTATTTCCCACCATGTTCATTTTGAGCCTTCTCAGTCTATTAGTAGCATTACTAGGCTAGGTCCGGATTTGGTGCGGAATCAATGGCCTCGCCACATGGCCCGGACTAATACAGATTGGTAATCATACGGTGGGCCTATTGCCCTGCCGTGTGCGAAATCTCAGATCAGTTATTGGGTGATATGATATAGTTAGTTAGTAGGTTAATGGTCGCAAATTACGTACCCACTCTAATTTGTGTGTTCCATCAGAGACAGTAAGCTCTGTACGATACAAACAAGTTTATTATAATTCGATACGAAGTCGTGTAAAGTAAGCAAGCACACCGAGGGTTCCGTACCACCATATTCATCGTATCAGCTCATATACGTCCCCACCGAGGGGCTCGAGCCTACCCTTAATTAGGGCGATACCCTAAATTGGACCACCATATAACGTACTATGATACCCATTCACTTCAACACAGAATAAAGACATAGTTATCTCTGATTTCAATCAATATTCAAAAAGCATCAAAGTGAGCGACTTTTTTATATTTAGTTCGTGATCTTTAGCGCGTGTACGAGTCACGCTTGATTGATTGATTGAAAACACTTTATTGCACAACATAAGAGAAAATAAAAAGATACATTGATTAAGGACGTTGTACATATAGGCGGGCTTATCGCTAACACTTGGTCGGTTTATGTTATTTATTATTTTACTTTAGGATTAGTTAGTACTATAATCAAACTAAGTTTGATGCTTATATGCTTCACCGTTTTAACGATAGAGCAAAAACAAAAAAACCTTTAATAAACAGGTTTCTTGTATGGGACCCATTAGATTTTTAGGATTTTATATTTTTACTAGCTGTCCCGGCGAACTACGTACCGCCTTACATTACATTACACTGCCTTACCCTACCCTAACCTACACTACACTACACTACCCTACACTACACTACCCTACCCTACACTACCCTACCCTACACTACTCTACCCTACACTACACTACCCTACAGTACCCTACACTACACTACCCTACCCTACACTACCCTACCCTACCCTACACTACCCTACCCTACACTACACTACCCTACCCTACACTACACTACACTACACTACCCTACCCTACCCTACCCTACCCTACCCTACCCTACATAAGAACCTTCTCCTGACAATAACGAACTCGACAAAAAAGAATTAGCGAAATCGGTCCAGCCGTTTAGGAGGAGTTCAATGACTAACACACGGACAGAAGATTTATATATATAAAGATTATTTGATTGTAAATCCGTCATGATCACACATTAATGTGTGAAAACTTCAGCTGGCTATCTATCACGGTTTTTTTTACAATCCGGAAGTCCTTGGCATCATCTCAGCTGATAGTAAGAGACGATGATGCCGTAGATGGAAGCTGGCTTACCAAGACTCCCCAACGCAATGGGGAACGGCTGTCTAATATTCAAGCCGGAATACATCAATTATCTTAACATAGATATTTGGCGGCAAGACTTAGATAAGATGGTGGTAGCTAGCCAGGCGGGCGTAGAAAATATCCCTCCACCAACCAAACCGAGTCTTTTAAGTTAGACTCCGTCGGGAATCGATCCGCGACCTCCTTAAGTGAAGCTAATATACTTAACCTTTACGCTACGAGGGCGGTCAAAAAGACTTCAAAGGTCGGATGGGCAGACGTACAGCGTAGGCTTAGTGATAGGGTCCCGTTACAAGACACGAAACCTTAAAAATACCTTTTAAAAATGCTTCAAAGTGAACAGAACAACAGAATTTCAAGTACCAACTCCGCAAACTTCCCATAATAATTTTAAGAAAACAGTAAAAAGTGCAACAGCGAAAATCCTATTCTTCTTCCTCGCCATATCCCGCTACACGGGGTCGGCTTTTCTAATCAGACGGCGCCACTTCTGCCGGTTACTTGTATCGTCCACTGTAAGGGACATACTCTTCATGTCCTTTTGGACAGTCGTTAGCCAGGTCGCTAAGGGTCTTCCTCTTTGTCGTTTTCGTGTTGCTGTACAGGATAGGCACTTTTTTCAGCAGTTTTTAATAAAACAGCGAAAATCCTATTATTCGCCTAATTTAAAAGTGAGGATGAGTCGGTCCCGCTAAACCTAATCTAAGCCATAGCACAAAGGGCTGCCTTAGCCGCAACCCTGCGGATTAAAAAGGGTTTTTTTATGTGAAAAATGGACAATAACTGGCCGAGGGGCATCCCTTCGGACTGAGTCCCTCGGAATTTCATTTGTAAAATTTGTCCCGACTAGAACGCCATTACTGAGCCCTGTGATGTGCGTTAAGCGTTTTAGGATTCCGTGAGAAGTGAGACTAAAATTACCACAAGGTATGGTGGCTTTGTTTTTAATAATGCTTATTCTTATCTGGTAGACACATTGGACTTTGTGCCGTTCTTATGCCCTGCGCGTATGGGTCAGAATCGCACTATGAGTGTCTAGTTTGATCTGTTTTTGACTGTACCTACCTTAGACCATTAAAAACTAGTCTACGGTCCTAGTACACTAGAGACCACATCAGGTTAGACACTTAAGACTTTGTACCGTTCTTATGCCATGCGCGTATGAGTCAGAATCGCACTATGAGTGTCTAGTTTGATCTGTTTTTGACTGTACCTACCTTTGATCATTAAAAACTAGTCTAAGGTACTAGTATACTAGAGACCACAACAGGTTAGACACTTATGACTTTGTACCGTTCTTATGCCGTGCGCGTATGAGTCAGAATCGCACTATGAGTGTCTAGTTTGATCTGTTCTTGACTGTACCTACCTTAGACCATTAAAAACTAGTGTAAGGTCCTAGTACACTAAAGACCACATCAGGTTAGACACTTATGACTTTGTACTGTTCTTATGCCGCGCGCGTATGGGTCAGAATCGCACTATGAGTGTCTAGTTTGATCTGTTTTTGACTGTACCTACCTTTGATCATTAAAAACTAGTCAAAGATACTAGTACACTAGAGACCACATCAGGTTAGACACTTATGACTTTGTGCCGTTCTTATGCCCTGCGCGTATGGGTCAGAATCGCACTATGAGTGTCTAGTTTGATCTGTTCTTGACTGTACCTACCTTAGACCATTAAAAACTAGTGTAAGGTCCTAGTACACTAAAGACCACATCAGGTTAGACACATGACTTTGTACCGTTCTTATGCCGTGCGCGTATGAGTCAGAATCGCACTATGAGTGTCTAGTTTGATCTGTTTTTGACTGTACCTACCTTAGATCATTAAAAACTAGTCTAAGGTACTAGTACACTAGAGATAAGATAAGATAAATACTCTTTATTGTACCCAAAAATATAAAAAAAAAAAAAAACACAAAAAGACCACATCAGGTTAGACACTTAAGACTTTGTACCGTTCTTATGCCGTGCGCGTATGAGTCAGAATCGCACTATGAGTGTCTAGTTTGATCTGTTTTTGACTGTACCTACCTTAGACCATTAAAAACTAGTGTAAGGTCCTAGTACACTAAAGACCACATCAGGTTAGACACTTATGACTTTGTACTGTTCTTATGCCGCGCGCGTATGGGTCAGAATCGCACTGTGAGTGTCTAGCTTGAACTGTACTTGACTGTACCTACCTTAGACAATTAAAAACTAGTCTAAGGTACTAGTACACTAGAGTCCACATCCACATCCAGGTTAGATACTTTGCACTTTATACCATTCTTATGCCGAGCGCGCCGCGTATGGGTAGAATCTCACTACGAGTGTAAAGCTTGATCTGTTCTTCACTGTACCTACCTAAGACTATCAAAACTGGTCTAAAGGTCTTACCTACTTATAACTCATGCAGATAAAGAAACATTTCACCGGTTTCATGCTAACTCACTCATACCGCGTATGTCTGTCTCTTACAAACCAATGTAGTGAGAACAAAAGTCAGTCTCACACTCTTCTTTGTCTCTTTCACACGCTGTTAAGTTGTTACGATAAGTTTCTTAGATAATGAGCATTACTTTTCGTAAATAAGCAAATATCGAAACTGTACTTATCGCGGAATAAATCTATGATACCATATAAATAATTCCATATACAGTGTAAACCCTGTAAAACGTCACTCGATATAACGATTCACTCTTTGAAACGTCAAAATTTTCTGGCTCCAGTTGGTTTACTTTGACGATAATTTCACTCTGTATAGCGAAACCTCTCAATAACGACACAAAATGCCCGGTCCCTTGAGCAACGCTATATATAGAGTCACTGTAATAGTTTTGGAAACCTGGGCGGCTTGCGTCAATCACGTGACTTCACCACACCCCCCTCCCGAACCGCTCCACTACCGCAAGAATCTAGATTCTAGACTACTAATGGAATAAGTACTAATTTTCCAATTCTGTCGCCTTTCTAGTTAATTGATTTAACCCCGCACTCTTTTCAACTCCCTACAGAAACCCCTTTTCTCGCGACACTGATCCGCACTTCCTACATTTTTAAATTCAATTACAAAAAGGGAAAAGAGATAAAATCTTAGATGGAAAAAAAAATATGGGTCACAAAATATTCAACCACCTATCACCTATGGTTTTATTTTAGAGAAGAGGTTATTCCATCAGGATTTATATATAAACAGGGTGTAACAAAATTGGTGTAGGTCCCGTTAACTGGGGGTTCTACTCGTCGTACTGAACAACTTTCTCCAAGGAACTCATAGTCAATTCTCAAAAAAAATTTGAACCCTCCATACTAAAATGCACAAAATCGGTCGATAAACTGATCGATTTGTATGAAGAGTAAAAAAAAAAAGTTTGCGTTTTAAGCAAAGTCATAGTACAAAAGTTGTTCAGTATGGTGAGTAGAAGCCCCAGTTAACGGGACCTACACCAATTTTGTTACACTCTGTATATAAGTACCAACTACATAATAATATGCATATTGTACGTGTTCACACCTCTGCTTTTTATGTTTTCACAAATTTCCGTGGCGATCAATATTTTATATTTGCTCGCAAAGCGCGGGGTGGATTGGAGTTTTTTGCAAGTTCGCGGCTCGCGGCTCGCGGCTCGGGGAGTACCCGCGGATAGTGATGTGGTTTGGTCGATATCCACTGCATACAAAAAACGTTATTGTTAAGCAAGAGACGGTACAGAGGCCAGAACATCAAGCTATACACTCGTAGTGCGATTCTGATCCATAAGCATTCGACATAAGAACGGTACAAAGTCCAAAGTGTGTAGCTTGATGTGCTGGGTTGTGTATATTAAAAACCATTGGAAAAACCCTTTCATTTATCATCAACAGAATCAATTGATTACACTCAGATTTAAAAATGTTTGCTCTTGAGTAAGCGTATGTATGTTGCTTGGCCAATAAACATCCTATGTATGAGTTATATAACACTTTAAACTTTCACGATTATTCATAATGATAAATTGAAAGCGGGGCTTGACGTGATTTTATTTAACATATAAGCAGGTATTGATGTTGTTTTTACCTCAACGTTTCGATGTAAAAACTTTGAGGTAAAAACAACATCAATACCTGCTCATATGTTAAATAAAATCACGTCAAGTCCCGTTTTCAATTTGACGTATGAGTTATGTCTGATGATGAAGGCTAAGCGGAATGTGTGCACAGCGTGGCCACACCCTGGACACTTCATACAACGGGCCAGAAATGACATTTCAAAAAACGAATGACGGAACAAACAACATGGCGGCGAAATCCTATACGTTCGACAACCAAACTGTAACCAATCTGTATTAATCTGGGTGACGAGGGGGTGAGGTCGCAATCTAGAGAGCGCCAGGGAGTGTCCACTAATATATTCTATAATATATATTTTGGCGTGGCTGTGGCTTCGCCTGTGTTTTTTTATGACTGTAATCGTGTGAGTTTGTACAAAAATCCCATTGCAATAGAACTTTCAGTATTTTCCGAATTTTCCAATTTTCCCTTCAACGTTTATTTTTCTTTCTCAAAAACCTTTCTCTAAATAATTTTCATAAAACCTAAAAGCTTTTTGGTGCAATCTTTTATTTTAAAAGAGTTTTAATGCTCAAAAAGCCTAGTGCTGAAATTAATATAAAAATACACGGTTCTGAATTTAAAATAATTTTCGAAAAATTCTTAAAACTTTTAGGTACAAGCAAAATTTCAGCTTAATCGGTAACCGGGAAGTGGGTCAAATTTAATTTGCAAGATTTCACCCAAACATACATGCATTGCAAGTTAGTTAAAAGCTTGTAAAAAGGTGAACACAGTATTATATTTCCTACGATTTTTTTTTAAATAAAAGACGATTCGGGGACCTTGATTCCACTTCCAAAGTTCAACATCAGATCTACTTCAAAATAACAAAAGGACTTATTGTCACCGGGATACGACTTCATTCCAAATGTCACCTTAACCCACTTTTTACTATAAAAAAAGGGGGCAAAATTTTGTATTTGAAACGTATATGCTACTAAAAATATAGGTAATAGCAATTAAAAAATCTAATGAAAAATTTCTTTTCTTTGAAAAAATGTTGTTTTGAAACGACAGCAGTAACAAGAGAGTTAATCGGACCCCTGGAGTCCTGAAAGTCGCTTTAAAATCGATCGCAAGATTTTGAATATACATATTTCGGATCATCAGAAGGGTTTTGGCTGTATCTAAGAAATAAACTCGTCTTTGAGAAGTTTTGGAGTGTACAATCAATATTCACACACGTTTGCAACACGAGGCTTCACGATGATTCGGATGAAAACCGATTATTTTGTAGACTGCGATGAGTTCGGCACGGGGCTGGCTTCCCAAGTTGACAGTTCAGCTGCTCGATCAAAAGTGCTCGTAAAATAATTGACTCCTCTGTCGTAGCCTCTGTAGGTTGGCTGCATTATCATTTAATGGTTCGATAATCACAACGATTCTGATTGGCTAACAAACAAGTACCAACACTACCAACTTCCGGATTCCGGTCTCGCACAGACCACGCCTTGGCCAAAGATGACTATTATTACTACCCTAGCTAACCGCTTGACGTTTCAAGATAAAACACACGGTGCTTCGACGCATGCATAGATGGCGCCACGTCATTGCGCTCCGACATATACAAATGAGACTTTTCGCTCCACTCGCAGCCGGTCCGCGCTAACCAACAAACAAGACCAGTAACAAA
This sequence comes from Coleophora flavipennella, assembly GCA_947284805.1. Taxonomy (NCBI): domain Eukaryota; kingdom Metazoa; phylum Arthropoda; class Insecta; order Lepidoptera; family Coleophoridae; genus Coleophora; species Coleophora flavipennella. The sequence goes on from OX369301.1 coordinate 8,697,093, forward strand.
TATGTACAGCTTGGCAAAAAAGTGTTTGAGGCGGTGACAGATGGAACTAATTGATTTTTTAATGGCAACACTAGTTTGCTGTCAACGTATTTATTATTTCTGCGTAGTGGTTGTCGTTTTCTATAAATTTCATTGAATTTTAGCAATTATTTTCGGTTAACTGACTCCTTAAGAATTAATAAGACTACCATAGGTGTGAAAGAAGCGCCCTCGTCATCTCGAAACTCTTTTCAAGCGACTTCCAAAAAGGAGGAGGTTCTCAATTCGTCTGTATGTTTTTTTTATGTTTGTTACCTCTGAACTTTTGACTGGATGAACCGATTTTTATGATTCTTTTTTTATTTGAAAGCTAGTGCTTTCCGTGTGGTCCCATATAAATTTTATCAAAATCGGTGTAGTACTTTAGTTGAAAATTTAAAAAAAAACCAAAAATAATAAAGCAAAAATGTACTAATTTGTTGCGATGGAAGTCGGTTTTTTAACGTGTTTAGCGTTTTCAATTATTTAGAGACTGTACGTAGTACCATCACTAGTTTGCCCTTTATTTATTCGCCCCTGCGAGACTCGCCACTTGCGCCGACGCGTTCGATACATTTTTCACTTGAATAATGTTATCACGCCCTTCCCTTTTATGCACCTATTGTTATGGATCGTAAATGGGCGTCTTAGTGTTACTTGAAGTAGATAACGCTTCATCACGTAGATTCAGGTAAAAGGCCTATACATACTTACTTGCAGACATTAAGCACTCTTTTCAACCGACTTCCAAAAAGGAGAAGCTTCTCAATTAGACTGTATGTTTTAGGATTCCGTACCCAAAGGATAGAAACGGGACCCTATTACTAATAATTCGCTGTCCGTCCGTCTGTCTGCCAGTCTGTCCGTCTGTCACCAGGCTATATTTCATGAACCGTGATTCCGTTTGATGTGATGGATTTGAATTTCAGCTAGACAGTTGCCGCTATAACAACAAATACAAAAAATTAGAAAAAGTAAAAAAATATGGGGGCGTGTTTTTTAAATCATGAAGAAACTAGCGCCATCTAGTACGATGGTATGGAACCCTTTGTACTAGCGCCATCTAGTATGATGGTACAGAACCCCTTGTTTATGGCTCTGACTCGCACTTGTTTTTATATATGTTTGTTACAACGATATCTTCGCAGATTGTGAACCGATTTTCATGATTCTTTTATTATTCTATAGGATATGCTGCCAGATTTGTTTCCATATATGTAAATGCTTGCGGCTCGCGCACTGCGCACCCTCGAAAAGTCATAGAAACGTTGTACACGCGGGTGAAGCCGCGGGAAACAGCTAGTAAGTCATAACACCAACATTATAGCCCAAAATTCCACTTCTGAGAATTTACATATGGAATGGTAGATACCAGTAGGTACCTTACTTGGGTAACCCAACAAAAAACTATTACTTCCGACCCGCGAAATGGATTTAGGGTCATCGCATTGTGTCATCTCATATATCGAAGGGCATCGTTCGTCACTCGCCCGTTAGCAAGATCGATGGCCCGACCTGGGACCCGACCGGACCCGCCGGACCCGCGGCCGGTGACGTGTTTGAGAAACGCCCCAACCGTTTACATTTGCAAATGGATTTTAAACTCGCTTGACCGTTAGTGCCTGCATTTTTGTTTTATTTTAAAGCATTTTTGTTATCATTTCAATTTTGACCTTCTGATTGAAGGTTTTTTTTTTTTTTATTAAGAATTTGAGTACGTTTGGCTGCACCTCACCTGATGGTAAGTGCCGATGCAGCCGAGGATGTGACACGCAAACTCAAATAGTGCCTATTCACTCTCGTCTAAAAAAGATTAAAAAAACGGCCAAGAGTGTGTCGATTCACGCCTAGTGTAGGGTTAAGTTTTCTTTAAGAATTATGAATGAGTGATTTTTCGTATGGAGACTTTCACTTTTTCTAATTTTTAGTATTTATTGTTATAGCGGCAACAGAAATACATCATCTGTGAAAATTTCAGCTGTCTAGCTATCACGGTTCATGAAATACAGCCTGGTGAGAGACGACAGTGAAGTCTTAGTAATAGGGTCCCGTTTTTACCCTTTAGGTACGGAACCCTGAAAACATTTGCCTCTTTCATATAGGGCTTTCATAAAAATAAAAAAAACGAGACCTACAGTACTCGCATATGATGTTGTAACATGTGACAAAATACTTATGAAATTAATTAATTATCGGGTCGTACATTCACGGGCCGACCCTTCGAAAAGTAGTATGTCATCTTTGCCTTTGCCATCACACTAGGCGGAATGGCTATGACAACCTTAGTTTTCGAGAATTAAAAAACGTTTGCATTTCCTGTTAAACATTTCCGTCCCATTTCACGAAATCACTCCCACAAATTGCAGGAAAGCGAGAGCAAAGATGTTACACATCAATAAAACCTCTTTATTAAAAGTAACCAATCGAAAATATCTGGACAATTCTCTATACACAAAATTAATAATTCTTGAAAACGTCTTGTGCAAGCTCATATAAATATTGAAATTCGCTCCGATACTTACACGTCTGTATCAAACTCTATCTCATAAAATTCAGTATCAATTAAAATAACTTTTTTTAAATTTGACTATTTTCAATTCACATCAGCTCATATACGTCTTCACCGAGGGGCTCGAGCATACCCTGAATTAGGGCGATCGGGTCTTAGTCGACCACGCGGGCCCAATGAGGGGTTGATCGACTTCACACACAACCTTCGACTTTCTTCGCAGGTGTGTGCAGGTTTCCTCACGATGTTTTTCCTACACCGTGAAAGCAATCGGTGAGTATATGTACGTAAGTTTTGAAAAACTTATTGGTACACTGGCCTTCCGGATTTAAACCCGGCACCTTGGTTAGGAGGACCAAGTCGTTACCGGTTGAGCCACCGACGCTTGTGAGACGTACATATGAAATAGAAATTCGAAAACACATTAGTACGTGGCAGGATTCGAACCACGACCTCCCGGACAGGAGGTAGCGGCCCTTGCCATTACGCCAAGTTTCAATTATTAAAACAATATGGCTCAGCATAGAAAACATAATTACAATAATACAGTGGTAATTAATTAGACACAAAACAAACGTTTGCGTTGAGTGAGGCGGCTGATATGTTAATGCTGTTTGTTTTATATAAATTGGGATTTATTTACCAACCTGCGACCCTTTGGTTTATCTGACAGATGAGGCTCAGATTGAATGTTGCCCTTTTTGGTAACCTTTTTACCCGACTGCTCAAGCAGGTTGGTAATGTTTTCCGGTGTATATGCATTAATATGTCTGGTTTTTACCAGCTTGTGTTTAGTTTCACCTGTTCCGGTGTCTGTAATGAAATCTTGCTAGTTAAATTTGACCCACTTCCCGGTTTCCGATTGAGCTGAAATTTTGCATGCATATGTATATCGCGTGACAATGCCCTATTAAAAGCTTGTACCTAATAGTTTTGAGGTTTTTCTAAAGTTATTTATGCTGAGTCTGCAGCCTAAACAGCTTGATGGATTTCGGAGTGCGAGGTGTCGTTCGAATCGTCTTAATCCCCTGGGTGACACAGAATCCCCTGGGTGACACAGAATACATTTTTGAGCAGTCGAGTCGGGTAGTTTTTTTTTTAAGTAAAACTTCTTTACGCACGCTTGACTTGGGGAGTAAGGTGGTGGATGCGTGACTAGAGCGTTACGGAAGTGGGATCAGGCGAGGTGAACGGAAGTTTAGAGGGATATATAATTTAGTGAAGACAGATAGAGAGATACTATTTATTTTTGTTTACCAACAAAATCGGTTGCCAAGGCAACAATATCGGTTGTCTAAACAATCAAAACAAACATGTAAGATAAAAAAGATTTGATCATTGTCAGAGGATAATAAAACTCTTTTCTTAACCTGTCTATACCTCCATATCACAAAAAAGATTTGATTATTTTCTGAAGACTAAGTATTTACTTTCATACATATAGATAGAGCTAAAGAAATTTTACTTCAGTCGTGTGGTCTAAAGCACACTTGAATTTTCTTTTATCATTAAACTGGTCTATGAATGATATTCTTTATACATAAGAAAAACACAAAAAAAACTTTACACGACGTGCGAGTACATTATTATTAGCATAGAGATGCTCTCTTTTTGATGTCTGAATCCCAAAACAAGCATTGGATGCCATCTAATTTAACACACTCTTATGTTACTTAAGCACAGGGTCGTATTGTTAAACTTGCAGAGTAATTTGTACCTAAATTGCCTTCATTTAATCTAAAACCAGACAACATCACAGAAGTCTGTCAGACAAAAGATTATATCAATCATCCGCGGCATCAGACCCACCGTCTTGTGTTCGTGTGATGTGTAATAATTGCACAGATAAATCAAAATGACATGCATTTAATCGGGGATCGCGAACCCTAGCGAAAAGCCCTCCGGCCCAACATCCAGGGAAAAAACGGTAAGAAAACCAACCCTCCTAATGTACGCCGCACAGTGGTATCTGTTTGGGTATAAAGGATCGAAGTATGCTTGACCTACCGGCTGGAGGATAAATTTAGGGCACGGGATGTTTGCGTGAAGCTGCAAAGGAATTACGAAGAAACGAACAAACAAGAAATACAAAACCAAGCAGCTTCTGTGCGAGTCTTAGGAAAAGTAAGATGAAATTGTAAAAGTAATGTAGGTAATGTTATTAGATTTCGTAGAAAAGCAACGAATGGTTGGGTAGATAGATACTCGGAATGTTCTTTTCCACGTTCAGAAAATCCATTTGTTTGATGTTCCCTTATGAGATTAATGCCCTATTGATTTTTGATCTCACGTAAAATTGTATTTGTAAATTTAAATATTATTTGAAAGGGATTAACTAAGTAGGGTAAAAGCCGGATAGTTGTCACACTTTTTGATATCACTTATATCTCTCAGTACAAAAAGCAAAATACTTTATTTGTAAAACTGTCCTGGTTTTTTATCTACAAATTTAAAAAGGGTACAACATTATCTTAAATATTTTTAGAATATTAGCGATTTTTGTGGACTTCTATATTTTGGGACATCTATCCCACATAGGGTATAGTTGCCTAATCCATGTAAATTAAATGTAGGATAAATGCAGGAGAGTAACAGTATACATCTGCCCCGCAAAAACTTTGATCGCATTTTGCCTTCCCATCCAATCGCACATGGCCACCTTAGTTGTAGTTGGAGAATATTTCGATAGATTAATAAAATAGTATGCGATTCATCCGCGAAACTATAGTAATTACAATTGGGGCAACTATACCCCTGGGGCAACTATCCTGGTATTACCCTATTAATTAAATATAAAATCTGCTTACAAAATTCGAATTACAAATACGCCCGAAGTATATAGTATCAATAAAGTTAGATATAGATAATTAATCAAACCTCAAACCACGGATAAGATAAATAAGGTTGGATTGGCAATAGTCACACTTTTGTTTGAAAACCAGCGTCGCCGCCTGTCTCCCACCCATCAACTCCACTACAACAAGCACTACACAAGAATTGCGCACACTAATAAACAAAACACACTTAAACCACAGGGCTGCAATTGTGTCTCACACCATTTCGATAGTCTGTACGTTACACACAACCACACGCAAATAAAAAGTATGAACGCGTGCTTCGGTTAAGTATGACTGTCTAATCATACTTGTGGCGCACCTTCCCAGTGCACATTTCCAATCCAACCTTATTTATCTGATCCGTGCCTCAAACCAAAGGGAGGAATTAAAACAAATCGCAACATGACTGCGCCGCACCTGTCAACGTCACGAAACCGCTATTTTATATTAAAATGCAAATAAACTCAAATCGAGGGTGCAACCCGATCCGTCCCACAGCGCCCCGTTCCACCCAGATTTATTTCATATGCGATATGATTCCGTCGCGATCGAGTGCCCTCATCGGCTGCTAGCTAACCCCAGGTCCCAAGATAACTGTCGCAACGTCAGCTACTGTCGATACTTTTTCACAGGAAGGGTTTTCACGGCCAATTACGCAAAGAAAACGTTTTTTTTTTGCGCCGTACGCCTGTAATAGTGCCCACAAGTGGGGAGCGTGAATGAGGCATGAGCGTGAGCCACTCAGTCGGTGTCGAATGCCACTCGTCTGGATTCAAGATGGCGGTGCACAGGCCGTTGACAAGCCTGTGACAAATGCGCATCGCATGCGTCTCGTTATTTGCAGCTGAAGGGAGAGAGACACCGCTAATTAGCGAACGATCGCCGGAGAATCGAATTACGTGAACAAAAAATGCGACAAGCAACGCGCCTTTTATAGAACGGTATATCCATTGCACCAACCTTTTACTTCAAAGACTTTTATGGCAAGCAAAAAAAAAGGAAACATTTGCGACGAGCTGTGTAAACAGCGCAGTGGACGATCCAATATGGATAAAGTGCGGTAATTTTTATTTTTTGTTGCAGTTCAACATTCATTTCAGCTAGATAGCGAGAATATATTTTAAGCTATTGCATAGCTTTTATCGCGGGCTTTGAGCGCGGCGACCGAATCAAGAAATTCCGTAACGAAAATAAAACCTAACACCCCACGCTCGGCCGAGTTCTAAAAAACTTACGAGTACAGTGCCATCTATTAGCGATTTGCGGTACTAAAAGGGACTTTAACCCCACCGGGAATTGAACTCGCGACCTCCTGGTGTGAAGCGAATGGAGTAACCATTACGCCACGGAGGCGGTTAAAATATTATAAACGTAGATCATTCATGGTCATTTTATAATGCAATAACAAGCCTCTTTTGTTTTTAATGACGATTTCATAATGAATCTTATAGTGTAGGTACATATTCGCGTTATGCATGTTTCTGAATAGACAAAAGAAGATTCCTTCTATTCTAGGGATGTTTTTTTCCAAGGAAAGTATTAACCAATCGCACAGATTTAAAACCATGCAAAATATATATTTTAATCTTCGTATTGAAATACCCCTTAAGATAGCTGAACGTCGGTAGATACGCGGTGGGATTGTTATACCGCATAGTTACATAAACTAAGTAACGTCCATCAGAGTCGTAATTTGGATATATGCGAATACCCTCCGGTAATCGCGTAAGCTCAATGACCCGGAAATAGGGTTGCCAACCGTCGTCAGTGCCAGATGTTTTATGTTTTACTAGTTTGTACATTATCCATCTATCTAAACCAAACTATAAAAAGGACGCGTGATTTAAAGTTAGTGGTGCCTAAAGAGAGCCATAAAGCTTCCTTACGAAATCTAACTCAAATCAGGTAGAATAATCATCTTGTATCTGTTAACTTACAAAAGTTGTTGTTAGAAGTTAGATATAGGTACTTGTTAACAAGATATATATATCAAACAATGTAAGCTACGTCTCATCAAAAAACAATTCCTCTACCTACTTTTTTCGTGTCAATGATGTCAAACAACTTTCTGACAACGTTTTTGATTTGTTTTATTAAAGTAAAACTTTTATTACATAGTCTCGAATTTTTTCGTCTGTGTGTTGCATATCGCGTGACGGTCGCTTTCGTCTGACGGTATGATCGTTTCGTCCTCTGTACCGTAGCGAGAGAAGCCATGATCGTTTCGTCCTCTGTAAAGTTTCACTTTTACCGTGGTTTCATAAAACCACACACTTACTTTTTTAATTCTGGATGTTGTATTTTCTACAATAGTTATAAATAATCGGAATTTAGGTGGTATCCCTATTCGTGAGGGTAGTGCGCGGGTGCGGGACATCCAAGGGGAGTGAGAGGGGACGATCATCAATCTCTATCAGGCAGGCATCGCCGGCGGCCTCGCGCTTCCGCTGAAAAACGCACCAATATGACCGCTCCCCGTCCGGAAACTGGAGACCAGAGAGGACGTGAGAAGCGACGTCTCCTGCATGGATACATTCATACTACCCTCTTTTTACCACCAACACTTGAGAAACAACGTTTTTGTCTCAAGATCACGCACGTCATAATAATACCTCGTGAGAAATGACTGCCGGATCTCGGCCCCATTCGCACTTCGCTACCACCGACACGACAATGAGATGATGTATCCGCGACATTAATATCTCAGCCCCGTCTCTAGTCTGATTACATCCACAAAATTACATTGTTATTAAAGCAATTATACAAAACATTAATTTACCGAATCTCGTTTGTGAATCGTTCATTAGCGGAAAGGGGGAATCGGAATCGGGCCGATAGGAAAAGGAAACTTTTCACAAAAGTTAAGACGTAAACGGCAAATGAATCCGCATTATGCCGCCGTCCCCGGAGACGAGCGAGTCGCGGCGTTCTTCAGATAAGACAATTAAATAACTATCTCGTCCCATTTATCTGGTGGAGTTGGTTTTGTTTGTTTCTATTAAGCGTAATGAATGCTTCCGCGGGCGGTAGAGGTTAATGAAGGCGGGTCGAATCGACCTGATGGCACGATGGCGCATCAACGCCCCGTCCGGCTGCCATTGTCCACCAGACCCACCAGTGTACATTGTTAACCTATTTCTCAGACCTGCCCACTAGGCCACCCCTCTCTTCTCTTTCTTATCGTGTGGCACAATTAACCGTGCTATCCAAGGGATAGATCGGCGATTACCTGGTGTTGCACTTAGCATTGCCCGCGGTCACGTGTAGGGTATTAAAGATTAACACTTACGAACGTGTGCAAGGCGACCTTCAGACACATCTGGAATCAGATGTGCAGGTTTCCTGACGATTTTTTCCTTCACCATTAAAGCAATTAGTAAGTATATGTACGTAAGTTTCGAAAAACTCATTGGTAGATTGGCCGTCCCGATTAGAACCTGGGACCTCTGGTTAGGAGGACCGAGTCGCCACCGACGCTCTAACCGTCTAGTCTAGGCCACCACTGAATATAAACACTCAATCTAATTAAATGGCTCAATAGTAATATTGTATATGATAGTTCCGAATAGTAGGTATCAGATTCCAATAATAGGAATATTGCCCGCAATAAAATAGAAAAATTGCAAGGGGAAGGACGATCCCTAGTCCATAATGTGTTGCCTACACATAATAGAGCCCGCAACAAAAAAAACAAGTCGACTGCAACCGCTTCAGTAACTAGGCATTCCAGAAATTCCCCGTGAAGTTTTCTGAGATATCGTCTTTCAATCTCCCTCTGTTAGCACCTTCTAATATCGGATGGAATTTCCCAATTTCGTGCGCTTATCGCCGGCCGCGATGACACCTATGAATCTTGGCCGCAGCCCTTCCCCTTGAACCGAATAGGAATCAGTCACCATCGCAACTGCATTCTTCGGCAGACAGCTAATTTGGCCCCCCATTTACGTGTAAGTCGGGCATCTATCACGGCGTCGCGGCATTTCTCCCGATCCACCGAAAGACTAGTACTATCGGAAGATTCAATGAATGATAACGAGCCTAATAAATACGGAGTCGGCTCCCCAAATGGGTGTAATTAATTTAATGGATTTAGACAAAGAAATATGTACAATGAGATAGTAAGATTAATGGTGCACCTTGGTTGTTTTGACCATTAGTGGTTGGTGAGGATATTCAGTTACATGGCGGTGAGGAGGCCCCGCGGCCGCCGGGTCAGGCCCCAGCTCAGGCTGTCAGCCGTAGTTTTTTTTTTCTCCATTTACCAGTAAACACTAATGAAGGCACGCCCGAGCTTCTAACGAGCTTCAATGTTGCACTTTTGTTTATCTACTCTATAATCTGATTCGATTCTCAGAAAGAAGCAATGAACTTTTTGTAATGTATCAGTCCTCCATTACGTTACTGTACTGGATATGATCTTGTACAGGATATGCAGTGTCAATGTCAGTGAGTGTCCTAGAGGTGGTCCCAAATGAAATGCAATGGTCTTGTCACATGGATCTCTAATTGAACACTAATTTAAAAAATAATAAAATTATGTTAAGTCGTCGTGCGTCAATGCACTCTAAACTGGGTCGCGGGCAAAGTACACTGTAGAAGCGCGACTGCTTCCAAATCTCAGCAAAATTATTTAAAAATAAATTACATGTACGTATGTAAATCGTGCATACATTAACTTTTATATTCTTATGGGACAGTTTATAGACTTGTAGATGTTTTACTGTTCGCCGTTGGTTCAGCGGATGTTACCCCTAGACAATGCATTACCATAACTGCCCATAAAAACGGTACGTTCTGCGGAAGGGTAGTGCTAGTTCGGTGGAGGTTCTGTATCTGAAATCAGCGCAACATAAATTAGCGGACAGGTCGCGTGACGGGCAGACTTAGCCGCCGTCTCCTTATCGTCCGGAAACCTTCCTTATGTACACACCAAACAACAAAATATCAACCTGAACTCCCCAACAAAAAGGTTCACTTCACCTTACAGTTGCACGCGTGATTGCTGACTCTCTATTGTGAAACTAAACTCTATTTGAAGGTCTACAAGGTGCAATGCTATTTGCGAACCATACAGGGTAGTTACAACAAATAAGGTAACATTGCCAGTATGTCAACATAAATAAAGCTGAGTGTCCTTTAACGAAGCAGACGTTGATGTTGGGACAGTAATGAAGATTGTGCACGGCACTGTGGGCTTTCCGTCTTACGAAGTAGAATCCATTTTAATTCAGTGGGACTGACTCGCCAGGGGTAGTAAATGAAGGTTCGCGTTTAGCGGTTGTGATATGGGTATACATACGGGTAGACTGGCATTGTCTGGCAATCTTATCAGTAGCAGGCGGCAGTCTTGACATGATACATCGTCCGAGCAACGCATTTACATCCACGAGGCTGTGTCGAAGGTCTGCGACAATTAAACTGGCGAAACCGGGGACGATATATCGTGTTCCACTTGAGGATATGAGATATCGGGTTGGATTTATCTTGTGACAATTAGCCATAAAACGTTAGGGATTGATTCTGTAGCAGCGTGACAGTTTAATCACAAACATAGTGCACACAAACATCCTTTATGCCTAATACGATTGGAAACGCTAAACACGTAAAAAACTACTTCCATCGCAACAACTTAGTACAATTGGGTATGCTAAATTTTTTATAAGCCATGAAAATAAAAAAACCATTTCGAGATATTTTTATTTAAAGCCATATTTTTTCATTTTCCACTCGAAAAAGTAAAAGATTGCGTAAAAAAATCGGAAAAGGACAATAACCTTCATTTGACCCCTATGACGTCACGAGTTTACAATAAAACCTTATTTCACCACTGAACGGAACGTGCACTCTTACTTGTCATATCAATTACGGACCTTGCATTTGAGGACGAGCTTTCGTCGAGCACTGAAAAAGGCACTATTTATTTATCATCCACCAAAAACTACGTTTGAAACAATCAAATATTATTAGAACGTCATTCAAATTAAATACTTAAATGGGTAAGATATTCATTAGAGGTCCAATTTTTATTGTGGTTCTAAAAAACATTTAAACTCTGAAGGCCTTGTCCATACATAGATTATGATGTTTGATGACAAGTAAATTTTGACTTTGACATTTCGTTGTTGGCTTTGTGATAGTTTCGTTTCGGAAAAGGCAAAGGTTACTAAGACCATACAGCCAGGTCTGACGTATTTAGGCTTCCTTAGCTGTTGGAGTTGTAATGCTAGTGCCGGTGCAATGAAAAAACAACAAAATAAAACTACGTCTACCACAAATCCCGCCAAAAAACCTTTGGGAATGATTGACTTGAGTGACTTGACAGTTGACGTCAAGGCCTATTCATTTCATCGTCATAGAAATAGGGCTGTTCGTTTCATAGTAATGTGAAATTGTGAACCGATGACGTCATCAAGGTTTCAAAATTTAAAAAAATATTTAAAAATATCTAGAGGCTTAAAAAATGAAATATTCAAATTAGTTTTTCAAAATGGTCTAAACCATCAGAAAAAAAATTTAAAAAAATACATATTTTTTTTAGCATACCCAATTGTTGTGGTTTTTGTTAATTTTCCAAAAAAATTAAAATACCAATTTTAATAAAATTTATATGGGACAAACTTGGCAGCATACCCGTTGAATTAAAAAAGAATAATGAAAATCGGTCCACAATATGCGAAGATATCGTGTAACAAGCATTTAAAAAATTCAGTAGAATTAGGAACCTCCGCTTTTTGGAAGTCGGTTGAAAATGAGTTTAGTTAATGTAATGTTCAACTCCTGAGTCACACTCAATCATAAAAATGAGTTTAGTTAATGTAATGTTCAACTCCCAGTCACGCTCAATTATAAAAATGAGTTTAGTTAATGTAATGTTCAACTTCTGAGTCACACTCAATCATAAAAATGAGTTAAATTAATGTAATGTTCAACTCCTGAGTCACACTCAATTTATTAGTACAATTTTGCGTTATTATTTTTTGTTTTTGTTAATTTTCTAATGAATTTCTACACCGATTTTCATAAAATTTATATGGGACCAACTCGGAAGTATACCCTATCAAATAAAACAATAATCATGAAAATCCGTTCACAGCGTGCGAAGATATCGCGTAACAAAAATACAACAAAAAAAAATTACAGTCGAAGGAGAGGTCCTTTTTGGAAGTCTGTTGAAAATTTGTTACTTATTAGTTACGTTACTCACCTGCTTACCAAAATCTCCAAGCAATTCCGGACACTTGGAAGGTCATTAGTCATTAACCGAAGAAACACCCGTGAGTGGGGAAACTTAACTTCAACTCGCATCAATTAGGGCTAACGACTCATCAGCAAATCCCAAGTGCAAGTGGCTTTGAGCTAGTGTTGTGTTAAATTTCGTGGGTAATATCCGAACATTATTATCTAAGTAGATGTGGTGTGTCGGTGGCGTAACGGTTACGGCCGCCAACTCCTGTCCGCCGGGAGGTCTTTGTTCGAGTCCTGCCACGTACCAATGCGTTTTCGGATTTCGATTTTATATGTACGTTTATTCGACGCTCTTACGGTGAAGGAAAACATCGTGAGGAAACCCGCACACGCCTGCGAAGAAACTCAAAGACTGTGTGTGAAGTTGACCAACCCGCACTGGGCCCGCGTGGTCGACTAAGGCCCGATCGCCCTAGTTCAGAATAGGCTCGAGCTCCTCGGTAGGGATGTATATGAGCTGATAAGATGAAGATGTTTATAAGGATGACTCTACTACAAAACCGGCTAAGTGCGATTTGGACGCGCGCACCGAGGGTTCTGTAACACCACATTTCTCGTGAAAATGATTCTATACTACTACTCCGCCTAGCCTTGGTCCCATCATTTGGGGTCGGCTCTCCTATTCTTCGCCAGGACATTCTGTCCTGGGTCGTCGCAGATGTGACATTTGCGCCCTTCATGATTCCTATTCATTTAAAACAAAATACAACGCGACAGACAAAAATACACGCGAGCGACAGATCTTTATTTTGTTCAGTTCAGATTTAGCCAGTCACCCAGTATAAATCAGAAGATAACCACTAATTATTGGTATTTCTGAGCAATGACATGACCTCACCTGATGGTAATTGATGATAATGCTGAGAGTAGAAGTGGACTTACTCTTAGAATCCTCAAAGTTATGGGAAACTAGCTAGAGTAGCTATCATATACTCGTAAAATGTTAAAAGTGAGCTTAGTTTTTTTTATACACAACTGTTAAGCCCTTGGTATCATCTCATCTGATAGTAAAGTGACGATGATGCCGAAGATGGAAGCGGGCTTACCAAGATTCCCCAACGCAATGGAGAACTGGCTATTTTATCTTTGAGCCGGAACACACCAATGTTGTTAACACTGATGTTTGGCGGCAAGACTTAGATAAAATGGTGGTAGCTAGCCAGGCGGACTATGATAATGCCCTACCACCAACCAAACCGAGTCTTACAAAATTGACCCCTCCGGGAATCGAACCCTCGACCTCCTGGTGTGAAGCGACTAACCATTACGCCACGGAGGCGGTTAATAGTTAGACAAATAAATAAAATAGGTTGTTAGTAATTTACTAGTTATCCTTGTGGTCAAACTACAGTGTTCATATTCAGACAGAACATCCCTAAATTCAATACCTACAGAACTTTAATCAATCAATTTTGACTTAACGAAATTGTACATTAGCAGATAAGCTCAAACGCAGGATTCAGGGTCATTGAACCGCACGCCATTGATTAAAATATGAATACCTAACCTAATGACCTTGGTATATTTCATTCCGAGAGAACGAACGTTAATGTCCCGAGAATTTTTCGATAAAATTCGATGAGGCTCCCTTTTGCAAATCTTTGGAAATTACGACAGAGAATTCAATTTTGACTGTCTCTGGCGAAGACTCTCCGCCCAGGTCTGGGAGACAATACAGTGTTCTGAAAAATATAAAGCAATATGGTCGGGGTCATAAAAATGGAACATGGTTTTTTAGAACATGGGTGACCGAGCGTGTCTCGAAGTCTCTTGGACATGTAAACTATTTAAAAAAAATCGATACCTAACAACTTTTGAGTACAAAGAGTTAAGATACTGAGTCTCGAAAATCGCCTGAAATGGTTGTAGAAAAGTTATAGCTACATACGGCAGTGCTGGCTTTACGCTAGACTTGGCGGATCGAGACTTAGCGCGTTTTTACGAAATATTTTTGCTGTGAGCAGTGGACGTTTTTCGGCTGATACGATACGATGATGATGATGATGAGCAGATTTACTCATTATTTATGGAATAGTTAATTGTTAAAATGGCAGCGAGATTCAGCGGATTGGGTGGAGATGTGGAAGATCTTTCTACAATACGCTAGTGTCACATTGGTTGAAGGGAATGATGAGAAGAAGAAGATCGCAGCTCTGTCTTTTTACCTATGTGGACAGACTCTTGCATCTTATAAAACAATCGCTTCAGCGGCGACAAGCTTTATTGAAATAGAAAATGCATTCAAAAAAGAATTTAAGACCAACATATTCTATCTAGAACTTTTTTTTAACCGAAGCCAAAAATCGGACGAAGATCTCATCACTTTTTTATTATGAGTTGAATAAGTTAGCTTCAAAAGCTAATATTAATGAACAGACATTTATTAATTTTTTTGAGTAAATTAAACCCCACCTATAAGGACAGATCCGCATTAAGAGTATGGCTCGAAAGAAGGCTTAAAAGGTGCTATTGACCAATTTAGAGCAATTTATGAGTACGAAGTTCCTGTAGTTTGCGCTTGCAAACACTAATATGTCAAGATTCAATATTTACTTGGACGTGACCACAGATAAGAAAAAATACATGACAGATATGTAAAGTTAAAAAAAAACCAAAGCTAAAATTGGACGTGATGCGCGGTAGTTATAGAATAGGGATGACGACAGCATCACAAATAAATTGTGAACTCTTGATCACTAAATTGCCATCCTACTTAAACTTCGGAAAACCTTACTCGTTTTGTTTTAGTCTTTTAACCAAAATCACAAAATGAGTATATATATATATATATATATATATATATATATATATATATGACTGTTAAACTATGACGTCACGCCTAGGTATTTCTAACCTAAATCACAAAATGTCGTTTTTGACAGTGGAAAAAAAGTAACCCAGATGACTAGCATTCGTCATCCCTATGGACCTACTGAAACCTATCACATAATATGCAAATACTTGCAAAACACGGACTCGAACCAGAGAATCCATACGGTCGAATTTTGATTTTAAATTTAGAGCCAAAGTTATCGGGAATTTCCCATTTGCAAATGAGAAAGAGAGGTCTCGATTTATAGTTGGTGGAACAAACGCGAGGAGCTGGAGCCGGGCATGACTTCGTTTTAATTAGTGCCCATTCATCGGCGAACAATCGCCTCGTCGAACAAATCCATTATCGAGAACTTTTCGATAGTCCGAAAGACGCGTATTCAAAGTTCGCGATGAGTGGAGCTTTGTGCTGCTCTGGTCCGCTGGTCTGCCTTTCAAGAGCTCCTCATTATCTGATGGGGGAGTACTGGGATCTGTGTAAGTCACCTATCGATTGCTTTTGCCAATGGGACTGCTCGAAGTTTTGAGCCTAATTTTCGAAGAGAAGACTCGAAAATAGTGAAGTACTAAGTTAATCTATGGTTATAGCTAGATACCTCTCTTGGTTCGATGGGATGTATGTACAACGATTCTGAAGACTGTATAAGTCGGCGCACGTTTAGTCCGACATCTAAAGAGATGATGAGGAGAGGAAATGTCAGTTCCATAGTTCACCACCATGATGGAATTCTTTTCGTTCAAATTTAGGCAGAATTCAGATAGAGCCATTTCAGACTGTTTTAAATTTCAGTGCAGAATGTTATCAGGAAAATTGCCAGTAACGAACGGCAAAATATCCAGGATCACATTTTACACTGGCAACATCGTAGACTGCAGCCAAACCAAACCCGTATGCCAGATGGCCTGAAAAATATAAAAATACATGGTCCGGAATATAGCTAGTGGTCCCGTGTGATTGTTATTCAAGATCTGCCAGGCAGGAAGGGGATCGATACGATATGGACAGTAAAACGGAACGTCGAAAAGTCGGGTTTTACTGGTGTAAACATATTTTTCTTTTACCTAAACACATTTCGTCAAACTCGGATAAACAGAAAGGAAACAAAGACTTTACAAAATTACTTTACTCCTTGCCTGCTACAGTGTTTCCCGATTCCTATAGTTTGGGAATCTTCAAGGCAAGAGTGAATAGGCATTATTTGAGTTTGCGTGTACCATCCTCGATTGCATCATCACTTACTATCACCATCAGGTGAGTTGTAGTCAAACGCACTCAAATTTTTAATTTAAAAAAAAAACAAATTTTCTGTTCTTTCAAGGCAAACGATACTAAATCTGACATTATTTTAACGTACCTTCTATGATGAAGTTTACACTCGTATTAACAAACAAGAGCAAAAACTAATTATTTACGTTCGTTCGTATTAAAAATGGGTCTCTGAGGCTGAAAATAAAAAGCCATTTTTACTCTCTCTGCGTACCTACACAAGAGAAAAGGAAAAAGCCGTCAGTTACGCAACAAATCCCATGACGGTATTCAAAATCGCGTTCTTTTTAAAGTTGAGGCGATTCGCTTAACGACTGTCGAATTTTAGGGCCTCGGGCTGAAGATAGAGGGCCCCCACGAGGTGCCTGTAATTGCCAGCCATTATGGACAAAGACGACTCGTCCGATTAACATAGCTGCCAGGGCCCTGGGTCGGTTACGGATGGATCGCATTTTGTAGTAGCACCCCGGGTGACACGTGTATTAATGAGCTCTTATTCTCGCATTCTGTTATACAGGGTATAACAAAATTGATATAGAAGCCGTTTATGGGGCTTCTACTCTTCATACTGAACAACTTTCCTCAAGAGGTTATCCGAAAAAAAATTAGAACTCATCAATCATATAAATCGATCAGTTTAATGACCAATTTTGTGTATTTTTGTATAAGGCAAAAACAAATTTTTCGAGAATTGATTTTGAGCTCCTTGGTGAAAGTTGTTCAGTATTATTAGTAGATGAGCCCATGTAACAGGTATTAGTACCTCTAAGTTGGTTTAGACCAATTTTGTATCAATTTCTGTATAGGTGAGGTATTAGCTGGTTTGTTTTTTCTTTGCTTCACTAGTTTTCAATTAAACATGATTTTGTGGATTTTTTATCTTGTAAACTTCTATTTAAAGATGCATTGTATTAACGCTTATCACTGACTTATCATACACAGAATGGCATTGTTTTTTTTTTGTTTTTTTTCAAATTTGGGTCGAGTAACATAAACTCATAGCGTGTTAGTATACTTATAGACTATGTTAGTAAAACTAAAATAAAATGGAGAATCAAATAATATTATTTCTGATTTCGTGTGACCTGTCGGTCACAGCATTTCAATATATACGGACAGTCTGCCCTGTCCGCAATCATCATTAGGATGCTGTTGGAGCTGGCGCGCACCCTGCGCACCAGAGACGCGCAATACGCGCATCTCTTGCGCATTACTGCATAAAAACAGTCGATGCGCGCCTCCGCGAACATTCCCGAGGCGCTGCAGCGCCACGGCAGCCCCAACATCGCCCTAAGCGCATTGTTATATTGGACCCGGAGAGCCCCATACGATTTTTGAGTGTAGTTCACCCACAGGTTGCACGTATAAAATGATGTACAGTAGGCTCGGAATAGGGATTTTTTTACTTCCGTTGAGCATCGTGCAAACCTGCGGGCGATCATATTCGCTCTTACACGTAAGGCTTTCAAATGAATGGACGATATTGGGATTTTTAATGTTGTAATACTTCGCAGCTGATTTTTTATTTAATTGATGCATGATAAAAATTAATTACAAAGTCATGTATCATATTTTAGCGTCGGTGGCGTAACGGCTAGGGCCGCCGCCTCCGGTCGTGGTTCGAATCCTGCCACGTACCAATGTGGTTTCGAATTTAGATTTTATATTTTATCCGACGCTCTTACGGTGAAGGAAAACATCGTGAGGAAACCTGCACTGCGGAGATATGCAGGTTGTGTGTGAAGTCGACCAACCCGCACTGAGTCCGCGTGGTCGACTACGGCCCGATCGCCCTAATTCAGGGTAGGCTCGAGCCCCTCGGTGGGGACGTATATGAGTTGATATAATGTATCATATTTTATATACATTCATATTGACGCTAATCACTGACAACATCACACAACGAATGAAACTGTAATTAGTCTTCATCGTAGAAAATTAAAACATAACTAAACAATGGCTTAAATTAGTTTTGTACTGAAAGCTTGAAACTTCTCTTATTTTTTCCGTTTTGTATTAGTACATTGAAAACTAATTACAAACATCGATATATGTCTACTCAACATATTTGCAAAGTTTGGATTCAATCCGGCATGTAGTTTTTGTATGAAAGCGGAACTACGTTTGTATGGAAACTCGAGCCTCTTGGAGACCCTTAAGCCTTACAAACTGTAGTTTTCAGCTATTTGTATCGTTAACAACTCATAAACGTCCCCACATCTGGGGCACGGGTCTCTTCCCAATCTCGGGAAGGTTGGTTTACCCCCCACGGGGCCAAGTCCGGGTTGATGGAGGTTGCAGGGCTAGCGGCAAATTCCACTGGCAGAAATTTTTCAAGCCGCCTATAAGTCATATGACACGGCTTAACGTCTGCCATCTAGTGATAGCAACCGGCCTCAACGGCTTAAAGTGTTGACCTATTTGTTTAAGAGGCCTAAAACCGCAACCTAGATTTTTGGTTCATTATAGACCCAGTGGACATATTATGTGGGTTAACCAGCTGTTGTTGCTATTGATAAGCCCTTAGCATCATCTCACCTGATGGTAAGTGACGATGATGCCGAAGATGGAAGCGGGCTTACCAAGATTCCCCGACGCAATGGGGAATCTGCATATCTCATCTGCAAGTCGGAACACATCAATGCCGTTAACACTAATGTTTAGCTGCAAGTCTTAGATAAGATGGTGGTAGCTAGCCAGGCAGACTATGAAAATGCCCTACCATGAAAAGTTGACCCCGCCGGGAATCGAACCCGCGTCTTTCTGGTGTGAAGCGAATGGACTAACCATTACGCCACGGAGGCGGTTAAGGTAGGTATTATGAACGATTTATTTATTGTATTGCTTAGGTTCTCGTACACAAACAAAAGATAAATAAGAGATAAAGAAAAAAAAATACTTTCAACATAAGAATAAATAAAATTAAAAAAAACTAATAGTATTACGAGATTTTCTTATCCAATTTGTTTGGAATTAAGAAGGACTTTGGGATTCTAATCTGGGCCATCGATAGCTATCCTTTATAGGTAGGTAGGTATTGTAAACTGTTAAGGTGAAAGTTATTGTCCTAAACTAAATAACCATTTAACCGCCTCCGTGGCGTAATGGTAACGACCAATAGCTTCACATCAGGAGGTCGCGAGTTCGATTCCAGGCGAAGTCTAACTTTGTATGATTTGGATTGGTTGGTGGAAGGGCATTTACTTAGCCCGCCTGGCTCTACCGCCATCTTATCTAAGTCTTGCCGCCATACATCAGTGTTAACAGCATTGATGTGTTCCGGCTTGAAGATAAGATAGTCAATTCCCCATAGCGTTGGGGAATCTTGGTAAACCCGTTTCCATCTTCGGGCATCATCGCCTCTTACCATCAGGTGAGATGATGCCAAGGGCTTACCAATTGTGGATAAAAAAAATGCTAGGCTTAGTTACAACAATCACAAGTTGAAATACATTGTTTGATTTAGATAAAAGGAATTCTGGATAGAGTACGTATCTTATACTAAGAATTGTGGGTAGTTACAAGAATTTATCTTAGCAACAATACTCAACACAAAATAGACTCAATCTTGTCAGATTTTCTTGCCCATTGGATAACAATATCACAAAGAGAAAAAAGGATGTGTGATTTAATGAAAGAGTCTCGATCAACCAGATACGAAGTATTGATTTCACGCGACAAAGCGGCAAAACAAATTAACTAATCTCTAATTGCTGTTAAAAGAATCGCGCCAAAGACCAATAGGAGAAACTCCTTGCACAAACCACAAAGGAGACCCTATATAGAGACGCCATTTTCTTTTCGCAGCGGCGAAACTTACGACTTTTTGAGCAGGGGGCGATCGCGAAAAAAAAACAACACAAAAACCCTTTTAAAATTAATTGAGTTTTCTTGTGGCTACATCGGCCGCTACAATAAATTAATTAACGCTAAAGGAATCCTTAAAATTTGTCGAGGATCAAAAGTTGGGAGCTCGAATGGGCCTGAGGAGACGGGAGGGGCTCTCATGGGGGGAACAGATAATACTTCGATTTTCCATTAGCTTATATTAAGGTTGGGAGAGGCATACCGCTCCCTTAAACCAATGCCTCTTAATATATTTTCTTTACAAACAAAACACGCAATGTTTGATCTATTCAAGCAGTAGTTCATTTGTTTATAGGCCCATAAATTAAATGAAAATACTTACCCTTAATTTAAAAACCGGCCAAGTGCGAGTCGGACTCGCACTCCGAGGGTTCAGGACCACCACACTTCTCCACACAACTAAATAGTATAAAGATAATGATACCTATTAACATTAAAAACAAAAGACATCAACGCGAGCGATAAAAAGATGCTTTTTGTCATTCAGTTCGGACTCCTTGGCGCGAGTACGACTCACACTTGACCGATTTTTATTATTCGTTTTTAAATTCAGTATTAGTACAATAATTACACCATGTTTTACGCTTGTATGTATGTATTACCGTTTTTACGATAGAGCTAAATCAAAAATATTTCTAAAGACCTATTAAAAAAAATGTATGGAGGCCCCCCCTTATTTTTTCACTTTTTCTAATTATTAGTATTTGTTGTTATAGCGGCAACAGAAATAAATATTCTGTGAAAGTTTCAACGGTCTACCTATTATGGTTCATGAAATACAGCCCACTGACAGACGGACAGACAGCTGAGGCTTAGTAATAGCAAAGCATTATTATATTAGTACTAACATACAGTATGGACACTCCCTGCCGCTCTCTAGATTGCGACCTCACCCCCTCGTCACCCAGATTGATACAGATTGGTTACCGTTTGGTTGTCAAACGCATAGAATTTCGCCGCCATTTTGTTTGTTCCGTCATTCGTTTGGCCCGTTGTATGGAGTGTCCAGGGTGTGGTAATAGGGTCCCGTGGTCACCCGTTGGGTTTTAGGGAACCCTAAAAATTAAATTAAAACTTGTTTTTAATTTAGGTAGCTGGTTCTTAATGTGATCAATGTATCATTTATTACAACTACAGATTGTTTATTTGCTTCTTAACAGAACTTATCACTAAAGATATTTTATTTGTTTTATAAGGATTGTTTACGGTCATTAGTTGAACGGAATGAACATCATCGAAATGTTAGATTATACGCAAAAGAGACTGTTCTCGCGCAGACGTGTTAGTGACTAAGTAATATTCGTTCTTAAATACAGTATTAGTCATTTGAGTAACTTTTTATTATAACTGTCAAAAACGAAAGTTTGTTCTTCAATTCGGCTGCCCCATTGTAAAACACAGTAACTGCAAAATTTTTGTACTTGTTTTTTTTGGGTATTATTGCATTTTTCATTACTTTTAGGACTTAATTTTAAGTATTTTTACTTCCAAATATTTTTATTGCAGTATTTTCTGTTCATATAAATCATTTTTTTTATCAATTTGGCGCGGAATTTTCTTTTAATAAGGCAAATTTAAAAAATCTGAGAATTGTCAGTTATTGTGTTATGGAATTGGGCAGCCGAATTGTTCGTTTTACTGAAATAGTGACGTCATAAGTGCCATAGCCTTTAACGAACTAAATTGCTGTTTTTAGTAAATATAAAATTAAAATTGTTTAATATTTCAAATGAGCAAGTGTTTCTGCTATTTTAGAAGAAATACTATTTATTGAATAGTGTTTTTTTTTAATTTATTTTTTATACGATAATTAGAAAGCTTCATACGAACTATTATTACATTTATATTCGTGTCGTGTATTAGGCAGGCCTCCCACGAGGTGGACTGACGACCTGGTGAAGATCGCGGGAAGTCGCTGGATGCGGGCAGCGCAGAACCGGTCGTCGTGGAAATCCTTGGGGAGGCCTTTGTCCAGCAGTGGACGTTTTTCGGCTGATATGATGATGATGATTCGTGTCGTTAGATTTTCGTACCTAACGCTACGTCATCGCTGAACGACTCGACTGTTAAAACACCGAGACTTGCCATCATCAACAAGCTGATCAAAACTGTTTCCGAAGGCGATGCAAATAATTAAAAAGCCATCTCCCTTGTCCACAGGTTGTCTACTAGAAGGCTCGAGGCCCCCACCAGATGTGCCGCCCAGAAACCCGACCATGTCTCGGCTGAACGGGCGCATCACCGGCAACCCGGCGGACCTGTCGGACTTCGAACCCTCGTGTCTGGTCCGAACACCGTCGGGAAACTTTTACGTGCCTTCTGGTGAGTTTTGGGTACCTTTAGCCGAATAAAATAGGTTTGATCGACCTAGCTTCGCCTGGGAGGGTCAAGGATAGTCTGGAGGATTTGCCCTCCAGACCCACTTGTCTGGCCCGGACACCGAGATGAGCCTTTCACAATCGGTTTACAGTTACCTACTTAATAAGAAGTTCGTTCGATTTATGAATAAAGTTTTTTTTTAAATTCCACAATTGCTAAGCCCTTGACATCATCTCACCTGATGGTAAGTGACGATGATGCCGGCTTGATGAAGCGGGCTTATCAACAGTCCCCAACGCAATGTGGAACTGGCTATCTTATCTTCATGCCGGAACACATCAGTGCTGTCAACTTTGATGTTTGACGGCAAGACTTAGATAAGATAGTGGTAGCTAGCCAGGCGGGCTTAGAGAATGCCCTAGCATCAACCAACCGAGTCTTACAAAGTTAGACCGCGCGGGGAATCGAACCAGCGACCTCCAAGTGTGAGGAGAATGGACTAACCATAACGCCACGGAGGCGGTTTGATCGAGAATCTTGTCAATTCATCAAACTTCGAGTTTTTTTTTGTTTTATAGCGTATATAAGATACTAATTTATATAGGTACGTCTTATTACTATGTCTTTAGGGTTTTACCCGGAAAGTTGTAGAATAGTTTGGATTTTTTCCATTCTATATGGTTTTTGAGGTGATGAATCCGAACCTTTGTGGTTTTCTAACCTTGTCAAAATAAATAATAATAATAATAAATTGGCATTTCTTCAGTGGTTGGGTCATTTTAATCCTGAAAGACAGATTTTTTTTCATCCATTGATAAGCCCTCGGTATCATCTCACCTGTTGGTAAGTGACAATGATGCCGAAGATGGAAGCAAAAAGTATTTAATATGTATCAAAGTGTACAGACAAAATTTAATGCAATATAAGGCCAAAAACCGTCTTTGTAGGCCTAAAAGTTTTCGATATACAGCTTTTCAAAATTTAACCTTTTTAACGAATCTGGTGGTTTGTATCGTGTTGGTACATCAGATAAGATTATGTTCTTTCGCAAGCAAAACTGCTTCATTTTGAAAGATCTATACCTCACACAGAGGGTAGACTCGAAAAAAAAATATCGCCCCTTACATACAAAGGAGTTACCCTGTACATACAAAGGAGTTACCTTTTTAATGCAAAGGAGTTACCCTATACATGCAAAGGAATTATACTTTACATGCAAAGGAGTTAACCCTAAAAAACACAATTTTATTTAATTATTCAAAAAAGACTATATTTGAAATATTTTATATGCCAAATCTCATACAATTCGGTTCAAAACGGTTCAGTCTGACTGTCTGTGACGGACGCCCAGGCGAAAAGAACGATCTTGTAAGGGTTTCTCATAGGGACTGCGAAACTCAAAAAAGGCTACAAATTTATGATTTTAAAAAACACATTTTATTTAAAACAGTACTTTGATTTATTTTTTAAAACGGTTTGAAAATAATCCATACCATAGGTTTTGTTAACTCTTTAGAAGTTCTTAACTTGACAAAATCTCGATGTGATCGAATTTCAAAATCTCAGATTCTTGTGGTTTTCAGATTATAGTCAAATTTTTAAAAATCATTATTCCAAAAAAAATTTTTAGCGGACGCCCAACTGCGTTGACCGCGCAGATCCCGTTTTTGCCAATCCCGTGGGTATTTCCTTAAATCCTTTCTATCTGTATTCCAAATTTCAGCCTGATCCGTCCAGTGCTCAAAGCTGTTCGTTGATAATACTTAGTCAGGACAAACGAATTTATATATCTCACAATGTACTAAGATTAGTCTATTTTGACTAACGTACTAAGTAATTTTTCTCGATAATTTAGTCCTGGGTTAAAATGGCCAATAACTAAAGAAATGAAAGCTTTTTTTAAGTCATGAAATTATGTTGGCACTCCTCAGATTTGGATTCAACACCTCTATAAAACATACAGATAGGAATAAATAAAAAGTGGGCAGTTCCCGCTATCTCAGGAATCGCAGTTGGTATTGTTCAGTTTTTTATAAGGCCTATAAAAAACCATTTTAAGATATAACGATTTTATATCGTAAAAAGTTATTGAACAGCACTAAATAGTGTATTGTATAGCTCGCAAGAGCAAATCATCACACTGAGTCACGGCCCTTTTGTACCACTGCAACACACATATGTTTTTGTATTCTTTTTTTGCGCTTTTTAATTTGTTAAGTTTTGTTTTATATTATGTGCGAGTATAATAATATGTGTGTGATTGCAGTGACAAATAAACGTGCTATCTGTCTATCTATCTAAATAAGTAAATTTATTTTATAATCGTCAGTTGTAATTAGTACTTAGGCCGCTTTTTATGTTTCCTTACCCCAAACGGGTGACCAACGGGACCCTTTTACTAAGCCTCCGCTGACACTTGAAATTTTCACAGAATATGTATTTCTTTTGCCGCTATAACAACAAATACTAAAAATTAGAAAAAGTTAAAAAATAACCGGGGTCTCCATACAAAAAAAAACGTTTTAATTTAGCTCTATCGTTAAAACGGTAAAACATACAAGCGTGAAACTTGGTGTGATTATAGTACTAATACTGAAATAAAACAACATCATTGGTGTGTTCCGGCATGAAGATAAGATAGCCAGTTCCCCATTGCATTGGGGAATCTTGGTAAGCCCGCTTCCATCTTCGGCAACATCGTCACTTACCACCAGGTGAGATGTTGTCAAGGGTTTACCAATTGTGAATATAAAAAAAAAACAAATAATAAAAATTGGCAGTAAGTTGTACTCGCGCTAAGGTGTTCGAACCGAATGCCAAAAAAAAGCATATTTTTGTAGCACGCGTTGATGTCACAGAAATGTGAATTAGTATCAGTCATTAAACTATGTAGTTGTGTGGTGGTACGGAGCCCTCCGGAGTGCTAGTCCGATTCGCACTAAGCTGTTTTTTTTAAAAAAAAACATGGTATTTGAGCCTGTGACGTCATTTCTTTTTATGATTTGAAAAATAATAAAAAAAGAGCCCAGTGATGAAAAGTTATGATATACTAATTTGTTTCTTAAAATAATCTATATTTTCATAAAATAATAATAAAATGCCTTAATTTTTTTAGCAATACCAGTAGACGTGTATTACCTACAAATTACTTTATAACAGTCAATAATACGAAGTTTGTTTCAGTCCAGCCCTAAAGAATATCATTGAATTGCTTATATATGAAAAAAAATCTCAAATTAAAATAAATTGTTAGGGTCTCAGATAAGAGAATATCTATTCTTTTGTATTGATAGTAGGTAACCGAAACATCCAATTATTCAGTAGGCTCGTAACCTCGAAATGATCAGACAGCGCGGTGGAAAGTTTCTGGCCTCTAGGTATTGATTCAAAACTTGGTAAAGTAATCCAATAACAGTGAATGCGGAATTAGTTCTCGTAAGTAATAAATTTCCCAATCTTGCCTCGGGCGCCTTAAACTCTGGCTGAAACGTAATAAAAATATTTTTATACTGAAATTCACCGAAGAGTTTCTAGGACACGTACACTCAAATTGAAGATTTTACAACACTCACCCGAATAATTTAAACGCGATCAATACTCCCCGGTTCAAAGCGAACTAACTTCGCAAAACTCGCTCGGGAAGCCATTAGATAAGCATCACTTCACAGATGTAACTTCCCGATCATCCCATTAAGGTCATTGAACAAGTAACTCGATATTTCAGGGGACATACAAAAGAATCCGTCTATGGACTACAAATCGAATTCGTCGTGCAGTAGTCCGGGGAAACAGGACAAAAGTACATTGGAGAGGATGGACAGGAACGAGCGGTCGCACCCGGCGTTCGGCGCGCCGGTCCCGGTGTTGCCAGTGCGGAACAACTTGCGCGCCACGCACTTCCCCCCTGCAGCTTCACGATTCCACTTCAGAAAAGGCCTTTCATCTAGGTGTTCGTGGAAATGTACTGCCATTGTATTTATAGTACTCTTCATTCTTCTTTTAGCCATTGCATCCTATATGTCAGGTGAGTTACATCAACCTACAATTTAACTATCTATATCATTAATCGGCACTGCTTTTTTGCACGTTTGATTAACCCTTAAATTCGTTTCCACAGCTTCATATTTCGTGAACTGGTCGTACAACTCGAAACAATGTAATGTACTAGTTGGCGAATCGTCAGAAGTGTTTCAGTCGTCGAAAGCTTCAACAATGGAGGCCAGTAACAAATCCATAGCACGACAACACCAAAGCTCGACATCCTCCGCATCAGGTAAAGGAGGGCTCTCCCGCCTACGTAGAAGCGTAGATGAGCATGCTTCTGTACCTTCTGTCTCTGTTTCTTCCACGGAATCTTCCACTGTAGATACTCCTGTGCATGAACTAATCACTACGCCTTCTGTGAACACTGGTAGCTTAGTGCATGGCGTGACATCATCGAGCGAAGGTGACCCAATTGAAGAACAGGAGGGTACCAATAAACCTCCTGTATCTATTGATGTTGATAACCAATCAGTTATTCATGGTGACCTAACAACTACTAAGCTTGGTGTTTCATCGCTTATTGGAGAGGTGGTAGAATATGCTTCTGATACAAAAATCACTACAAGTACCGAAAAAAGTATGGTTTCGATTGATGTAAATAATTCTGCAACGGACAATACTAAAATTCAAAGCACAATGAGAGAATTAACTACAAGTCCAAGCGTGGAACCGCCACCTAAAATAATAAATGACATAACTACTCAGCTTAAATTTGAAAATATTAAACAGGAAATTGCTTATGATCCAGAGGATATGCAAGGCGATGCCTTTCCATCTTTATATTCTTATGGTGTTCAAAAACTACAATACCTAAAGCTTCTAACAAGACTAAATGAAGTTAATGAAGAGTTGCATATTTTCACAAATGATACAGTAGATACTGGCAACGTAGAAAAACTTCACTATGATAGCATAACTACGTCTCCCAAGGCTAGTACTGTGACTCATATGCTTACGAATTCTACGCCTATGCCAGAAACAAAATCACTATTAACAAGTAAACCTACCGAAGAAGCCATCGTTATTATCACACAAAAAGATGCTACAAACACTGGGCATGTAGTGACGACCCCAACACCGAGTGTTACTAA
Source organism: Coleophora flavipennella (assembly GCA_947284805.1). Taxonomy (NCBI): domain Eukaryota; kingdom Metazoa; phylum Arthropoda; class Insecta; order Lepidoptera; family Coleophoridae; genus Coleophora; species Coleophora flavipennella. The sequence goes on from OX369301.1 coordinate 8,725,122, forward strand.
CAATAACGTTGTAAATAAAATTAGTACCGCCGCACTCGACAAAAGTGAAGCAACTGTTGATGCTACTGTAAATACCGATGAAACAAAAACCTCGGAAGTAACACCTAATGCTAAACACGTGTTGATTAACTTAACCATATCCGCTGATGGTACAGAAAATTCCTCTTATAAACCGCTTTATTCTTTAACAGTTAAAGTGCCAACAGTTGGTGATTCAAACGAAATCCCAACTATTAATATAACTCCAATGGAAGTAGAGCCAACCAACCCAACAAATTTTAATAGACCTGTATCAACTGAAGGGAGGACAAGAAACAATAAAGCTATTTACACTAAAGAAAACTGGGGAGGTAGTTGCGAATGCTCTTGTCCAAATTGTGAAGATAGTAACACTTCAGATTATTTCTACGACGAAGATGGTAGCACAACAATGAAGCCTTCAGACGAAAACACAGTAAACAGTTCTAATAGCGAAGTCATAAATACCACAGATGTCTCAACAGAAACAGAAATTATGAGCGAAACATCTGAAACTTTCGACTTTAATGAATCAACTTCAGACTTTACGACTGAACAAACTGATATAACCACGGATTTCACTACTGAAACAGTATTGCCCACAACGGAGACCTTAAAATGCGTATGTCCGAAAATTAAGCCTCCACCCATTCTGATCTTGGAAGGTGAGGTTATTGAACCAGAATTGAATGAAATCTGACTTACTAACCATCACAAAAATCATCGGTTAGGGTTTTTGTAGACACGAAACTGTACAAATCACTAATCTGCATGAAAATCATGGGTTACGGCATATTTGTTGGTGTACCAAAAATAAAAATATATTTGTTAGTGTTAAACATTAAATGTTGTAATTGCATACGCTTAAAAATACTTTTAAATGCCAAACCAAGTTGTTGTGAAAATTGAATGTAGTGTAGATTTGGCATTAAAGTAATCATGTAAACACCAGATATTTCGCCACATTATTGCATGTAAAAATTTGGCTGCAAGTAATGCTTTATGTGTTTGTTTTACAAATCCAATAACTGACTTGAATTTTTATTTTCTAGGTGCGCGAACATTCCCTGCACAGTCGTTCCCCCCAGACGGGACGACATTCAAACAAATTACTTTAGGTGAAAAATTATCAAAAGAAATCCCTCCATATAGTTACTGGAACATGCAGTTCTACCAATCCGAAGCTTCTTATGTGAAATTCGACTACATGATTCCTCGAGGGGCTTCGATAGGTGTTTACGCAAGGCGGAATGCTTTGCCGACTCATACACAATATCATTTTTTGGAAGTTTTGAGTGGATTCAAAGCGAGAACTACAAGAGCTTCACATGTAAGTACTTAGGTGTTCAAAGTCACCACAAACCTACATTACACCTAATATTTCAAGAAAATCATTTGAATTTTCTTAAACTTTTCTTACAGCCTTCAGTGAAAAAGGAAGTAACACACTACATGGAGCAGGGTCACTGGTTCCTATCTCTCTACAACGACGATGGTGACCCTCAGGAAATCTCTTTTATCGCTATGGTGGCTGAAGACATGACACACAACTGTCCAAACGGATGCTCTGGCAAAGGGGAATGTCTCATGGGACACTGTCAATGTCAACCTGGTTTTGGCGGTGACGACTGCAGTGAGAGTAAGTTTAGAAAAACTCCACCAACAAGATCAATTAGGCAAGGATAAATTTTAATTAATAAATATTTTCAGGTGTGTGCCCAGTTCTCTGTAGTCAACGCGGAGAGTATATAAATGGCGAGTGTCAATGCAATCCTGGATGGAAAGGAAAAGAATGTTCGTTACGTCATGATGAGTGCGAGGTTCCTGACTGCAACGGCCACGGTCATTGTGTTAACGGAAAATGCTCGTGCGTTCGAGGGTATAAGGGTAAATTCTGTGCCGACATCGACTGCCCACACCCGACTTGCTCCGGCCACGGTTTTTGCATTGAAGGTTCTTGCCTTTGCAAAAAGGGGTGGAAAGGACCTGACTGTGCGACTATGGACAAGGATGCGCTGCAGTGTCTCCCTGACTGCTCCGGACATGGAACGTTTGATGTTGACACACAGACTTGTACTTGTCATGTAAAGTGGTCAGGAGAGGACTGTTCTAAAGGTGAGTTTTTGGATCACTCATATTGCTAAAGACCTATGATACATAAGTAATGAATTAACTAACAAGCATAATACTTCAAAAGCCATTATAACCATAACGTTTCAATATTACAGAGGTTTGCGATCTTGACTGCGGTCCTCACGGAAGATGCGTCGGAGAATCTTGCGTCTGCGACGCTGGCTGGTCTGGGGAGTTCTGTATAGCAAAGCTCTGCGACCCAAGGTGCAGCGATCACGGGCAATGCAAAAACGGCACTTGCCTTTGTGTGTCTGGTTGGAACGGAAGGCATTGCACTTTGGAAGGATGTCCACGAGGTTGTGCTGGACATGGGCAGTGTCGAGTGGCAAATGACGGTCACTGGGAGTGCAAGTGCTTCGATGGCTGGGACGGTCCTGACTGTACAACGTTGAAGGAACAGATTTGTGACGACTCTAAGGATAACGATAAAGGTATTTTGCACAAATATTGAATGGCACATTAAACATAATTTAGATGAATATAACTGCACAAACATACAGTATTTCTGCACTGGTTTTTATCACTATAATCAGTAACTTTCTTTTTCAGATGGTCTAGTCGACTGTGAAGATCCAGAATGCTGTCAAAGTTCCGCTTGTAAAGGAAGCCAGCTGTGCGTGTCCTCTCCCAAGCCTACAGACATCTTACTGCGGAAACAGCCTCCGGCGATCACCGCCTCATTCTTCGAGAGGATGAAGTTCCTTATTGATGAAGGTAGTCTGCAGAACTACGCCAAACAGGAGACCTTTAACGAAAGGTGAGATTCGGTGTTCAATGTCATGTTAAAATAAGTGCTCATAGCATTTCGGTTGATTGACATTTTAACAAGGATTTATCCTTGATGTCAATTGATTGATCTTAAATTGTGAATTAATGTTTAATAATATTTATAGGATGCGAGGTAAAGATTTTATCTGTTCATATAAAACACGCAATGTTGTGCCCCAGTCAATCCTAATGTTTTTGTTTCAAGAGTGTTACACCGATTATTTCCTTTTATGTTAATTATATTTTAAACAACTAAATTTATACATTTTTGTTACATTTGTTTTTCAAAATTATTAAATGAGTCCATATTATTAACAATAACAAACATCATTAACAATTGGTTTAGCACTTGCATGTATATTTTATAATTCATTAACTGTCTCCAAAGCGTTATCAACTGTGACTAACATTTCTCCTTCCAAATTAACAATGTTGTATCCAACGATACTCACTTATACTTTATTTCTGTCATCTTTTTGCTGCGCAGTATGTTCTGGAATCACTTCAACACGAGGTAAGACTGACAGTCTAAGTAGGAGTGTGTGTTTTCACCTTAGATCCAATATTCATTTGATATGTATCCTTGATTGGCAATATTTATCAACATGTATGTATGTACAGTAGAAACTGATTGCATGAGTTATAATATTTTGTTATTACTGTTGTGTCCTGTGACGTGTGTGTTCGCTTTTTATTATTATACTGATATACAAGTGGTTAGTTGACTATTTTAGGACCTGTATATTTTAGGTAGAGTTTGAGAATCACTTTCCATTCGTAATAGATAATGGCATTTTCTATAAGATCCTATTTTATTAGCTGTCATCCGTTTAATCAGAGGTGAAGCGTGATTTTGAATAACTTTCTTCAAGAAACCAATAAGCCGTTCGGAGAGAAGATTGAACTTCATAAACAAAGTGAGATTGTCATTTGATTTGCAGTGCCTATGAAAAATTAAATTGATTGAATTGGGGAAGTTGTTCAGAATCACAAGTAGAACCCATAATTATGAACCAAAGTTTGTAACCTTTGATAAGTAGAATTATTCATTTTAGATGAAATTTAGAAACACTCATTCAATATCATTCACCTTAGTACCTTTACGCATTATCGTTTTTAAAGATAATTTGTAGATGGTCTCTGGTATTATTAATATACCTTCTAAATAGTCTGTGATCGGAGGCAAAATTTTCTAACTGTCAACTTTTTTGATGGAGAACCTTGACGAAAATAACCTCTCTTATCGTGTGGCTTGCTATCCAAGGGACAGACGGCGGTTGCATAGTGTTGCACTTAGCATCACCCGTGGTCACGTGTAGGGCATTTAGATTTACACCTACGGACGTGTGCAACGCGACCTTCATACACATCTTGGAATCACATGTGTATGTTTCTTCACAATGTTTTCGCAATCGGTAAGTAAATGCATGTAAGTTGCGAAAAACTCATTGGTGCATTGGCCGTCCGGATTCGACCCCGGGACGGTGGGTTAGGACTTCTCCGAGAGAAGACCAGTCGTTACCGTTGAGCCTCCGACGCTTTTAAACGAACGACGAAACTAATGAACTCTCGTGTTCACTTCTGTAGAATCTAAATTCTTATGGATGTAGATTCACTTCAATAACATTCAAAATGAACATACTAAAGGTAACTTTCCGTTCATGCCGAAGCAGAAAGTCTCAACCACTACATCCACTGTTACGAATTGTGTTGTCCTTTTCAAAAGTTTTAAGCCCTTTTACAATAACAAAAAATTGGTTGCCTGTAAAGTCGGTTTACGGACGATAGTTTAACATGAGAACGTCATAACAAAACATTGATGAAATGATTGCATACGTTTATGAATAAACTTGAACGCGTAACGGGAAAATGAGCGTATCGGAACAACGAGTCATCCTTTTTCGTACGTGCAGCCGGCGTACATCGATTAATTAGACGTTGTTACGTCAAAATAATTTCACATAAATCAGCTACATTATCAACTCATACAAGAATTCAATGTAACATTTGACTACAATCCCAAACTCTTTGAATTGCAGCCGTTCAGCAGTCATCAGAGGACGCGTGGTCACTTCTCTCGGTTCAGGGCTGGTCGGAGTCAGGGTGTCAACCTCCACGCCTCTGGAAGGCTTCACCCTAACGCGGGATGACGGGTGGTTCGACCTGTTGGTAAATGGCGGTGGAGCTGTGACGCTTCACTTTGGGCGAGCGCCGTTTAAGAGGTCTTCTCAAGTTGTCTTTGTGCCTTGGAACGAGGTTAGTATTTGAAAAGTTTCTGTGACAGTAATTGAAAGGATTCACGTGATACTAGTGCAACAGAAACACCTGCTACGCCTGCGAGGAAACTGGAGGTTGTGTATGAAGTCGACCAACCCCCGCTGGGCCCGCGTGGTCGTGACTAAGTCATTATCGCCCTAATTCAGGGTAGGCTCGAGCCTCGAGCTCGGTGGGCATTTCTATGAGCTGATATGATGAAGTGCTACGGAATTGGAATTGAAACAAATAAATTAAAGATAGACAGTTAAGAAATCTTATTAATTAGTTTTATCTTGTAAGAACAGCAAAATATAAATTTCAAAGTGCTTTTCCGGTAAAATTAAGGGTCCACAGGGGGCTCGAGTTTTTATACAAATGTAGTTCTTCTATAATACAAAAACTACATCCCGGATTGAATCCAAACTTTGCGAATATATTGAGTACACACATATCGATGTTTGTAATTATTTTTCGATGTTCTAATATAAAACGGAAAAAAAATAAGAGTAGTTTGAAACTTTCATTACAAAACTATTTTAAGGCTTCGTTTAGTTATGTTTTAATTTACTACGATGAAAACTAATAACAACAACGTGTCTACTCGAATATATACGCAAAATTAGCATTCAATCCGGCATGTAGTTTTTGTATTAAAGCGGAACTACGTTTAGATGGAAACTCGAGCCTCCTGGGGAAAATTAAAAAATTATAAAAAGTAAGTTTATGCAGTAAGAACCTCAAAAGAAACCTGTTACATAAGCAATGCTTCACAACTTCGCGGCTGACTGAACTAATATTAAGGAGATTTACGTTCCAAAGTAGAATGTCTTGTAACCACCACTATACGTACTACACTCAAACACCATTTCAGTATAATTTACCCTAACACGAAAACATTAGGACATAGCAATCTTCAATACTTTATTAACTACCACGAACGAAACAGAACTCGCGACTCTATACGAAGCAATTTACATATTTTTTCGCGAAACATGCAAACTTGCTATTAAAGTGTCATTACAATTTTTAACTCTTAATTTTGCTGGAGTTAAGTCACATTCACAAGTAATCGGGAGAGTTTTTTGTAATGGTTTCGTGGTGGGTCGAACTCTAATCAAGTTAAAAAAAGCCCCATTTTGTGTTCACTGAATTCTATTTGATCATCGTCATATTTTATTCGATTATATGCAATCCATGTTTCGCTCAGTAAAAAGTACAACTGATAAAAAAAATGCTAGGAAATCAACCGTATTAAAAACCAACACGAAAAACAAGTGTGTGTGTCAGCTCCGACGACGCACGACTAGTGTTTACTCCTTACTAACGCAAAACGCATAACGTCTGATTTTATTTATGTTTGGTTAAATAATAGTTATTTGTGTAACTTAAGGGCGATAGTTTGAATTCTGAGCTAAGCGTAAGATATTTAAGTAGAATTTATATTTTTCGTTTTTTGTTTTTCATATACAAACACACGACTGGATTTTACTCCTTACTAACGCATAACGAATGTCGCCTGATTTTACTCCCCAAAATCGATTCTTAAGGAGTAAACTCCAAAACTGGTCTGCAGTATAATCCAGACCATATATATATTTTAACATAATGTATCGTTCTGCTCCAGGTGGTGATAATAGATGCTGTGGTGATGACTACATCTGAGGAGAAGAGCGGGTCGGGCCCGCCGCAGGCGTGTCTTGCACACGACTATGACGCCATGAAGCCGGTTGTGCTGGCCACGTGGAAACATGGCTTCCAGGGTGCTTGTCCTGACAAGAGCGCAATATTGGCTGAATCTCAGGTCAGTACTTGTGCTGTTTCGGACTTGGCAAAGATCAAACACTCGTTGTACTAGCTAGAACTGATCTGCTCCACAGATCCGAGCCTTCATGGACGCTGGCGCTGGTGATATGTTATCCAAATTTATCTCACATTATTACAGACGACTGATATCCAAAACCCAAAATATAGTTAGAAATTTTGGAGCCACAACCTTGCAATTCATGATTAACCTCTGAAGCGTGACGAGGGCCTATCGGCCATCATGCCGGCCAACGCTCAAGTGGGCAAATGGCCGATGGGCCATCTAACTTAGTTAGTTATACGAAAACTGTTGCGATCTCTGTCAAACTATACCATAACACTGTGGAGGGACTGGTACATCAATATTTATCGTTTATTTAAGTAATTCCATAGTTTTTTTCCAACATAAATGTTTCTAAACTTTTTAGTGTCAGATTTCATACAAACGTCAAAACCTGACACCGTTGTTTGCAAAATAAATGCAATAAAACAAAAAAAATATGGAATCTTGCATAAATTGATATAGATAGAAAGAAGATTTCATTAGCTAACTAGCACAGTAATTAGTTTATATAGGTTTTTTTTCCTTTTTTTTCAATTTACATGAAAACCACGGAAGCTTTTTAATATAAGAGAAGTAAAAACACATTAAACCTTATTCATCTATATACATATTATTTATTTATTTATTAATTGTTTATTGTACACAGTAAAGAAGAAATATATAAGTAAAAAACACAAATATATGTATATATATAAAATTCTCGTGTAACAGTGTTAGTTGCCATACACCTCCGAAACGGCTGGACGGATTTCCATGAAATTTTCTGTGTATACTCGGTAGGTCTGAGAATAGGTATAGAATTTTTTTTCACTGGGATCTGAGCGGGCGAAGCCGCGGGAAACAGCTAGTCAACTTATAAAATACGACCTACTTAATTGTCGTCTTATAAGTTTCCGAGCTACAACTCTGTTTGTCGGTAGAGAAACCGCTCTATAAACAGGCTGTAACAAAAATTGTACGTGTTTAAGTTATTTATTTATTAATTTCACAATTTATTGTGCACAGAAATAGAGAGACAAACAAACATTAAACAAGATAAGAACGTACAAAAGGTACAGCTTATTTTTATAAGAAATTTCTTCAAGCAGACCTTGGAAAGAGAGAGTTACAAAAGAACGCCAGAAGACGTATAACAATGTCAAAAATTTATGAAAACAAAAATTTTGATTGTTCTTTACTTTGCGCTTCACGTACACCCTTCATAGAGCGGTAGAGAAAGTAATCCCACCAAAAACATCCTGTAAAAACTAGCCCGCTTCACGTACACCCTTCATAGAGCGGTAGAGAAAGTAATCCCACCAAAAACATCCTGTAAAAACTAGCCAAGTCTCGATTGAGCTGCTTGATTTTCTATAAAAAGTAATGAAATCTCTAAGCAAAGCCAAGCCTAGTCTAGGGTTCTTTACTGCGATTTCTTTATTATTATGGTTAGATTTTTTGTGACCTGCCGTTGAACATTCTTTATGCATATTTACTCCTTGAGACATCCAAGTCAACGGCCAAGTCACATAAAATCTAACCATAATAATAAAGAAATCGCAGTAAAGAACCCTAGACTAGGCTTGGCTTTGCTTAGAGATTTCATTACTTTTTATAGAAAATCAAGCAGCTCAATCGAGACTTGGCTAGTTTTTACAGGATGTTTTTGGTGGGATTTCACTTATTTTTGTAGAAAACTACATTGATTCATGAACTGCGCCTTAAAAACTAGTAAATCAAGGAGTTCGGTCCTGCGACTGCATAAATAACTTTGTAATCCTATATATTTTATATGGGATTACAAGTTATTTATGTAGTTTGTGTAACTAGAAAACTGGACCGAAATTGCAAAATGTTTGAGTTTTTCCTTGCTTTATACACTAAAGACTAATTGTATTCTAAATTTGAATCTTCTATGTCGGCTAGAAGTGCCTTGCAATTTTGATGATCTGTCAGTCAGTGAGTGACAAATTAGGAAACTTTGACTAGTTATAATTCTTAAAGTACTGGTTCAAATTGAATGAAATTTGGAATATACCGTGCTTATATGATGCCTGCTTGGGTACAGAAAATTCAGGCTTCTTGGTTTATCTACAACGAAGTTGTGGGGGGGTCGAAAATGGCCTGAACTGCTTCGAGAAAAGGATGGTACGGCCGTGCCGCTTTTTTTTCTCGACTTGGCGGGGTCACTGCCGTGCCCCCAGATAATACGCGCCGGAGCATCTCCCAACTAAGAGCCGTAGCTCGGAAACTAATGCCCGTACGATATACAACTTTTTTTTTTATTCACAATTTGTAAACCCTTGACAACATCTCACCTGGTGGTAAGTGACGATGTTGCCGAAGATGGAAGCGGGCTTACCAAGATTCCCCAACGCAATGGAGAACTGGCTATCTTATCTTCATGCCGGAACACACCAATGATATCAACATTGATATTTGGCGGCAAGAATTAGATAAGATGGTGGTAGCTAGCCAGGCGGGCTTAGAAAATGCCCTACCACCAACCAAACCGAGTCTCACAATTGACCCCGCCGGGAATCGAACCCGCGACCTCCTGTGTAAAGCCGGTGAACTTTGCCTCTGAGCTACGGAGGCGGTCAAACTTGCCTAAGGTTTAATGTGTTCCTACATTGTCTTATCAAAGCTTCCGTTGTTTTAGTATAAAAAGAAAGAGAAGGGAAAAATAGTTTTTTTGCATGTTACGTTCAATGTCAACAGCCCGATAAAAATAATATTCATCATATAAACATGAATTTTATGTTGTTATTTAGGCAATTTAATGTCAATTTATTGGTTTATTGTCATTTTTCTCTTAAGAGAAAAAACATTTTTAAAGGACACGAAGGAAAATAATGTTATTTTCATGTTACGTTCAATGTAAACAGCCCTATTAAAAACTATTCATCATATAAACAATTGTATCTTGTTATTTAGGCAATTTAATGTCAATTTATTGGTTTATTGACATTTTTCTCTTAAAGGAAAAGAAGGATTTTTTTTTTTCATGTTACGTTCAATATCAACAGCCCTATTAAACACTATTCATCATAAATAAACTTGAATTTTATCTTGTTATTTAGGCAATTTAATGTCAATTCATTGGTTTATTGACATTTTTTTCTTAACTTTTACCATTTCTTTGTAAAATAGAAAAAATCACGGCGAGGGACACTTCGAAGGGGGACAAAAAGGGGAGCGCGGGGTTTGGTCTACCATCACATCTTGGAAATAACTTGAAGATGCGATAACTTGAGCTTCAGTTCTGTCTGACTGGCATTGTTTATTCATGAAGTGTCTTTTTTTTTTGAAAAGCAACCGTAATAATAGTAATGACAAGAATTTAATTTTCTTAATAGAACCATGGGATGTTTGAAAATGTCCCGACCGTCACTGTATAGAATGATTTTAACATAGGTATAATGCGTGCCACCAAAGATAGACTTGAAACACCACGTAAAACATTAAAAACACAATTTAGGAAGTGTACGAAATAGTTATCCATTATATATCATCATCATCATATCAGCTGTGTGCTGCCGGCATCCAGCGGCTTCCCGCGAACTTCACCAGGTCATCGGTCCACCGAGTGGGAGGCCTACCTACGCTACGTTTTCCGGTGCGCGGTCGCCACTCGAGAACTCCACTACCCCAACGGCCATCTGTTCTACGAGCTATGTGCCCCGCCCACTGCCACTTAAGTTTAGCAATTCTGAGAGCTATGTCGGTAACTTTGGTTCTCCTACGGATCTCCTCGTTTCTGATTCAATCACGCAGAGAAACTCCGAGCATAGGACGCTCCATTGCCCTTTGAGTGACCTTGAGCCTTCTTATGAGGCCCATAGTAATCGACCATGTCTCAGTTCCGTATGTCATCACTGGCAACACACACTGGTCGAAGACCTTGGTCTTAAGACACTGCGGTATCTGGGACGTAAAGATATTGCGAAGCTTCCCGATCGCTGCCCAGCCGAGTTGGATATTATATATATCGACTGCAGCAGAATATCAGCGCTGTATGTACATAATTACCTGCAGCATATGCTGAGTCGGAGCCATTTCGAAGTTACGGCACAATTTAATGTATCTACCCTCTTTATACATTTAAGCTTAGATATAAGAAGTTTTTTATTTTATTTTTATTTTTGTGTATCAATTGTAATGTAGCTTTGAATAAATATAATATTATCCCGAATCCTTTGCTTCTTTTGACTATATAGGTGTACACATCCTGAATCATCTTCCCATTTTGTGTTTTTAATGCTTTACGTGGTGTTTCAAGTCTCATCTTTAGTGGCACGCACTATATGCAAATAGAATTTAAAAATATTCTAACATTCTAAATTCAAACAGTTCTAAAAGCACATTTGAAATACTTAATGACGCCCAGCTAACTTGTATTTTTATATTTCAGGTGGTCCAAGAAAGTCTGCAGGTTCCCGGAACTGGTTTGAACCTCGTCTACCACAGTTCTCGGGCAGCCGGTTACCTCTCGACCATCCAGCTGCAACTTACACCTGAAAAAGTCCCACCGACACTAGCCCTTATCCACCTCAGAATCACCATCGAAGGCATACTCTTTGAGAAGACTTTCGAAGCTGACCCAGTCATCAAATTCACGTATCCGTGGAACAGGTTGAACGTATACCGGCAAAGGGTTTACGGAGTCACAACAGCGTTGGTGAAAGTGGGATATCAATACACGGATTGTAAGGATATCATCTGGAATGTGCAGACGACGAAACTGAGTGGTCACGACATGAGCATTTCTGATGTCGGGGGATGGAACCTGGATATTCATCATAGATACAACTTCCATGAAGGTTAGAACCCTTTACTTTTTCACTTTTTAGGGTTCCGCACCCAAAGGGTAAAAACGGGATAATCTAGTATGATGGTACGGAACCCTTTATGCGCGGTTCTGACTCGCTCTTTACCGGAACACATCAATGCTGTTAACACTGATGTTTGGCGGCAAGAGTTATTTTTCATCCACAATTGGTAAGCCCTTGGCATCATCTCACCTAATGGCAATTATGGTAAGTGACGATGATGCCGAAGATGGAAGCTGGCTTACCAAGATTTCCCAACGCAACGGGGATCTGGCTATCTTATCTTCTAGCCGGAACACATCAATGCGGTTAACACTGATGTTTGGCGGCAAGACTTAGATAAGATGGTGGTAGCTAGCCAGGCGGGCTATAAAAATGCCCTGCCACCAACCAGTTAATATGTCACTGTGCTCAGTTAATATGTTACTCCTTGAGAAAAAAACATATTTATCTTCTGCTTCATGTATCTTAAGGATTTCTTGCGTTAGTTTAGATAATCCCTGACTAGTAAATTTCTAAACAAGAAATAAACTTAAGAGGACTGTGAATCCACGGTGAAAATTAGAATTTTCTAACAATTTGCGAAAGCGATTTTCACCTCTTAAAAGTTAAACGATTTTGACCATTTTTAGGGTTCCGTGCCCAAAGTGTAAAAACGTCCGTCTCTCTGTCTGTCCGCCTGTCACCAGGCTGTATTTCATGAACTGTGATAGCTAGACTGTTGAAATTTTTACAGATGATTTATTTCTGTTGTCGCTATGAAATTCGCCATACAAAAAACGTGTTTTTTGAAACGTGAAGAAACTAGAACCATCTAGTATGATGGTACGGAACCCTTTGTGCGCGGTTCTGACTCGCACTTCACCGGTTTTTGGTAGGTAGTCAGTCAGACCAAAAGCTAGGTTTATATGTTTCGTTTTTTTAAATTATTGATTAAAAATAAACAAATAATAGCCGATATAGCTTTGTATGAAAACACATGAACGACAATAAATTTAAACTTATTATATTAACTTTATTGAAATAACAAATTTATCCGCCTCCGTAGCTCAGAGGCAAAGTTCACTGGCTTTACAGAGGAGGTCGCGGGTTCGAGTCCCGGCGGGGTCAATTGTAAGACTCGGTTTGGTTGGTGGTAGGGCATTTTTTAAGCCCGCCTGGCTAGCTACCACCATCTTATCTAAGTCATGCCGCCAAATATCAATGTTGATATCATTGGTGTGTTCCGGCATGAAGATAAGATAGCCAGTTCCCCATTGCGTTGGGGAATCTTGGTAAGCCCGCTTCCATCTTCGGCAACATCGTCACTTACCAGGTGAGATGTTGTCAAGGGTTTACCAATTGTGCATTAAAAAAAAAAAACCTTTAAATCTAGCTTTTGTTGTGACTGACAATCTATCAAAAATTGGTTGAAATTGGATTGCATTTAAGAAACGTGAAAATCGCTAACGCCGTTCGTATGAAAAGTCGCAGCTTTACAATCCTCTTAAGTCATCATATCAGTCGAAGGACGTCTACTGCTGGACATAGGCCTCCCCCAAGGATCTCCACGACGACCGGTTCTGCGCTGCCCGCATCCAGCGGCTTCCCGCGACCTTCACCAGGTCGTCGGTCCACCGAGTGGGAGGCTTGCCTACACTACGTAGGCTCATAGGCTCGTAGGCTGCGTACATTGCTCGTAGAACAGATGGCCGATGGGGCAGTAAAGTTCTCGAGTGGCGACCACGCACCGTAAAACGTAGCATGTTCTTTAGTTCAAATCAAAATCAAAACGAAGGGAGAATATGTACTTATTGTAATCTAAATTACTCATTGTTGTATTAATTCTCAGGAATCCTCCAAAAAGGAGATGGCACGAACATCTACCTGAAGCACAAACCCCGCCTCATCATCACCACCATGGGTGACGGCAGGCAGCGGGGGCTGGACTGCGGCGCCGAGTGCGTGGGCGCCGCCAACCGGCAACGGCTGTTGGCTCCGGTGGCCCTCGCTGCAGCCCCCGACGGGTCCATCTACGTGGGGGACTTCAATTTGGTCAGGAAGATCAACACTGATGGGACAGTGCGGACAGTGGTGAAGTTGAAGTGAGTATTAAGAAAGATTCATTACATACCTACTAAACAGATCATCATTACAGCTCATATACGTCCCCCACCGAGGAGCTCGAGCCTACCCTGAATCAGGGCGATTAGGCCTTAGTCGACCACGAGGGCCCAGTGCGGGTTGGTCGACTTCACACACAACCTTCGAGTTTCTTCGCAGGCATGTGCAGGTTTCCTCACGATGTTTTCCTTCACCGTTAAAGCAATCGGTAAGTATGTACGTAAGTTTTTGAAAAACTCATTGGTACATTGGCCGTCCAGATTTGAACCCGGTACCTCTGGTTAGATGGACCCAGTCGTTACCGGTTGAGCCACCACTAAACAGATCACTACTGAATTAAGACTACTAGACCAAAGTATATATATTAGTACTAACATACAGTATGGACACTCCCTGCAGCTCTGTAGATTGCGACCTCACCCCCCTCGTCACCCAGATTGATACAGATTGGTTACAGTTTCGTTGTCGAACGTCTAGGATTTCGCCGCCATTTATTTTGTTTGCTCCGTCATTCCTTTATTGCAATGTCATTTCTGGCCCGATGTATGAAGTGTCCAGGGTGTGACTAGACTCTTCTTTTTCTCTCTATTTTTTTATCCCAATTGATAAGCCCTTGGCATCATCTCACCTGATGGTGACGATGATGCCGAAGATGGAAGCGGGCTTACCAAGATTCCCCAACGCAATGAGGATCTGGCTATCTTTTCTTCAAGCCGGAACACATTAATGTTGTTAACACTGATGTTTTGCGGCAATGGTGGTAGCTAGTCAGGCGGGCTATGAAAATACCCTACCACCAACCAAACCGAGTCCTACAAAGTTGACCCCGCCGGGAATCAAACCCGTGATCTTCGGGTGATAAGCGAATGGACTAACCATTACGCCACGGTGGCGGTTAAAGCCTACGTTACGGTTAAAGCCTACTCTTAGCCTACGTTTTCCGTCTGTCTATTCGACTTTTTAAAAGGTTGTATCTTTTGAACCGTGATAGGTAACCGGCTGAAACATGATTGCGCATGTGTTAACAAGGGGGATTTACGATACGAATTAAGGCGAGGCATTTGTAAAACAGTTGTCTCTTTTTTTTCCTTTACGTGTAAAAAGTCAAGAAAATAACCACACTTTTGCACTTTTTCAATGTTTTACGTTGTTATTTCTCATAAAACTTCAATTTAAAGACTAAAATTTAGCAGATTCTCTGTAGTACTTAAAAATGAAATATCTCCATATAAAAACTATGTGCAAATTTAGAAATTTTATTAATAAATAATTCGTTTTACACTTTTTTTAGACGTTTAGACGTGTTTCTGGGATTTTTTATGATCGAGTAAAGTACACACTATCGTGTAGCACATTCCTCAGACAATATCCTTAAGTATGTCCAATATTTTTTGCAAGACCGATTTTTAGTTACTACTAATTTTTTGGGTAATTACTATCGCCCAAAAAGTTTGATCTATCAAAAGGGTGTCTCCGCTTCTCCAACGTTTTTTTAAATATTTTTTTTGTTTTTGCTCTATTGTGTAAACAGTTATGCACACAGTCTTGGTGTGATTATAGCAGTAAAATAAAAATTAGCCAAGTGTAAGTTGTATTCTTGCTAAGGAATCCGAACTGAATGAAAAAAAAGATTTTTGTCGCTTGCGTTAATTTCTTTTGTTTGAAATGAATATGCATTATTGTTATACTTGTTGTGAAGAGGTGTGGTGGTATGGAACCCTCAGAGCGTGAGTTCGACTAGCACTTGATCGGTTTTTTTATCCACACTCTTAGCATCATCTCACCTAAATACAATGATGCTGAGGATGGAATCGGGCTTACCAAGATTCCCCAATGCAATAATAACGCAATCGATTGAATTAAAAAAAAACTATAATTTATTCCTATATTTAAA
Source organism: Coleophora flavipennella (assembly GCA_947284805.1). Lineage (NCBI taxonomy): Eukaryota > Metazoa > Arthropoda > Insecta > Lepidoptera > Coleophoridae > Coleophora > Coleophora flavipennella. Next base: position 8,740,972 of record OX369301.1, read on the forward strand.
ACTTCATGTTAATTAAAAACGCAATTTAAACTCTTGGAAACGGCACACCCTGGACACTTCATACAACGGGCCGGAACTGACATTAAGGACGGAATGGCGGCGAAATCCTATACGTTCGACAACCAAACTGTGACCAATCTGTATCAGTCTGGGTGACGAGGGGGTGAGGCCGCAGTCTAGAGAGCGGCCGGGAGTGTCCATACTGTATGTCAGTACGAATTGTATATACTTTGGAAACGGGACGGTGACTGATCACACACTAAACGTATTTGTACACCCGTTCCTAACGTTACTTTTGGTGTTGTTTACTCGTTTTTAGGGTTCCGTACCCAAAGGGTAAAACGGGAGTTTATTACTAAGACTCCGCTGTCCGTCCGTCCGTCTGTCACCAGGGTGTATTTCATGTACCGTGATAGCTAGACAGCTGAAATTTTCACAGATGATGTACTTCTGTTGCCGCTATAACAACAAATACTAAAAATTAGAAAAAGTTAAAAAATAAGGGGGGGTCTTCATAAAAAACGTGTTTTTTTAAAGCATGAAGAAACTAGCACCATCTAGTATTAGGGTTTCGAAGGCAAAAAGGAACCCTTACAGTTTTGCCATATCTGTCTGTTCATCTGGCCATCTGGCCGTCTGCCCGCGGCTTAGCTCTTAGCCTATTAGTACTAGAAAGCTGTAATTTGGTAGGAGTATACATATTAATCACGCCGACAAAGTGTTACTACAATATTTTTTTAAATGGGTACCTCCCCTACATATAAAGAGGGGGTGATTTTTTTTTCGTTGACGTACCCTATCGTGTGGGGTATCGTTGAATAGGTCTTTTAAAACAACTGAGGGTTTGCTAAAACCATTTTTCTATTCAAGGATCGGTTTGCGAAATATTAACCTTTAAGTGCTAATTTTTGTTCGAGTCAATGTCCACAAGCTAAACTGCTATTTTAGGACATGGGAAAAAAATGTTAATAGTAGGACATATTATCAATTAAAAAAAAAACTATCACGGCTTAGTTGGCTTTCTTAGTTTAGGAGTAATAGTCGATCAACTTAAGAAGTGCAAAAAGTAAAAAGAAAAAAAAAGTCGTTGTAAAATGTTCATAGATTTTCCATACAAAATGTTCTATTACCAACTGCAATAAAAATTTTGTTTTTAAAATAAACATTTATTGTTTGAAGGGACTACGGATCCCTACTATGCGCGAGTCCGACTCGTACTTGGCCGACTTTGTTCATGTGATTGACACACTCCTCAGACTGTAGCAGAATTGCCAGTGTATTATTACTCGCAAGAGCAAAACACACTGAGTTACAGCCCTTTTGTACTACTGCAACGCATACACTTGTTTTTATGTTATTTTAATTTTTTTGTGAATTCACTATACTAGTGTAATAACATGTGTGTGATTTCATGAACAAATAAACTAGTTATCTATGTATCAATATAACTTTCTACAAAAAAAAAATATTTCTTTTTCAGCGCCACCCGAGTCTCTTACCGCTACCATATGTCTCTATCGCCCCTCGACGGCACTCTCTACATCTCCGACCCCGAATCGCATCAGATCATCAAGGTCCGCAATATTGAAGACTTCAGCGATCCCGAACATAACTGGGAAACTGTCGTTGGCTCTGGAGAGAGATGTCTTCCAGGTGACGAAGCGCACTGTGGTGATGGCGCTTTAGCCAGAGATGCTAAGCTTGCATATCCTAAAGGAGTCGCTGTATCCAGCGACAATGTTCTTTACTTCGCTGATGGAACAAACATAAGAATGGTCGATCGTGACGGTATTATCACAACTGTCATTGGAAACCACATGCACAGAGCACATTGGAAACCGATACCGTGTGAAGGAACGCTCAGTGTTGAAGAAGTACATCTTAGGTGGCCTACAGAATTGGCTATCAATCCTCTAGATAACAGCTTGCATATCATTGATGATCATATGATTTTGCAAATGGCTCCGGATGGAAGAGTTAAAGTTATTGCTGGACGACCTTTACACTGTCCATCACCATTGACAGGATACGATACAGAGCTTGCCACTTATGCAACCCTAGTAATGCCACAAAGTATAGCGTTCGGTGCTGCTGGAGATCTATTTGTAGCTGAAAGCGACTCGCAAAGAATCAACAGAGTTCGTCTTATCACGACTGACGGAAAGATTTCTCTGTACGCTGGTTCTGAATCTAAATGCAATTGTTTAGAGCGTGGCTGCGATTGCTTCGAAGCTGATCACTTCTTAGCTTCCAACTCCAAGTTCAACACAATTTCAGCGGTAGTCGTAAGCCCGGATGGCATAGTTCACATTGCTGATCAAGCCAACTACAGGATCCGATCTGTAATGGCCAGTATTCCCGACGCTAGTGGAGCACGAGAATATGAAATCTATTCACCAGATGCACAAGAGATCTACATTTTTAATAGATTTGGTCAACACGTCATGACGAAGAACATCTTGACCGGTGAAAATAACTACGTATTTACATACACTGTGAATACAAGTAATGGCAAACTAAGTACTGTAACTGACGCGGCTGGTAACAAAGTCTTCTTGCTAAGAGACTATTCGAGCATGGTCAACAGTATAGAAAATACTAAAGGCCAGAAATGCAGATTGAAAATGTCTAGGATGAAAATGCTGCAGGAGCTACGAACACCTGATAACTTTAATATGACATTCGACTACCATGGTACAACTGGACTTCTGAAAGCTAAATATGATAGCACCGGTAGAAGTTACATTTATAAATACGATGAGTTCGGTAGACTTACATCAGCAGTGACACCTACTGGTAGGATCATCAACTTGACATTTGACCTTAGTATAAAAGGCGCCACTGTACTCGTCAGCGAAAATAATAGAAAACCCATTTCTATTCTCATCAAAGGTTCGTCTGTTAATACCAAAATTGGAGATGCTGAAAAGAAAACTATTATTTCGACTGATGGAAGCATCTCTTCAAGCATGCCTTGGGGTCATATAATTTCTACTGACACTGTGCCTTATACTGTTCTATCAGAAATCGATCCAATACTTGGTGAAAGCAACCCTGTGCCAGCCAAGCAAAAGACTGAAGTTGGCGGAGACCTCGCTAATAGATTTGAATGGCGATATTTCCTACGAAGAATTCAATCAAACAAAGGAAAAAGTAGCAAAGCAGTATCTCAAATCGGTCGGAAACTTCGTGTGAACGGAGAAAATCTATTGACTCTTGAATACGACAGAGACTCCTTAACTGAAGCAGTGTTCATGGACGATAAAGTTGAACTGTTGAATGTGACTTACGATAGAACAGCTAGACCTGTCAAATGGGGACCGAGAAATGGTATCTTTGCTGAAGTGGAATTAGAATACGACAGATTTAATAGGCTGACTAGATGGAGCTGGGGAGATCTTAATGAAACTTATGGCTTTGACCGAGCCGGTAGGCTTCACGAAATAAGATATGGAGATGGTTCATCATTGGCCTATTCATTCAGAGACATGTTCACTAGCTTACCTTTGAAGGTCACTACTCCCCGAGGTAGCGATTACCTTCTTGATTACGATGATTCTGGTGCTCTGCAGAATCTGACGACACCTCGTGGACACATCCATACATTCGCTCTGATGACATCATTAGGCTATTTCAAATACCAATACTTCTCACCAATGAACAGGCATCCTTACGAAATCCTCTACAATGATGATGGTCACATTCTGGCTAAGATATTCCCACACCAATCCGGAAAAATTCTCTACGTTTATGACAACACTGGTAAACTCGAGACCATTTTAGCCGGTGCTTCTGCTATACGATATGTGTATCACGAAAGTACGAATCTCGTTAAGAATGTGGATATCATAGATCCTGACTATGAGCTAAAACAAGACCATAAGTACCACGCTGGAATTCTGAAAGATGCGAAATTGAAGTTCAATTCCAAGAGTGGTTTGAATAACGCTCATTTTAAATATCAGTATGATGGAAACGCCAGGTTATCTACAATTGATGTCAATATCAACAGCAAGGAAATGCCACAACTGAGACTGAAATACAACCAGAACCTTGGATCTCTAGAAGGCGTAAGCGATTTAAGGATTTACAGAAACACATTTAACCGGTCTGTGATGCAAGATACAAGCAAACAGTACTTCACAATCACAGATTATGATGATCACGGCAGAATCAAGACAATTCTCATGAACATCAAATCTTTTGACGTCTTCCGATTGGAGTTGGAGTATGATGTAAGAAACCGAATAAAAACTAAGAAGCTAATGATTGGAGATACTTCTTCTAACGAAAGAATTAGTTACAACTACGACGGGCATTTGATGGAAGTTGTTGGTTCTGAAGATGACTGGAAATACGTTTACGATGAGAACGGTAACGTTATTGGTGTTATTGAGCACGGAGAAAAAAAATATCTGGGTTACGATATTGGCGACCGTGTTGTCCAATATGGCGACATAGAATTCAGCAGTTACGATGGACGTGGCTTCGTCATAAGGCGTGGAGAACAAAAATACAGATACAATTCGAGAGGACAGTTCGTACACGCTTTCGAAAGGGATAAGTTTCAAATGTGGTATTACTACGATGATAGAAACAGACTGGTTGCTTGGAAGGACGACAAGAACAATGTTACTCAGTTCTTCTACACGAACCCACAGACACCAAATCTGATCACTCACATGCACTATCCTAAACTAGAAAAGACTGTCCGATTCCTCTACGACCAGAGAGACTTTTTGACTTGCATCGAAACTGAAGATCAACGGTACTATGTGGCGGCAGACCATAATGGTTCTCCACTTGTAGTATTTGACATCAACGGTGAAATTATCAAAGAAGTGAAACGAAGTCCTTTCGGAAAGATAGTCAAAGACAGCAACCCCGGATTCTACGTTCCTGTTGACTTCCACGGAGGCATACTCGACATCAACACGAATCTCGTTTATTTAGAGAACAGATTATATGATCCTGTAGTTGGACAATGGATGACACCAAGTTGGGAACATTTAGCTACGAAACTGAGCCTTCCTACAGATATCTTTATCTACCGCTTCAAAAACAATGACCCGATAAACAAGAACCAGAACGTTCCATACATGACGAACCTTGGCAGCTGGTTGCAACTGTACGGCTACGACCTCAACAAGATGATGGGTTCGAAGTACATCACTGATATGATCTTCCAACCAATGTCTTCAGTGACTGCTCCTCAGCTAGCTCCAGACTTTGGCGTCATGTCTGGCCTTCAATGCATCATTGAAAAGGTGAGGTTTTCTTATTATTTACTTTCCATAAGATAAATAATCCTAAAACACATTTTTTGGATAAGATTTCAAGTATTTGGACGCTAATATTTAATTTTCTTTTTCACAGGTCAACGACAAACTAACTGATATGGACTTTGTACCAACACCGCTTCTGAAAATGGAACCAATAACGAGAAACCTTCTTCCAAGAGTATCATACAAGCGCGGAGTCTTTGGTGAAGGAGTTTTGATATCAAGAGTCGATGGAAAAGCGTTCATAAGCGTCGCAGACGGAGCCAACAGTGTTGTAGAAGATGTCATAACGACTGTCTTCAATAACTCCTACTTCTTGGATGTTCACTTTAGTATTCACGATCAAGACGTGTTCTATTTTGTGAAAGACAATTCGCTCAAAATCAGAGATGATATGGAAGAGTTAAGAAGACTGTCTGGAAAGTTCAACGTATCGCAGGATGAGACTAACGACCAGGGATTGGAGGTAAATATTATCTTCTGGTTATCAACTTTTACCTTATAAGCTTTCTAGTGATTCCCTCGTACTGTGAAGAGGAAATGACTTAATATTATTGTGCTCTCTGCAGGTTCGAGTACACGCAGTCGGCAAAGGTTCAGCCCAAGCGGTCATAGTCCTGCGCTACGGCGTTGATCCTGCGCAAGAACGCATCAAACTGCTTAAACACGCACACAAACGCGCCGCGGCGCGTGCGTGGGAGAGAGAGAAGGCGCTAGTCGCTGCCGGATGGGAGGGAAGAGGATCGTGGACCGAGGAGGAGAAGGAAGAACTCATATCTCACGGGATTGTTGACGGATGGGCAGCCAAAGACGTCCATTCTGTGTCCAGATACCCTCAGTTAGCTGACGACCCCGCGAATATAGTATTCGTAAGAGACAGCAGGAGAAAGCGGAGAAAGAGTGGCCGTGCGCGACACCGCTCGTGACTTCTCTAATGTGCCATACGACGCCATTTTGGGTTCCAAATTTATAGCGCCTGAAAATGGCAGATGATTAAATTGAAAAAAATAGCAATTTAGTTTCTTACAATTTAAGGACTGAGTGGTTTTTGATTGGACTAGTGAACGATTTCTATCTAAACGTGATTGAATGATTCTTGCTGACACGCTTGAGGACTAAAACGTGGAATTTTGTGGAAGAAACGGTACAGATAGGTAAAGTTAATGAAGGGATTAATCCTATTTTTTAAGTTAAACTACGAGTGCTTTTGAACTTATCTGTACTTAGGATGGTTAAATTAACTCCTGTCTTACTCAGTTTTTGCTTTCGCACTACCTTTGACTGAAAAAGAATCTCTGAGAAATCACAACAGGGTACCGAGTCGTAAACAAAAATAATGATAAGTAACAAATGAAGCATAATAATATAAAAACCGGAAATACTCATGCGATCACAATTAATATAGGTAACCTCTTTGATATTATTTTACAAATATTTTTTTTTATATTGTTTACAAATAATCACAAACCTTATATCCTATAACATATTTTAGCCAAATATTCCTTTCAATACCCTAAGGTACTTATTTGTAAATATTTTTTTATTCTTGTAGTCGTTTCCTTAAATGTTAGGCCTAAGGTCTTTTTTACTTCGCAATACTATTGTACTATTTAAGCAATAATTTTATATATTTTTATAGTTATTGCCCTATAGTGTCTCTCTTCAATAATACGCCTCTAAATAGTTAAACCCATAGAACCTTACAGTTAGTGGAAATAACTCGGGATCCTCTGCAATTTTTTTATTATAGTTCAGCATGACTTGGTTCAGACCTAGGGACGACAGTGTAATTATAAGTAGAAACATTTAGCAACAGCAACCCCAGCATGGCCTCAAGCTAAATAAATAGTGATTAAAACTAAAAGTGACTAAACAGAAAACGATAATACGTACGTTCTGCATGTGTTGTGCAATAATCAAGCGGTAGGATAAAATTAAAATTTTAGGCTCGATTTCTCGCTGACTTATTAAAATCTCCTTAGAGACTGACCGAACTATTCTTTATTTTACGTAGCTCGCACGTAGGTATACTAATATCGCTGAGCTTGGCTTGGCCTAACAATTTCTATCGTTAGCCAAATCTCATCGGCATTAGTAGGCGTTTTGTGGTAGTGAATGTCCTTGTGATTTGTACGTTTCCAAATTAAATAAGTCAGCGAGAAGATGTAATTTAATATTAATAAAATAAAAAGTAGTTTTATAGTATATGTCCATAAATGTCTCATTTAAAATTGTGGTGTCTAATCCGTGTTAGAGGTACATACCTACTTTTGTCGCAGTATAGAATGATACAGTGGCGAAACACAAAACGGAAAGAAGAAATTCCTTTTGAATAGTTCGAGAAATTTGACACGAATAATATTTTTTCCCATTCAAACTAAATTTAGGCCATTGTATGATTGTACTCCTGTGCTCTTTATGCTAGTTGACTGAGTGACTGGTGATATGTTGTGGATATTTTTACAAAAAACATAGTGATGGGAAAATCTATGGCTCCCCGGGAACGGTTGTGGCCCTCACGGCGGTGATATTTTTGCAAAATGTGACTAAACGAAGCAATACACTGTAATGTAATACGTCTTAACACTTATCTAGTAACTGTAAGGTGTATTTTTTATTTGAAAATATTAAAAAATACATATTAATATCTATTATGAATGTAGTTATTAATTTCGCGGTGATATAATAGAGCAGTATAGTAATAGTTATCTTTTTTATAATGTAAAAAAATTCTAATATGTAAATAGGTACTTAAAGTTGAGGAATGTAATCTGTAAAAATATTGTACATATCTTTACGCTTGAATTATTTATAATGTAAACCGTTAAGGGTTTTAGATTTATCGATAACAAATGTAATATATATCAGACAGAAAGGCGGATTGAGGCTGTAGGAGTAACTAGCGATTATACGACTTAATTGAATTGTCCTAATAACTTTTGAACACCAATAACTACCACGACTTTTGAATTTTGTTGTCTAATCGGGTGAAAATAACTTGAATAGCAATTAACCATAGCTTCTAGATTTTTAGAAAGCTTCCGAGACTCAAGAACTGATTCCTTATGCTGCATTTACTTTGTACTAATGTAGATAATTGACGCATTGACCCCATCGTCACCACATCCAGTGGCGGCACTCTCTGTTAACTTGTCGTCCATAAAGTAACAAAATCAATTTTATTTTAAAATTATTATTTATGTTTACAATTTTTATTATGAATTATATCTGCATTAAGTCAAATATATTGTATATTATTTTATTTTGAAACTATTAAAGGTTTTTCTCTATTTATTACGGAGTGTCGTTACTGTACTTGTACTGATACTTTTCGATTTCTATTGTCGAAGGACTTCATAATATATTCAGAATGTAGTTACATTCTTATGGTCCTTTTAAAACCCTCAACAGATTTTAGTCGTCCGATGAATCAGATCGGTCGCGTAGTAAGTACATATACAGTTTACTCTGAATGTGTATAGATAGCGGTCAATAACCTGTTAGTTTGGTGCGTGCGAACGGTCGGCATGTACAATAATAAATATAGAAAGTATTCTAATGGAATATGTAATAAAATATATTAAAATTAATTAGATTTGTTTTAATGTTGATTATCTCAACCTAACGAAGCTGATGAATAATCTTATTTCGCAAAAGCACGACCACAACGGGTGTTGAAACGTAATTGAAAGAGGGTTAAATAACTTTACCTATTTACTCCACTTCTTCAAGAGATGTTAAAGAAACTCAAAATCCCCGATTAGAAAAAAATAAGAAACGAAAGATTAATTTAAAAAAAATATCCGTCGGGTACTGCCATCGCCCTGTAGTTTGTAATTTCGGTTTAAACGTCGAGATTTGTATTGATCAAAAACTACATTAATAAATTTACATGAATTAGTCAAATTTAATAAAATTTTGTATATTCAATTTATTTCAGAGCAGAGAATGGCAGTCTCCGACGAATTTTCTTGGATTTTTTTAAATTCATCTTTCGTTTCTTATTTTCTTCTAGTCGCAGTACTTCAAGTTATTAAAACTTTTTTCAATTACGTTTTAACACCCGTCGTGGGCTTTTTGAAAATTTTTTATTTTTCTTTTTATTTTAAACTTTTTTAGAGATTACCTATTTCAGCCTATTCGCACGAAGCGTTACGCTTCCTCATTTATTATGCGGACAGCGATGGAGTGGAACTCCTTGCCTGCGTCTGTGTTTCCCGACTCCTACAATTTGGGGATCTTCAAGGCGACAGTGAATACGCATAGTCGAGGATGGTACGCAAACGTGTACCATTCTCGACTACTTACGACAACGGTTATGGTACGCAAACGTGTACCATCCTCGACTACATCTTCATTTACCATCAGATGAGATATAGTCAAACGCACTCAAATTTATAATAAAAAAAAGCCTTGAACGACTTACCCTTAAAGGTTTTGTTATCCGTATGTCGTAGATTCTTTAAACTGAAGACGAACTTGGATGAGTTATGAGTTTTTATTGAGCTGCAACGCCTCCTGATGGTCTGCGGCTGTAAAACATGTCTAGACTTGCTCTAAATAACCTGAACAATTTATTAAATTAAAAACCCGACTTTTTTTTTTATTCACAATTGGTAAACCCTTGACAACATCTCACCTGGTGGTAAGTGACGGTGTTGCCGAAGATGGAAGCGGGCTTACCAAGATTCCCCAACGAAATGGGGAACTGGCTATCTTATCTTCATGCCGGAACACACCAATGATATCAACATTGATATTTGGCGGCAAGACTTAGATAAGATGGTGGATAGCTAGCCAGGCGGGCTTAGAAAATGCCCTACCACCAACCAAACCGAGTCTTACAATTGACCCCGCCGGGAATCGAACCCGCGACCTCCTGTGTAAAGCCAGTGAACTTTGCCTCTGAGCTACGGAGGCGGTTTAACCTTACCTTACCCTTAAACATTACCCTTTTATTTGGGCAGTCGGGTTAAAGTGAATCCTATGTCACTAAATCTAACGACACCTCTCAGTCCAAAATCCATTAAACCGTTTTAGGTTTAGCCAAAGAAACGAACATACATACACCCGAAAAACAATACCCTTCTTTTGGGCAGTATGGTAAAATTTAAAGTGACATCATCATATCAGCCGAAAATCGTCCACTGCTGGACAAAGATCTCCCCCAAGGATTCCATAGCGTAGGCAGGCCTGCTACGCGGTGGAGCGACGACCTGGTGAAGATCGCGGGAAGCCGATGGATGCGGGCAGCGCAGGACCGGTCGTCGTGGAAAATGTCATACAAAGCAAAAATCCGCAGCGGAATCGGTAGAAAAGTAAGCCCTCAAGCGCCAACAAGCCTGGCTGCTGCAGCGCCCCCTGGTGGTCTGCAGCTGTAAAACATGTCTTAAAACCTACTCTGAATTAACACCTAAATAATGCAAAAGCGCATCGGAGTCGGCTGAATTGTGTGTATATAAGAACTTACTTTTTAAGCGCCAACTATTCCGGCTGTTGCAGCACTTCCCGATGGTCTACCGCCATAAAACATTTCTAAAAACCTGCTTTGAAATAATTTTTAAATGCAAAAAAACAGCAAGGAAATCGGCCCAGTAGTTTTCGAGATAAATGGCAACATTCGTTTGCACACACAACACAAACAAACAATCTCTCACCCTAATCGCATACCCCTTCTCCGTTCTGTCGTGGTAAAACACGGAAGAAAAAAAAACGGGTGGGGCTGTGTCGGGGCACACGGCCGTTGGTTTTAACGTGAATACGTCTCGTAACGGATAATATGTAGTTTCTATATAAAATATTATTATTTATGTATGTCATAATCATAGATAATATAATATAATCGATAGATTTTGACGCGAGCTGACGATTGAAACTTAAATGAACGTCGTAGCTTCACCGAGTCGAAAGTTATACTAAATGGAAATCTCGATACGCAGCAAAATGACCTTCAAAATGGCGGGGCTGCCCCCTCCCCCGCGCGCGATGTGTTACAGTCCTTACTTAGCGTAATAAATTCTTTGATTCTTTAGCAATCAAGTGGTGTAAACGAAATTTGGATGGAGATGATAGATATGTAGCTACAACACTAAACTGTATCCCCCGATTTTGTTATCATTAGTTTTTTTGGATTGCATCCCTATGGAGGTAATTTTAAAGACGTATTCACGTCAAAAAACCTTGATTTTGTAGTTAATCTTTAAATTTTTTAACGACATAATTGTAGAGTTTGGTACATCACTAGTTGTGATTGTACATCACTATGTTAAAATTGTCAATGATGGCGGTTAAATCTGGCAATAATTGTGGATACCTAGTGATTTTCAGTATAAAATAAAATATTTCTGATAGAATTCGTGTTTATTGACTTTCAAGTATAGGGGCCCGACAATAATCATATATTTTATCTAAATCTTTCTCATATGTAGTGCAATAAAATGTTTTCAATCAATCAATCAATCTTTTTGTTTTCAATGAGACGTAAATCTGCACATCTGATTCCAGATGTGTATAAATGTTCGCGTTGCACACGTCCGTAGGTGTAAATCTAAATGCCCTACACGTGACCGCGGGTGATGCTAAGTGCAACACTAGGCAACCGCCGGCGCCTATCCCATGGATAGCACGGTTAGTTGTGCCACACGAAAAGAGAGAGAAATTGTGACGTACGTAATTTTTTATTAAAACTTATTTATCTATGCATAATCGTTGTATTAAAAAAAAAAAAATCTAATGCGAGATCGTCCGGCCGTTCTATCCAACCGATTTGCCTATTTTTAGGGTTCCAAAATTGACTTGACAATTGTCCGTCTGTTTGTCTGTCCGCGGCTAGCTCAGAGACTGCTAAAACTATAAAGCTGTAATTTGGCATGGTTATACATATTAATCACGCCGACAAAGTTGTACAATAAAATCTCGACAAAGTTGTACAATAAAATCTCGCGGTTCGTTTTAGTCTAAAAACACTAGCTTGAAGAGCTCTTTCATTTGAGCTATTGTTCACTTGAATTGGTTAAGTTGGAGGGAAGCTAGGTGTGAACAATCAACGCGCACATTCGCGCACACCGCGCAACATCGATGGCGAGCCGCTTGCCGGTTTCCCACTGGGCACCATCGATCGCGGCTCGCCCACCGCGCAACCTCGATGTCCATGCGGCGGAGCTGCGTCCAAAAACTAGTAAGTATTTATTTATTAGAATACTCGAACTTGGGTAATTCAGCATTAACTGCGGAGCTAAATTCAGCTCACTATCAAGTAGTGCTACAGGAGGCCTTTACCGACGCGATTAGGGGCTGATCGACCTCACTCGGAACCAGACACTAAATCATCATCATCATATCAGCTCATATACGTCCACATCGAGGGGCTCGAGCCTACGCTGAATTAGGGCGATCAGGCTTGAGTCGACCACGAGGGCCCAGTACGGGTTGGTCGACTTCACACACAACCTTCGAGCTTCTTCGCAGGCGTGTTCAGGTTTCCTCACGATGTTTTCCTTCACCGTGAGAGCGTCGGATAAACGTACGTATAAAATCGAAATTAGAAAACATTGGTACGTGGCAGGATACGAACCACAACTTTCCGGACAGGAGGTAGCGGCTCTTGCCATTGCGCCACCGACGCTCACAGATACTAAATAAAATATACTTATTTTCTGCGAAAATCACAACTAAACTGAAATCCTACTTTACAGAAGTCTTCTTCTTCGGGTGCCATATTCTAACGGATGTTAGGTCTCTTCATAGTCATTCTGCAAAGTGTGGCTGCGTCATTGATTCCGGTGCACATATTTATGTTGGATGTGCGCGGTCTTCCTCTCCGCTTTCTACCCTCAATAATTCCTAATTCATTCTTTATTTGTATTTATTTATTTGCCAGGAAAAAATACAATTCAAGTTAATATATAGAACAGTGGTCCCTACACTAGGCTAAACCTGTATCGTAGGAGCCGTGAGTGCAGTCATATTTGTTATTTCTGTTTAAATGTCCTAAATAAGCTGTTCTCTTGTTTTTCAACCGACTTCCAAAAAGGAGGAGGTTCTCGAGGTAACATAATAATGCATAAATGTACTAAGTTGTTGCGATGGGAGTTGGTTTTTAACGTGTTTAGCGTTTTTTTATCGTACATCATTTCCATCACCTTTTCATTTCGTATTTGTCCCAGAATATTTATTATTATTATTTTGTCTGTCCAAGAAATTTGTCACGAAGAAGAACAGAAGAGTCACTTTGTCTACTAGGGATGTTACGGAGCTTCGACTTATCAAAGTCGGAACTTCCGATTGATATTATACCTCCGGTTCCGACACTTTTAAATCGGAGGTGTTAATCGGAAGTCGAAGCATAGGTACGGATAGCGGCGGCGGCGGGCAGCCGTGGCAGTGACATGTCCCTTTCAGGCCGGACCTTTATAATTTACTCTTTAAATCAACTCTATTGCCGCAGTACACCTATACATAACAATGGTGTTTGTACTAATGACATAACAGTCATTCATTCAGAGGATGACTGAATAATGTTTTTACTATCTTATTTTATCAGGCCTGCCCTGAACACATCTCTCTTCTGCTATCAACTCCGATTCGCCTCCGACTCCGACAGACCAAATTTGAAAACTCCGACTCCGACTTCGGTTTCGATAAAACCACCTCCGTAACTAGTAGTATAGTTCTAGTGCTTTAACAGAGAAAAAAAGAAGCACAGTTATGATCAAACAAAAAAATTTTAATCAGCTGCAATAACAAATGACTCGTAATCATAAATACATTTTAGGCACATTGGTTTGTTGCAATAATGGCAGTGAGTTTTTTTTACTATTTTGTTAGTCTCTCGGCTGCATGTGCACTGCATTTTTTTTCTAAGTTTTTTTGACGAACCATTGTATCTGCAACCATCACTAAAATATATTTAAAAACTGCAAAAATCGATGCGTGTCTAATGATCGCCGTATGCGCATCACTGGCCTATAGGTCATCTTATCGCAGATTGTAGTTATATAAGTGACTAGCTGTTTCCCGCGGCTTCACCCGCGTGGACCACGTTTCTATGACTTTTCGAGGGTGCGCAGTGCGCGAGCCGCAAGCGGCTCGCGAGCGTGGTAAAAAGTAGCCTATGTCTAAATCCAGGTCCTAATCTGTCTACCTACCAAATTTCAGCCAAATCCGTTCAGTAGTTTTTGCGGGAAAGCGTAACAGACAGACAGACAGAGTTACTTTCGCATTTATAATATTAGTAGGGAGTAGGGATTAAAAAACGCATGAAACTGTAAAAATAATATTTTATTTCAAATATATACAATTTAATTTCTTACATACAACTAGTGATATGTATTTAATTGCTCGATATTCATCAAAACAGAGTACTTAGGTAATTTAATTTTAATAAGCGATTTAATAATTAAATCAAAAACATGCTGAAAATTACTTAAGGAGGTACCGACCAATTCAAAAACAAGCAACACTAGTTGGTTTAGCCAGTTTTCATCATCATCGTATCATTCGAAAGACGTCCACTGCTGGACAAAGGCCTCCCCAAGGATTTCCACTACAACCACCACAATGCGCTGCCCGCATGCAGCCTATTCCCGCAACCTTCACCAGGTCGTCGGTCCACCGAGTGGGAGTTCTAACCAGTCTTCTTCTTCTTATCGTGTGGCACAATTAATCGTGCACTTAGCATCACCCGCAGTCACGTGCAGGGCATTTAGATTCACACCTACGGACGTGCGCAACACGACCTTCATACACATCTGGGATCAGATGTGCAGGTTTCCTCACCATGTTTTCCTTCACGTAAGTTTAATATGTACGTAAGTTTCGAAAAATTTCATTGGTACATTGGCCGCCCAGGTTTGAACCTGGTACTTCTGGTTAGAAGGACCGAGTCGTTACAGGTTGAACCACCGACGCTTATATTCTAGTCAGTAACAAAAACAAATATAAAATGCCGATTTCTCCATCCTGAGAAATATCGAGCGTCATTTTCTTTGGAATGTGTATTTTTCTTTCCTACATCTCAATACAATCTACATCTCAATACAATCTACATATAAATCCTACAAGCACATTTTTATTTCACAGTCCACGTTAAATTTTCATATATTATGTTCCCTATTAAAAATACAATTTATTTGCCTACTTAAATTTATTACAATTTTACAATGTACTGGGATAACATTAAATTATCGTAAAATAAAATTAATACATTTTTTGTAACGCTTCACTAAAAAATAAATAAATTCGATAGGGTAGTAAAGTAATAAAGATCATAAAAATTCGATACATATAGTATTTTCAGACTAATAAAATATATTTATACGTACTTAATCTTACACCAAAGTCTCAACAGAAACTTCAAAAGGCAAAAATGCTCTGAAAGAATACCTACGCATATTTATGATAACTGAAAATGATATTTTTTATACAAAATACTTTGAGGCTCATCACATCAGCTCATATATACGTCCACACCAAGGGGCTCGAGCCTACCCTGAATTAGGGCCATCGGGCCTTGGTCGACCACGCGGGCCCAGTGAGGTTAACTTACTGAAAATAAATGCTTCTATGCTGCGTAAATTTTAAAGACAACTAGTATTATCTACTTACAAAAAATATATCTTAGTAAAAATATATCGTCTTTGTCGAAGGAACTCCGAAAAACCGTCCAAATGCGAGTCATACTGGCGCACCGAGGGTCCGTACACCACACGTACTTCAAACAAAAAGACATTAACGCGAGCGACAGAAAAATGCTTTTTTCTCATTCAGTTCCGACTCCTTAGCGCGAGTACGACTCTCACTTGGCCGGTTTTCATTATTTATTGTTTTACTTTAGGATTAGTACTATAATCACACGAAGTGTCACGCTTGTATGTTTATCAGTTTTTACGATAGAGCAAAAACAAAGTAAACCTTAAAAAACATCTTTCTTGTATGGGGACCACCTTTAATTTTTCACTTTCTTAATTTTATTTGTTAGTAAATTCCCCATAATAACACATATTCAGTGAAAACTTCAGCCAGCTATCTATTACGGTTAACAAGATGCAGCCTTTTGAAATTTAGGCACACATACAGACGGACAGCGTAGGCTAAGGGTCCAGGTGCATTCCACCTCCAAATTCACAGTGTGGATGCAGTTAAAGCGCAAACTACTAGGAGAACCGCATTCAAACTGCGAGTTTGAAGCTGAAGTGCAGTCCGTGTGTCTAGTGCCGCAGACATAGGTTATATCGCTGGTAGTGCCTACTTTTGTGCATCATCATCATCACATCAGCCGAAAATCGTCCACTGCTGGACAAAGGCCTCCCCCAAGGATTTCCACGACGACCGGTACCGCGCTGCCCGCATCTATTGGCTTCCCGCGATCTTTACCAGGTCGTCGGTCCACCGCGTGGGAGGCCTGCCTACGCTACGTTTTCCGATACGCGGTCGCCACTCGAGAACTTTACTGTTCCTACATTACTTTACTTTAGTGCCTACCTTTGTGCAACTCTAAAGACATTTTAATAGATATTTTAATGTTATTATGGCTAGTTTGCGACTATTATGTTTGTGAATCATACGAACTAAAAAACAATTATTCCAGTTATTTCTAATACTATTTTTAAAATTTTACCTCTATTTTAAAGCCATCAAACACGGCGAAAGAAAGAGCATTATTTTCTCTTCTATAGGAATCTCTTTGATATTTCACTTTGGTAAACAACATACTTTTAAAACCCAAAGAAGCGATAGTATTTTATGACCGAAGTACATTTCGTCGAAACTCAACATCTTAACCCACTTCTGCAGTTTTTTGACGTGAAACATGCAAAAACGAATGGGTTTACCCAGAGAAATCTTAATTTATCACGAGAGTACAAGTGCTTCAATATATTTCTTTGATTTATTCAAATGAATAAAAACAAACAGCACCTAAACATTGCTATAAACTGTATAATATTTATCAATAAATGACACCACTGTATGTCTAACTTTATTGAAAATATGTATGTATGTCTTTGGACTATAATTTGAAGCACAAAATTCAAAGTCTGCTAAACGCGCCTACATAATTATCCTTCAACGCTTGCGCGGGGTAATATTGTCACCCACTTGTCTCGTCGTTGAATTTTAATAATTGATAAATAAATAAATATAATATTTTCAGGGACAAAACACACACAGTAATCTGGCCCCAGAATAGGATCCCCTGTACCATGGTAAAAAGAAAGAATTAGTAGGTTATCTTCATATAATGGTACATCGCGCGGTTTGTATGTTCCTAACCTACTAATTCTTTCTTTTTACTATGCCTGTACTATGGAAACCAGGGAATGATATAGTTACTTAAATTTACTTTAAATACATACACAATAGATATTAAGCCTAATAAATGACGCATGTTCATGAAGTTGTCTTTGGAAAACAATTTGAGACAGAAACTAAAACTTCTTCAAAATTTGGTACTGATATCATCATCATCATATCAGCCACAAATCGTCCACTGCTGGACAAAGGCTTCCCCTAAGGTTTTCCACGACGACCGGTCCTGCGCTTCCCGCATCCATCGGCTTCCCGCGATCTTCACCAGGTCATCGGTCCACCGCGTGGGAGGCCTGCCTACGCTACGTTTTCCGGTGCGCGGTCGCCACTCGAGAAGTACTGATATACAATGAGTTTACTTGTGAAAACCGTATGTCAAGAGGTAGGCACTGTACTTAACTGAAGCAGATATTAAAAATTGAGGAATACATGAAAGGGCAACACTGCAGCGCGTTTCGTTCAGAAATTATTAAACAATTGTATACCATGGGTGACATATCATCCTCACGAACCTATCCATTATTATTTCTAAAACACACCGTGAATTGGAGATTGGTGATTTTTTCCTCCACGTTTTATCTACTGAAGACAATCTAGTATTCACACTTCGACGAAACATACTTCGACCAAACGAACAACACACCATAAAACTTGACAGCATACTTTTAATAGTCCTCTTGAATAGGCCCCGTGACCCTCTCGACGATGTCGTCCCAAGTCTTCATCCGTTCCTGGTCGATGTTATCGATCAACCATTTCTGTGTCGGCGTGTCCACTTTGCAGGGGTTTCCGAAAACGGTCATGTTGTAAGGATCAAAGTCTAAACAGATGCCGGAACTGTGCTTTAATATTTTCTTGTCCTGTAAAAAGATTAATTATTAATTTTAGGAGAAAAATATTTATTCTGGTTTATAAAATTATAACTCAACGAAGTAAATAAAATAGTAGATAGACGTAGGCAAGACCGTAGCCAGAAAACAATTTCGGAGTATTTGGTTTGATAGACCAGAAGAACCAGAAGGACTAGACGGGAACAAAGAACATTGAGATTTAGTCAGTTGCTTCAAATTATTCTTGTCGCGATGCCGCGTTTAGAAGGTTTCTCTATTACACATGTGTGTCGTCAGAGTACTCACGGGACGGAATCGCCACAGCTCGTTGCCGCCGCCCAGGTGGCAGTTGTACAGCAGGACGGGGCTGCGCGGCGCAGAGTGGGGCATGTCCCGTCCCAGCCTACCGTGCGCGTCTGTCGATAGAGTACTCACGGGACGGAATCGCCACAGCTGGTTGCCGCCGCCGCCCAGGTGGCAGTTGTACAGCAGGACGGGGCTGCGCAGCGCAGAGTGGGGCATGTCCCGTCCCAGCCTACTGTGCGCGTCTGTCGGTAGAGTACTCACGGAACGGAATCGCCACACCTGGTTGCCGCCGCCCAGGTGGCAGTTGTACAGCAGGACGGGGCTGCGCGGCGCAGAGTGGGGCATGTCCCGTCCCAGCCTACTGTGCGCGTCTGTCGGTAGAGTACTCACGGGACAGAATCGCCACAGCTGGTTTCCGCCGCCCAGGTGACAGTTGTACAGCAGGACGGGGCTGCGCGGCGCAGAGTGGGGCATGTCCCGTCCCAGCCTACTGTGCGCGTCTGTCGGTAGAGTACTCACGGGACGGAATCGCCACAGCTGGTTTCCGCCGCCCAGGTGACAGTTGTACAGCAGGACGGGGCTGCGCGGCGCAGAGTGGGGCATGTCCCGTCCCAGCCTACTGTGCGCGTCTGTCGGTAGAGTACTCACGGGACGGAATCGCCACACCTGGTTGCCGCCGCCCAGGTGGCAGTTGTACAGCAGGACGGGGCTGCGCGGCGCAGAGTGGGGCATGTCCCGTCCCAGCCTACTGTGCGCGTCTGTCGTCAGAGTACTCACGGGACGGAATCGCCCCAGCTGGTTTCCGCCACCCAGGTGACAGTTGTACAGCAGGACGGGGCTGCGCGGCGCAGAGTGGGGCATGTCCCGTCCCAGCCTACTGTGCGCGTCTGTCGGTAGAGTACTCACGGGACGGAATCGCCACAGCTGGTTGCCGCCGCCCAGGTGACAGTTGTACAGCAGGACGGGGCTGCGCGGCGCAGAGTGGGGCATGTCCCGTCCCAGCCTACTGTGCGCGTCTGTCGGTAGAGTACTCACGGGACGGAATCGCCACAGCTGGTTTCCGCCGCCCAGGTGACAGTTGTACAGCAGGACGGGGCTGCGCGGCGCAGAGTGGGGCATGTCCCGTCCCAGCCTACTGTGCGCGTCTGTCGGTAGAGTACTCACGGGACGGAATCGCCACAGCTGGTTTCCGCCGCCCAGGTGGCAGTTGTACAGCAGGACGGGGCTGCGCGGCGCAGAGTTGGGCATGTCCCAGCACACTATGCGCGACCCCGATCTGTTGATAAGACGCAATTCATTTGGTTTTTTAAAACAGTGGTAACCGCGCTGTAATAGTTAGCCGTTTTAAATTTACCGTGTAATTATAATTTCAGTAGTGAATGTGATCACCATAATACAGAATGGACACTCCCTGTCGCTCTCTAGATTCCGACCTCACCCCTCCGTTACCAAAATTGATACAGATTGGTGCTAGTTTGGTTCTTGAACGTAAAGGATTTCGCCGTAAATTTTATTATTCCTTAACTTGTTTTTAGAAATGTCATTTCTGGTCCGTTGTATGAAGTGTTCGGGGTGTGAAAGATAATACTTTATTAATTACCGTGGAACCTCCGACTTGAGGAGAACCGTAGAAGAACTAAAGTAACCGACATAGCTCGCAGAAATCGCTAACCTAACAGTGGGCGGGGCGCACAGCTTATGGAATGGACGGCCGCTGGGGTAGCAAAATTCTCGAGTGGCAACACACGAACACGTAGCGTAGACAGGCCTCCCACTCGGCGGACCGACGACCTGGCGACGCAGGACAAATCGTTGTGGAAATCCTTGGGGGAGGCTTTTGGACATGTGGGACGTCTTTCATCTGATATTATGATGATGAACCTTAGTTTTAAATTATGGTTTTCAACCGACTTCCAAAAATAAGAAGTTCCTTCATTCGACTGTATGTTTATTTTTGTATAAATATACAAATGTATATGCGATAACTTCGCAGATTGTCAACCGATTTTCATTTTTCTTTTTTTATTCGATAGGGTATGCTACCAGGTTGGTCCCATATAAATTTTATCAAAATCAGTGTAGCAATTTAAGGCTAAAATAACAATAAGTGGTTGCGATGGATGTCGGTTTTTTTAACGTATTTAGCGTTTCCAATTATAAATCATGCTTTTATTCCGTTCCGTTCTTACCTAATGTCCTTGTGCCAGGTGAAGAGGAACTCTATTTCACGGCCTTCGGAGCACCTCGTTATACGCAGATACTCCATCTCCCCGCCGTTAGCCATGTCCAAGCACAGGTTCGGGTCGGCGACGGGTCGCACCTGCAATCAAAACAACCACATCAACCCTTGTACACGCAAATCAGCGTAACATGACTTTTGCATTTGTGTTTTGCACACCGATAGCACACTGTAAGAATCGATAGTGATAAAAACTGAACCCCTCTTTTTTTGGCCAGACGGGTAAAAATGTATCATATGTCACTAACGGGATCGAGTCGAATCTAGCGACACAAAATCTATCAAGCCGTTAAGGCTACAGAGCGTGCCGAAAAAATAAATAAATAAACACACACTCGTGCGTCGTCGTCGGTGGCGTAACGGCTAAAGCCGCCGAATCCTGTCCGGGAGGTCGTGGTTCGAATCCTGCCACGTACCAATGTGATTTCGAAAGTAGATTTTCATATGTACGTTTACCCGACGCTCTTACGGTGAAGGAAAACATCGTGAGGAAACCTGCACACGCCTGCGGTGAAACTCGCAGGTTGTGTGTGAAGTCGACCAACCCGCACTGGGCCAGCGTGGTCGACTAAGGCCCGATCCTGATTCAGGGTAGGCTCGAGCCCCTCGGTGGGGACGTATATGAGCTGATATGATGATGATGATGACATAATACACTCGAAAAACATAACCCTCTTTTTGTATGTTTGTAATTTAGTGCGGGCTGTCGTATTAGCCTAGCTGTCATTGGCCAAGTCTCTAAGGTGTAACATGCGATACGGAACTACGTTCCAAAAATGCTACAAAACAGTTCAATGTGCCAGATGTCCTTTTCACACAAACGCCACAATTACACGGCAAACTTTAACGCGTTACTGTTATTTATTCTTCTTCCTTTTGATCTATTTTATCCGAATTCTTTGCTATTCTTCAATATTTTTTCACTACCATTTGAACTGATACTTTATTTATGTATGACCCATCTCGGTTAAGATATAATTTTGTTTTTGTGATTTGTTGGTGTGATGATAATTTAACGTGCGAAATTTCTGTGAACTTCTTTTTAGGTCTTATATTCCTTATCTATTACAATAAAATCGTTCGCCGAACCGGTTTCTGGCAGAATAACAGCGCTGCAGAGTATACTGACTGCAGCATATGCTGAGTCAGTGCCGTTTTGGTGCACAGTAAAGATATTTTTTATAGTTTATTTCTATCGTTTGTAAATTGTACCTGGAAATTGTTGTACTGTGCTCTAAATAAAAGTTTTTCTATTCTATTCTATTCTATAAAATCCAATTGTGTGCACGTACGGTCTCTTACTCACGCCCTATCTCCTTCCTCCTATTGACGTGCTACATACAAACTCACCCTGCCATGCGCGTAAGGTGGTGGTTCCACCGGTGGATACTTGGCTGGTAGATCAAACGCAACCTGAAAACAAAGTATGTATGTTCATAGTTCTCTTTTTTTTAACAGTAGCTTTCGACCGCGTGGACATTGATTTTATGACTGTACTAGCTTTTGCCCGCAGCTTCGTCCGCTTGGACATCGTTTTCATGACTGTCTTTGAGGGTGAGTGGTGCGCGAGCCGCAAGCAGTAGCGAGCGTGGACATGAGTTTTCTCCAGATCCCTCAGTAACTATTCTGATTAGCACTCTGTGTCACTTCCCATTCCCTCCCCCTCAATCAATTCTGAACAAAAATCACTTCAATTCACTTGCTCCGCTGCGACGCCGACGTGCGCGAGCGTGGAAATGAGTTTCCCCCAGATCCCTGGGGAACTATGTCAGGACATATTAATTAGCAAATTATGTCATTTCCCACCCTCTCAACCGTCTCTGTGTAAAAATCACAACACTCCATTGTTTCGTTGCATTTGGCGAAAACAACGCGGGGCACGTAAGTTGTCCATTAAGCGGAACTGTTGGTTTGTTTACTGGCGGGGAAGCATCTCCGGCACTTGCCTGCATAGCAAGTAGAGCTAAGCTAATACTGCTCTGGCCGATCCAGCCGCGTAGGAGTAAGTCTGGACAGGTGCGATAAGCACCGGGAAGTGCGCGCGCCAACAGCTCCGGTACCACACTGGAGATGTGGGAGCCAGTTGCTCTGGCGTCCCGAGCGGGGATCGACCGCCAGCAGCGAAAGCCGCGGGAGGTGAATGTGCCTACAGCTCCGGGATTTACCTGGTGAGTAGGTTGGCGGCAAGACCTACTGTAGTTAGTCCTTGTCCTTGCCTCACGGCGTTGGCAGCAATAGCGGTCCTCACTATATGTCCTAGCTGTCGGTGAGTGAGGACGCTAAATTGTTGCATTGTTACAGAAATCAATCAAAAAAAGAGGATTTTTTTTCAGTTTCGTCGGGAACTGCATCGGACTATGCTATTTTCACGGGATAAAAAGTAGCCTATGTCCTTCCCAGAGACACAGGCTACCTGCATACCACATTTCATCAAGATTGGTTGAAATATTGAAGCGTAAAAAGGTAACAAACAAAAAGACACATTTTCACATTTATAGTATTAGTAAGGATTTGTGTGTGTGTTGCGCGAATTGAGTTTCTTTCCAGATCCCTCAGACACTATGAGTTTAGGACAGTGTGTTCCTACTTGACGAGAGCAAAGGGAGATATCTGCGCCAGGCGAGGTGGTATGCATGGGGTCTGTAAGGGTCCGATCGTGGACCAACCGTGGATGCTTAGCAGTAGTATAATTATATGCAAAGAAGTGCGCGCAAATTATAGCAAAGAAATGTTAATAGCGCGTTCTAGACGTCGATACTTAGTTTGAGCTCTTGTCGCTAGTGTTAAGGTCCACTTTTTTTGTTAAAGGCAAGTTTTTTCTTCGTTTTTTATAGGCGCGATGTCAGTGTTATCTGTCGACGTCGACGATGATGATCCATTCTCTGTGGCGGGTACTTTAGATATCGCCACAGTTGTCAAAGCAGAAAGCGACAGGGCTATCTCCCAAAATATCTCATTAAAAAAAAGTTCATGTCTCAATTTAATTTGGATAAAAATTTCTATGTTTGATGTTGCTATACCATGGATTCGTACTTTACTATTTCTATTTTTATGTTATCCTATAAAAACACTAGATATGAATGGGAAAGTACACTTTGGGTTGCAATTTTAAGGTGGTTCGATTAACACACTAAATGTTGCCACTTTTAACAGTTTGGCAAAAAATAACTTGTTGCTAATATTTACACTTATAAAATAACAATTAAACAATAGTTGTTACATATGCGCAAAATACTTAATGATTTCGATTAAAATCCACTGTTGGCTACGCTATTAGCGTGCTAATCAAACCGCTTTAACTATAGTAGTTGTTTATGTCTCCACTGCTGGCTCAGGTCTCTCCTCGAACTCGGGAAAGTTAGGCCATACCAAAGTATATATATCAGTACTATACAGTATGGACACTCCCTGCCGCTCTCTAGATTGCGACCTCACCCCCTCGTCACCCAGGTTAATAAGATTGGTTACAGTTTGATTGTCGAACGTCTAGGATTTCGCCGCCAATTTGTTTGTTCCGTCATTCCTTTTTTGAAATGTCATCTCTGGTCCGTTGTATGAAGTGTCCAGGGTGTAGCGATACTCCACACACGCAGACTAAGTCCGTATTAGTGAAGGTTGTAGGGCTAGTCAGCGGGTGAGGGAGCTACTTCAAATCGATTGATCTGACCTGCGTCATGTGAACCACTTGAAAGGCTTGCACTTGAGGCGTTCCCGCAGCGCCCTCTGCGGGCCGATGTCGCCCGGGTCGATGGACATGTAGTGCAGCCTCCGTTTATACAGGTATGGAACTGACCTGCGTCATGAACCACTTGAAAGGCTTGCACTTGAGGCGTTCCCGCAGCGCCTTCTGCGGGCCGATGTCGCCCGGGTCGATGGACACGTAGTGCAGCCTCCGTTTATACAGGTATGGAACTGACCTGCGTCATGAACCACTTGAAAGGCTTGCACTTGAGGCGTTCCCGCAGCGCCTTCTGCGGGCCGATGTCGCCCGGGTCGATGGACACGTAGTGCAGCCTCCGTTTATACAGGTATGGAACTGACCTGCGTCATGAACCACTTGAAAGGCTTGCACTTGAGGCGTTCCCGCAGCGCCTTCTGCGGGCCGATGTCGCCCGGGTCGATGGACACGTAGTGCAGCCTCCGTTTATACAGGTATGGAACTGACCTGCGTCATGAACCACTTGAAAGGCTTGCACTTGAGGCGTTCCCGCAGCGCCCTCTGCGGGCCGATGTCGCCCGGGTCGATGGACACGTAGTGCAGCCTCCGTTTATACAGGTATGGAACTGACCTGCGTCATGAACCACTTGAAAGGCTTGCACTTGAGGCGTTCCCGCAGCGCCCTCTGCGGACCGATGTCGCCCGGGTCGATGGACACGTAGTGCAGCCTCCGTTTATACAGGTATGGAACTGACCTGCGTCATGACCCACTTGAAAGGCTTGCACTTGAGGCGTTCCCGCAGCGCCTTCTGCGGGCCGATGTCGCCCGGGTCGATGGACACGTAGTGCAGCCTCCGTTTATACAGGTATGGAACTGACCTGCGTCATGACCCACTAGAAAGGCTTGCACTTGAGGCGTTCCCGCAGCGCCTTCTGCGGGCCGATGTCGCCCGGGTCGATGGACACGTAGTGCAGCCTCCGTTTATACAGGTATGGAACTGACCTGCGTCATGAACCACTTGAAAGGCTTGCACTTGAGGCGTTCCCGCAGCGCCTTCTGCGGGCCGATGTCGCCCGGGTCGATGGACAAGTAGTGCGGCCGCCGCTTGTACAAGTACTGCGAGTATTCGTCCATCCACACTTCCGCCACGCGCCTGTAGTTCTGCAATTTGCATGAAAATATTTATAAAAAGGCCAAGTGTGAATCAGACACGCGCACCGAGGGTTCCGTACCACCCCACCAAGGAACCCCAGAAAAATCAACGTGTATAACAGTGACACAATCCACAAAATTTATGCTAAGTCAGTGTCTTTTCATTGACAGTACTACGTTCGTCCTGTTTGTGTTTTAATTTAGTTTTCTATTTTGTTTTATTACGTGTTTTATTTTAAATCTTGTTTCTTTCTGTGTAGTTAAAAAAGGGTTTTAGTAGTTCCTATCTTATTACTTTATTCCTTGTTAACTGTCAATGAATAAATTAATTATTTATCTATCTGTCTACCTATTCATTACAATCAAAACCTCGAACGAGAGCGACAGAATTTTTTTGTATTTTTTTATTCAATTCGGGATCCTTAGCCCAAGTAAGACTCACACTTGGTCGACTTTTATTATTTGTTATTTTACTTTTGGGTTTGCGCTATAATGAAACTTGTAAGTATTAACATTTTTACAATAGAACAAAAACAACCTTGAAAGAAAATGCCAAATACGTGTCAGATTACGAGCAAAGTAGGGTTCTGTAGTCTTATAAAAACTATATTTTAGAAAACGAAGTAATTTTGCAGTTGGTATAGAACATTTTGTATGAAAAACCTATAAAATTATAAATCCCGACTAAGAAGCTCACCTGGCCGTGATATATTTTTTAAATTAATTTTATGTTCTGCTATATTATTTATTTATTTTTATGTACTTCCAACGGCGCTACGGCAAGGACCGCTACATCCAGGAAGTCGTGGTTCGAGTCCTGCCACGTACCAATGTGTTTTCGTATTTCGATCTCATATGTACGTTTATCCGACGCTCTTACGGTGAAGGAAAACATCGTGAAGAAACCTGCACATGTCTTCGAAGAAACAGGAAGGTTGTGTGTGAAGTTGAGTAACCCGCACTGGGCCCGCGTGGTCGACTAAGGCCAGTAGGCTCGAGCCCATCGGTGGGGACGTATATATGAGCTGATGTGATAATGTACTTCCAATACTTTTCAGTATTTTTGCATGTATAAATTCTTTATTGCACACAAGGAATAATCACAAAATGGTTTTATCAGACTTAAGTGTACAAAGGCGGTCTTATAGCTAAAAGCGATCTCTTCCAGACAACCCTAGGCAGATGAGATATATTCAAATATATTATGTAAAACAACGATAGCGCAAGAATCTGATAGCAAGGTACCTATTTTCCAAAAGGCAAAGAAATAGTAATCCACTATTTTTATGTACCCTAAAACAGTGATTTAGCTTGTAGGGAGTGGGTACATGTAACAAAAATCACCACTTAAAAACTTAATATATCGTAAACAAATCAATTATCTAAAAAAAGACCTTCGCAAATCCTTAATAGTTTTGAAAGACCTATTCAATCTATTGCTCTCTAGATTGTGACCTCACCCCCTCGTCTTCTAGATTGATACAGATTAGTTACAGTTTGGTTGTCGACGTATGGGATTTCGCCGCCATTTTGTTTGTTCCGTCATTCCTTTTTTGAAATGTCATTTCTGGCCCGTTGTATGAAGTTTCGAGGGTGTGCCTCGGGTGAGATGATGCCAAGGGCTTACCAATTAAGACTATATCGCGAGCGAATATTTTTAAATTTTTTTTGAGAAGTGTCTGTGTACGAGCGTTGCCACACGATGCGCTGGCGCTGCGTTGCGACGCCTGAGCAGTGGCGCTCCGTCGTTTTTAATATAAATATAGTAAGCCAGACTGTACTTTGCGAAATTGTGTTAAATGAAGACGGGGCTCCAGCGACGCAACGCAACGCCGACGACCGTGTGGCATTGCGCTTGGTGTTACCTTGCCGACAAAGTCCCCATGGTTGGGATTGGGGAAGGGCGCGAACTTGCGGTAGATGTGCCCCACGCGCGAGCACGGCGCGTCCAGCATGCGCCCGCCGCACTGCCAGATCTAACAAAATACAATTGATTTAACATAACATTTCATTTACATCGTCGTCGTATCAGCTCATATACGTCCCCACCGAGGGGCATCGGGCCTTAGTCAACCACGCGGGCCCAGTGCGGGTTGGTCGACTGCACACACAACCTTCGAGTTTCTTCGCAGGTGTGTGCAGGTTTCTTCACGATGTTTTCCTTCACCGTTAAAGCAATCGGTGAGTATATGTACGTAAGTTTCGAAAAACTCATTGGTACATTGTCCGTCCGGATTTGAACCTGGCACCTCTGGTTAGGAGGACCGAGTCGTTACCGGTTGAGCCACCGACGCTTTTTACATTCATTTACATACATATATACATATAATCACGCCTCTTTCCCGTACGGGTAGGCAGAGACCACTTCTTTCCACTTGCTACGATCCTTACATACTTGTTTCGTTTCGTCCACTTTCATTATTCCCTTCATACATGCTCTTCGGTTTAGGGTACTCTTGACCTGGCCTTTTTTCAAGACGTCCCTGATATGGTCTCGAAACGTACGCCTAGGTCTACCCCTTCCAACACTTTCATTCACACTCGTCTTATACACTTTTTTCGTCAATCGTTCTTCATTCATTCTCTCGATATGGCCAAACCGTCTCGGCATACCTTTCTCAATTTTTGTCACTACATCTTCTTTCAGACCACAACGTTTCCTTATCTCACTTCCTTATATCACAATTTCATTTAAGTATAGTAAAATCGGTAAGTATAGTAAGCAAGTACAGGAGGTATAATAGAGCGTCGGTGGCGTAACGGCTAGGTACGCCGCCTCCTGCCCGGGAGGTCGTGGTTCGAGTCAAAAACCACGTACCAATGTGATTTGGAATTTAGATTTCATATGTACGTTTATACGACGCTCTTACGGTGAAGGAGAACATCGTGAGGAAACCTGCACAGTGCACACGCTTGCGAAGAAACTCTAACTCGCACTGGGCCCGCGTGGTCGACTAAGGCTCGATCGCTCTAATTCAGGGTAGATTCGAGCTCCTCGGTGGGGACGTATATGAGCTGAAATGATGATAGTAAAATCGAATACTGATGTTTTTTGTATTTTTATAGTAGTATTTTTTCCCATGTGCTTATTTTGTATCAATCTGTTTTCGAATTTCGATTTCATATGCACATATAAGAATTAGAAACCTCCTATATATATATATATATATATAGGAGGTTTCTAATTTTTAGTATTTGTTCTGAATACGGATAACGATGAATTCAAGAAGCTCAGAGTGCAAATTCAATTAAAAAATGCGTAAAAAGTTTCTAAAAAATAAACATCAAAATTACGTGCTTAAGGCCGTTCAAAAACATCAAAGAACGAAGAATGGGTTTGAGAGATTAGTAAGTACGAGAAAACTATTGAGAAAAGTTTTTGGAAATCTCCTTTTGCGATTGGAGGAGGGCCACAACCGAGAGGTACATCATTTAGATGGTGTAATTATTAAAAATTAAACTCCAATTATTAAATAATAGATCGATAATATTACCACTTACCTTTTCGTTATGTATTAATTTCATTATTATATTTTTAAATATGCATGTTCTGTTGCGCTACCCTGTATAAAGAATGCGCAGTACCCATGAACAGTATAAAAACCAACGATATTCGTCGGCCGGTTCACTAGATATGGCCGCTCAAAAACGTGTTATTGTCACAAAAAATAATTGGAAACGGTAAACGCGTTAAAAAACTTCCATCGCAACCACTTAGTACCCTTTTTTTGTGAATTTTCTAAACAAGTCCTACACCGATTTTGATAAAATTTATATGGGACCTGAAATGTTTCCTGTTCCATATGTATATTCTGTCTTATGGCGACTATCGAAAGAAAATTGAATGTCTCTCAAACACTAATCAATACAAACCCGAGTGTAATTATATCCGAACATTAATTACATGTCAGCCGAAGGAGGTTCACTGCTGGACGAAGGCCTCCCCCGAGGATTTCCACGACGACCGGTTCTGCACCGCCCGAAGTACAGCCCCTACAACCATTATTCCAGACGGCACTCACCTTGAAACTGATCTCGTACTGCTCGCCGCCCCATATGTCCAAGCCGGGATCGTAGCCGCCCAGCTCCCAGAAGAATAAACGCGAGATCGCGAACAAGCCGCCCGCCATAACTGGGCTCCTGTATTAACAAAAAGCTACTCAGAAAATCATTTTTAACCGCCTCCGTGACGTAATGGTTAGTCCATTCGCATCACACCAGGAGGTCGCGGGTTCGATTCCCGGCGGTGTCAACTTTGTAAAACTCGGTTTGGTTGGTGGTAGGGCATTTTCATAGCCCGCCTGGCAAGCTACCACCATCTTATCTGAGTCTCGCCGCGAAACATCAGTGTTAACAGCATTGATGTGTTCCGGCTTGAAGGTAAGATAGTCAGATTCCCATTGCGTTGGGGAATCTTGGTAAGCCCCCTTCCATCTTCGGCATCATCGTCACTTACCATCAGGTGAGATGATGCCAAGGGCTTATCAATTGTGAATAAAAACAAAATAACATGAATTAAATGTGTGAGTTTCATCATCATCATATCAGCTCATATACGTTCCCACCGAGGGCACAGTATATATATTAGTACTAAACTAACGTACAGTATGGACACTCCCTGCCGCTCTCTAGATTCGACCTCACCCCCCCGTCACTCAGATTGGCTGTAGATTGAGTACCAAACGTAAAGGACGAACTACGCAAGCACTTTTATTCACTATATTCACTTTGCGCGCCGCTGTGATTTCGTTCACAAGCATAAAAACGAACCAGTTACCGAACGAAAAGGTCCAACTGAACTCTTTTTTTTCATACTTGTAAATAACCACCGCTCGAACAAAAAACACCACTTTCCGAATACACCATACACATTATGAGACTATAAAACATTGTAAATGGTAACTGCGACGTGGACGTATGAATTAACACTGAAAACTGCTATTATTTTATACATCTTTTAACACTTTTTCCATAAAATTGCGAAATTGATAAAGGATTTTGTCACAGATTAAAAATCGACATGATAGTTTTGTTGCTTTGGTGTAGAGATGGGATGAAGTGAATGAGTGAATGAATGATTTTGAACTGTTGTTGCGAGGTAAAAATTAGGTCATCTTTGGGCTCAACTGTACAATAGGGTACATCGATTTGGCAGTCCGCGATTTTTTGATAAGAGATAGGCTTTAGCTGAACATCCATACCAAATTTCAAGGTTAGGAAACCAGCGGTTTTTGAGTTATGAATTTTTGAAAATTGTATTTTTAGGTACTCTTTGGTCTTTATTTGATTCCAAAGATTCATAATATGGGGTTAAAACCCCTAGCAAACCTTCGGGATCCGAGGGGGATGTGGGATTATCAGGGCGGGGAAAGCACGCGGGGCCCGAACCCCTAACGGGGGCGTAGCCCCCGCCACCCATTTAAAACCCCCAACAAACCTTCGGGATCCGAGGAGGATGTGGGAGTATCAGGGCGGGGAAAGCACGCGCGGCCGACATGAGGGCAGACAAACTTGGGGGTAACAAATCGAAAACTAGGGGGTAATCCGTCAAGGTCAAGGTCATTTCAAGGTCAAGGTCTAAGTCAATTTGATCCCAAAGATTCATATTATGGGGTCCGCGAGTGAGGTACGGGGAGTTCTAAATAGAAGCGGGTGCGAGCGAAGCGAGCCCGGACTTTCGGAGCACCCCGACTCGGATCCGTTAGGTTCGGAGACTGTGCGGGGAGGCGAGCTTAGCTTAGCTTGCACAGTCGTAGTGTTAGGTTTAATATGAGAATGAAGAAGTAGGAGCCCCGAGTTTGTCGGCCCCGCGTGCTTTCCCCGCCCTGATACTCCCAAATCCCCTTCGGATCCCGATGGGGCTTTTAAATGGGTGGAGGGGGTTAAGCCCCCTAGACCCCATATCATGTGATCAAATTGACTTACACCTTTTTTTGGAATAAGCGGTAGCGATTTTCGGCGTTATGGAAGTAGATGACCTTGTTTTAATAAGCGGTAGCGATTTGTCGGTTAAAGACTACCTAACAAAAAAGATTACTCCCTAGTTTTCGATTTGTCACCCCGTCAGAGAAGTGGATGACCTTTTTTTTATTAAGCGGCAGCGATTTTCGGCGTCATAGAAGTAGATGACCTTTTTTTAATAAGCGGCAGCGATTTGTCGCAACAAAAGTTTTCACTTCGTCTACACCAAAAAGCAACAAAACTATCATGTCGATTTTTAATCTGTGACATCAATGACGCAATTTTATGGAAAAAGTGTTTAAAGATGTACCAAATAATAGCAGTTTTCAGTGTTAATTCATACGTCCACATCGCAGTTACTTTTTGTCTCATAATGTGTATGGTGTATTCGGAAAGTGGTGTTTTTTGTTCGAACGGTGTTTGTTTACAACAGAAAAGTATGAAAAAAAAAGAGTTTAGTATTCACACTGTTGCATTCAGTAAATAACTAACAAACATTTCGTGACCAATACCGCCGGTGTGATTCAACCCTACCTGCATTCTTGCCTATACATACGTCAGTTATAATTATGTATATCATTTCTCGCTCGTTTGTATGGAGTGTCCGGGGTGTGCCGAGGGGCTCTAGACTACCCTGAATAAGGGCGATAGGGCGTTAGTCGAACATGCGGGCCCAGTGCGGGTTGGTCGACTTCACACGTTGTGTGAGTTTATTAAAAAATAAGTTGTCAGAAAAATCTAAAATCTTTTTAAAAAGCTTTTGAAAAGGATTCTATTTAATGCTCAAAAAACGCCAAATGTTCATTGTGAATATAAATGCATGTTTCAATATTCAAAATAAATTGTACAATCACGCTGTGCATATTTTCTTGCATAGCCTTCACCGTCTGGTATACGCACACTAATCAACGATAAACATTACAATTTTATAGCGTAGGCAAGCAATAATAAGAAACGGACTGATTCAATAAAGAAAATAGGAAACAAAAATTAACGCAATTTCAATTCAAGTGCTAGAATACCTAATACTGCAACTTAAAAAAATATTATAACAGTTACTTCTTGCAGTTTCATCAAAATTGTTAGTCATTTTTGAGATTTTATTATTTTTGTTTTCATCATATCAGCTCATTTACGTCCCCACCGAAGGGCT
Source organism: Coleophora flavipennella (assembly GCA_947284805.1). NCBI lineage: Eukaryota > Metazoa > Arthropoda > Insecta > Lepidoptera > Coleophoridae > Coleophora > Coleophora flavipennella. The sequence continues at coordinate 8,773,860 of OX369301.1, forward strand.
CGAGCCTACCCTGAATTAGGGCGATCGATCGGGCCTTAGTCGACCACGCGGGCCCAGTGCGGGTTGGTCGACTGCACGCACACCCTTCGAGTTTCTTCAAAGGTGTGTGCAGGTTTCCTCACGATGTTTTCCTTCACCGTTAAAGCAATCGGTTATTATATGTACGTAAGTTTCTAAAAACTCCTTGGTACATTGGGCGTCAGATTTGAACCCGGCACCTCTGGTTAGGGGGACCGAGTCGTTACCGGTTGAGCCACCAACGCTTTTTTTATAGACGGCGGTGTGATAGACATCGTATCGGATATAAGGTACAATGAGTGACTCACTCGAAAGGCTCGGCCATCCGCTCCTCGTCTCTGGGCAGGAGCGGCAGGCGCTTGTAGAAGAACTCCCAGTCGAAGGCGCCGCGCGCGCCCTCGTCCTGTGCGCGGTACTCGAAAGTATCGTACGCTATCACGTCGATGAAAGGACATACCGCTGTGCGATAGTTGTCTGCTATTGTACAACGAGCGACTCACTCGAAAGGCTCGGGCATCCGCTCCTCGTCTCTGGGCAGGAGCGGCAGGCGCTTGTAGAAGAACTCCCAGTCGAAGGCGCCGCGCGCGCCCTCGTCCTGTGCGCGGTACTCGAAAGTATCGTACGCTATCACGTCGATGAAAGGACATACCGCTGTGCGATAGTTGTCTGCTATTGTACAACGAGCGACTCACTCGAAAGGCTCAGGCATCCGCTCCTGGTCTCTGGGCAGGAGCGGCAGGCGCTTGTAGAAGAACTCCCAGTCGAACGCGCCGCGCGCGCCCTCGTCCTGTGCGCGGTACTCGAAAGTATCGTACGCTATCACGTCGATGAACGGACATACCGCTGTGCGATAGTTGTCTGCTATTGGTTCTGGAAACATTAAATAAAATATAAATAGTGATGTAAGTTTCGCCTTGTTCCTTGGTGGAGGGAAATAATACTAGGCAAGGTAACAGAGACCATTAGCACATGCATACAACGGTCGTGAAATGATATTTCTAAAAACAAACGACGGAGCAAACAAAATCACGGCGAAATCCCATACGTTCCAGAACCAAACTATAACCAATCTGTATTACTCTAGGTGACTAGGGGGGGAGGTCGCAATCTAGATAGCGGCAGAGAGTGTCCATACTGTATGTTAGTACATATATGTATACTTTGAGCTCAAAATACACGTCTAGTCTCCGCTCCGCTTGAGTGGATACAGCAATATAAGAATTGTTAAACCGATGTTTGAAGAAGATGGTATAATGGACTACCTAGTGTAGAAGGCCTTATTAAGTTCTAGTAACTCCCATTTTTTTTCACAATTGGTAAGCCATTCATGTCATCTGATAATGTGACGATGATACCGAATGTGGAATCCCCAATGCAACTGGCTATCTTATCTTTCTTCAAGCCGGAAACATGCTGTAAACATTGATGTTTGGCGGCAAGACATATACAGGGTGTAAAAAAACTGGTATAGGACCCGTTAACTGGGGGTTCTCCTCATCATACTGAACAACTTTCCCCAAAAAAATTTGGACCCTCCATACTAAAATGCACGAAATTGGTCGATCGGCTGATCGATTTGTATGAAGAGTAAAATTTTTTTTTGCGATTTCAGCAAACTCGTAGAACAAATGTTGCTCAGTATGATGAGTGGAAGCCCCAGTTAACGGGACCTATACCAATTTTGTTACATCCTGTATAAGATGGTGGTAGCTAGTCAGGCGGGCTTAGAAAATGTCCTTCCACCAACCAAACCGAGTCTTTCAAAGTCTTTCGTCCGCCGAGAGTTGAACCCGCAACCTCCTGATGTCAAGCTAATGGACTGAACCATTACGCCACGGAGGCGGTATTACAGCCAGTTAGAGCCATTTTTGAGAAAAAATAACGAAGCTGAATTTGTATGGGAAGAACCTTATTGCGATTTTTCCTGGAATTGGACTTCATTGGGGAGCAGGCCGTATAAATTTGTAGTAATGTACAAAGTTCTCATATCAGCCGAAGGACGTCCACTGCTGGACATAAGCCTCCCCCAAGAATTGCCACGACGACGACCGGTTCTGCTCTACCAGGTCATCGGTCCAGCGAGTGGAAGGCCTGCCTATGCTACGTTTTTCGGAGCGCGCCACTCGAGAACTTTACTACCCAACGGCCATCTGTTCTACGAGCTATGTGCCCCACCCACTGCCACTTAAGTTCAGCAATTCTGAGAGCTATGTCGGTTACTTTGGTTCGCCTACGGATCTCCTCGTTTCTGATTCGATCACGCAGAGAAACTCCGAGCACAGCACGCTCCATTGCCCTTTGGGTGACCTTGAGCCTTCTTATGAGGCCATAGTAAGCGAACATTATACTTAATAAGTAGCAACTAATAATGGTAACTTCGACGATAAATTAACAAATAATCTGGGTTTTATTGAGTTCCGGAGCAAAAATTTAATCATGTCTGTCAGTCGTACAAAACCTGCAGATAACATATTACCAACCTAGTAGCGGAGGCAGCCAGTTGACGTTGGCCTCGGTGTGCGAGTCCAGAAATACGATGACGTCAGCGGTGGCGTGCACAGCTCCTTTTATCCGCGCGGTGATTAAACCGCTGCGATTTGCCAGCCGGACTACTTTGGCTTTAGGTATGTGCACTGCTAGGTAGTCGTCCAGTTTCTTTTTGAGGAAATCTGTAAAGTTTTTGGTTGTTAGTTTGTGGACGACACTGGTAAATGTTCCCCCCCCCCCCCAACCAGACATGTAGGTTTTTTCGGATAACTTTTGACCCCCCCCCCCTCCCTCTGGTGATATTTGGTGAGGTGCTTGGCTACCTCCCCCCCAGTTACTAGTGATTTACTAATTTACAAGTGAAGATTAATTTTTAATGAAACCGAGAAAAACTATCTACTGATGTGGTAGATTTTTTTCTTTGTTTTTTCACTGTAGAAAAATACAAGTGAGGTCTCCTTATATCCCCCCTATATTATTTTGTTAGAGAAATAATGTTATAGGTAATGTAATTTTTTTTCCATTAGATACAAGTTAAACCAAAGAGATAATATCACCAACGAAGTTCCATATCAATTTTTTTTTATTGGAACGCACATGCGGTTCGCGCCATTTTTACAGCAATACAAAAAGTTTTCATTCCAATTTTTACTTGTCTGTGACAGCGCCCGCTTTAACGCTTGCGCGGTGATGTGTTGGTTTTTCATTGAATTTTGTTGTAGATACTGAATTTCGTGGATAATTTTCATTCTTGTTTAAAAATGTCTGAGATCAGTGAAAGCATTGTTTTTACCTGTCTGTGACACCGTCCGCTTCAGTGCAAGCGCGGTGATGCGCTGGGATTCAGCGCTTTGACACGTTTTGTTGTAGGTACTTACTGAATTTCGTGGGATTTTTTTCTTAGTCTTAACTTTGATCTTTGTATTTTAGTTGATTCAATCCCAATGTATGAGATTAGATAAAGTAGTGTATGAAACTGCACATAATTTGGTCTTAAAACACTTGTGTAATGCTACACTCGTATTTTAAGAACCCTTATTATGCAACAGTTTCATAGACTACTATTATAACACACGTTGCTATTTACTCATTAAATATAATAGCCTCCCTAGACGCAATTAAAGTTGTATTAATGTAACCATGAAATCGTCATCACATCAAAAGAAAAAGGTCCACTGCTGAACAAAAATCTTCCCAAGGATTTCCACAACGACCGCTCCGCGCTGCCCACATCCAGCGTCTTTACCAAATCATCGGTCCACCGAGCAGGAGGCCCGCTTACGCTACATATTTCAGTGCGCGGTGGCCGCTCGAGAACTTTACTCCCTCAGCGGTCATCTGTTCTACCATGAAATAAAATAGGAATTGCTTATGATCGTGGGGCGTGCTATGTTCGGAGTTTCTCTGCGTGATCGAATCAGAAAGGAGATCCGTAGGAGAACAAAAGTAACCGACATACCTCTCAGAATTGCTAAATTTAAGTGGAAGTGGGCGGGTCACACACATAGCTCGTAGAACAGATGGTCGTTCGGGCAGTAAAGTTCTCGAGTAGCGATCGCGCACCGGAAAACGTAGCGTGGGCAGCCCTCTCACTCGGTGGACCGATGGCCTGGTGAAGATCGCGGGAAGCCGCTGGATGCTGAAAGCGCAGAACCGGCCGTCGTGGAAATCCTTTAGAGAGGCAGTGGACCTCCTTGGGCATGATGATGATGATGATTAGCCCTCTCACTCGGTGGACCGAAAGCCTGGTGAAGATCGCGGGAAGCCGCTGGATGCTAGAAGCGCAGAACCAGTCGTCGTGGAAATCCTTTGGGGAGGCAGTGGACGTCCTTCGGCATGATGATGATGATGATCACTTATGGCATTGCATGCTTGCTTACCTTTGGTACTGGCATCATCCACCAAAAACACTTCTTTCATCAAATGTGAGGGCGATCTATTAATCACACTGTAGGCGGTCCTGAGCAATGTGCTCCAATGCTCATTGTGGAATGGCACAACCACAGACACAGTTGGCAGCGACTCATAAAACAATCTCCTTTTACAGCGTGGATGCCGGATATCGGGTAGGGCGCGATTTAAGGCTATCTTGTCACTTAAGGCGCCATTGAAACCATTGACCGCATAAAGGCTGTCTTCTAGATCCTTTTCTTCAGGAGACAAATTGGCAGGTTTCCCTTGTTCTCCAATGCCTAAAAATTTAATTTAAAACTTTATGGGTCAAGTACTCTCCTATGCCTAAAAATTTAATTAAAAAATGTATGGGTCAAGTACTCTACTATGCCTAAAAATTTATGGGTCAAGTACTCTTCTGCTATGCCTAAAAATTTATGGGTCAAGTACTCTGCCTTGCCTAAAAAATTTAAGGGTCAAGTACTCTGCTATGCCAAAAATTTAATTTGAAAAATTATGGGTCAAGTACTCTCCTATGCATAAAAGTTTAATTAAAAAAATTATGGGTCAAGTACCTAGATGCTTTGGAAATGTTTCAACTAACTAAAACAAATTGTACAGCCACGGTGTGCTTACTTTTATCGCGAAGCCTTTGCCGTCTGTTGTAGTCGGACTTACACAAATCAACAACAAACATTACACGTACTTAGTAGTAAAGAATATAAGTGTTTTGCTTCTTCGTTCATTATGCGAACGGCCAAGGAGTGGAATTCCGTGTATTCCCCGATTCGTATAATTTAGGAATCTTCAAGTCGAGAGTGAATAGGCACTATTTGAGCTTGGGTGTTACATTCTCGGTTTGCTCGGCACTTACCATCAGGTGAGGTGCAGCCAAACGCACTCAAATGTTATAATAATAATAAAAAACAAGACTATGAAAAATTTTAAAATATATTCGGTTTGTATGGGAGATAACTTACTCATTTATCGGATTTTTCCTGGAATAATTAATAACCCAGTGCAGTAGCCTTATTCATCATCATATCAGCTCTTGTATGTTCTCACCGAGGGGCCCGAGCCTACCCTGAATTAGGGCGATTGGGCCTTAGTCGACTACGCGGGCCCAGTGCGGGTTGGTCGACTTTACACACAGCCTACCGAGTTTCTTTGCAGGCGTGTACAGGTTTCCTCATGATGTGTTCCTTCACCGTAAGAGCGTCAGATGAACGTACATATGAAATCGAAATTCAAAAACACATTGGTACGTGGCAGGATTCGAACCTTGGAGGTCTTGACCTCCCTGACAGGAGGCAGCGGCCCTAACAGTTACGCCACCAATGTTACAGGCTTTATTAAGTCCTAGTTATTCACAAAGTTTCATTAAAATTTTTAGAGCCATTAACAAACAACAAACAACCTGGTTTGTATATGAGGTACCTTATTTCTATTTTTATTTGAATAATCAAAAACATAACCCGCGTTTTTTGTAGTCGGGTAAAAACTAACGCTTGCTGTAGGCCATGTAAAATTATGGTAACGTACCGAGATCATCAAAACTTAGAGTTAGAGCCACTTTTGTGTGAAAAAATAATAAATGATTTGTCACTATGGTTGCAAACCTAAAAAATCAAGATGGGGTAATTAATGAAAAAAATCGGCTATTGATCTAACCCAAATTTTATCAAAATCCGTCTAGTAGTTTGGGAACTAGAACACCGGACGGACGAACAGACACTTTTCTTTTGACTCTATTAGTGTTTTTTTTTCATCACAATACTTTCTTCACTTCGTCGTCGTTCGAAAGTGAATTGATTCAACTAACCGTTGCGCTTTTTCTCCATATCAATTTGTTCATAGTTGTGCCAGTCCATTTTCTGTAACAAATATTTTAATATTTCAAGATGTTTATTCATAATTTTGAACAAAAAAAAACAGACTTCAAACAGGAAACTACGGTTCCCCTCGATTTCTCTGGGATGCCATCATCAGATCCTGGTTTCCTTATCATGGTACTACCCTTGGGATATCTCCTTTCCAACAAAAAAATAATCATCAAAATCGTTTCATAAACGACGAAGTTATCCGCGAACATACATAAAATATACGGTCGAATTGAGAAACCTCCTTTTTTTGAAGTCTGTTAAATATAGGTGCAAATTACACTCTTTCTGATAGTCATAAAATAGTGATTACACAATAATGTATGTCATTTGTGAAAAAAAAAAAAAAACAATCATTAGTTAATAACGTCAAAATACAATCATTGATATAAAACAAGTTATCTCATTAGAACCTGAAAACAGTATGACACGAGAAGTTATACATTAAAGTCATTGAATGTCATTAATGCCTTTGACAAGAGTAGGCCCATTCACACGGACAGCGCCCGGTCACGAGTATAACGCGAGAGTCAGCCATCGCTCCCCTCAACCATATTAGAGGGAAAGCAAGGAACGGCTCCCGATGCGCCACCATCCGCACAAACATTTAAGCGAGCATGCACCGCGCATGTCAATGCTTAGATAAAATTATTAATTAAAAGAAGTACTAGTCTTGTCATGTCTTGTCGCTTCCATGTCAATTCTTAGGTTGTTTATCATTTTATTACTATGTATTAAGCATGATTAGTAGTGTTGATAGAAGAAACACTGTCTACCCATACGTTTTTGTCATTTAAATATTCGGATGTCTTATAATAACCTTTTTTACAAAGAGTTCTTTTGACAAAAATTTTAAACTGTGTGACAAATTTAAGACATCATCGGGTAATTTGTTATACATGAGTGAGCTTTGTCCCACAAAGGACTTATTGATTTTGCTAAGTCTGGTATAAGTTACTTGAAGTTTATTCCCATTCCGAAGATTAAGACCTGTTCCTGTCACTATTCAATGAAAAGAGATGCAGATTTTTACGTACATACATTATATTTTCATAAATGGGAAAGGAACGACCCGAAGGTTTTACTTATTCCAATTACATAATTGATGAGTAAAGCCAACCCCAGTAGTGCAGGGAATTAATTCCCTCTAAACAACTGCCTAACATTATATAATCACATCGTCGTCATCAACATATCAGCTGTGAGACGTCCAATGTACATAATTGATGAGTAAAGCCAGATCCAGTAGTGCAAGGAATTAATTCCCTCTAAACAACTGCGTAACATTATATTATCACATCGTCGTCATCAACATATCAGCTGTGAGACGTCCACTGTACATAATTGAAGAGTAAAGCCAGCTTCAGTAGTGCAAGGAATTAATTCCCTCTAAACAACTGCGTAACATTATATTATCACATCGTCGTCATCAACATATCAGCTCTAAGACGTCCACTGTACATAATTGATGAGTAAAGCCAGCTCCAATAGTGCAAGGAATTAATTCCCTCTAAACAACTGCGTAACATTATATTATCACATCGTCGTCATCAACATATCAGCTGTGAGACGTCCACTGTACATAATTGATGAGTAAAGCCAGCCCCAGTAGTGCAGGGAATTAATTCCCTCTAAACAACTGCGTAACATTATATTATCACATCGTCGTCATCAACATATCAGCTGTGAGACGTCTACTGTACATAATTGAAGAGTAAAGCCAGCTTCAGTAGTGCAAGGAATTAATTCCCTCTAAACAACTGCGTAACATTATATTATCACATCGTCGTCATCAACATATCAGCTGTGAGACGTCCACTGTACATAATTGATGAGTAAAGCCAGCTCCAATAGTGCAAGGAATTAATTCCCTCTAAACAACTGCGTAACATTATATTATCACATCGTCGTCATCAACATATCAGCTGTGAGACGTCCACTGTACATAATTGATGAGTAAAGCCAGCCCCAGTAGTGCAGGGAATTAATTCCCTCTCAACAACTGCGTAACATTATATTATCACATCGTCGTCATCAACATATCAGCTGTGAGACGTCCACTGTACATAATTGATGAGTAAAGCCAGTCCCAGTAGTGCAGGGAATTTATTCCCTCTAAACAACTGCGTAACATTATATTATCACATCGTCGTCATCAACATATCAGCTGTGAGACGTCCACTGTACATAATTGATGAGTAAAGCCAGTCCCAGTAGTGCAGGGAATTAATTCCCTCTAAACAACTGCGTAACATTATATTATCACATCGTCGTCATCAACATATCAGCTGTGAGACGTCCACTGTACATAATTGATGAGTAAAGCCAGTCCCAGTAGTGCAGGGAATTAATTCCCTCTAAACAACTGCGTAACATTATATTATCACATCGTCGTCATCAACATATCAGCTGTGAGACGTCCACTGTACATAATTGATGAGTAAAGCCAGCCCCAGTAGTGCAGGGAATTAATTCCCTCTAAACAACTGCGTAACATTATATCACATCGTCGTCATAAACATATCAGCTCTAAGACGTCCACTGATGGACACAGGCTTCGCTCAAAGGATTTCCACAACGACCTTCACCAGATCGTCGGTCCACCGAGTGGGGAGGCCTGCCTAAAATATATGCAAATAATGTTATACATTCTAGGTTACCTACTCTTTTCGCAATCCCTTATCAAACTGTGATAAAACAAATTGCACGAAAGAATATCGTAATTTAAAATTGAATTCTGTTTTGTTCATTTATGCTGATATCTTTATATTATGGTTTAGAAAATATTACTTTAAAAATCATTCAGATATTTCATTAGAAATATTCATTATGATTCTTCAAAATCTCAAGTTGGATTCTTTGCCATTACTCCTGCTTTGCTTGAAAGTAAAAAATAAATCCTTACAGGATTACTTTGTTGATTGTTGCCCTTCTATCTGTCAACAGCTCATTTTAGGGTTCCGTTAACTAAGGGTGCTAACGGGACCCTTTCATTAAGCCTACAGTGTGAACTCTAAAGTAAAACAACAATTAACAAAAACGGGGCAAGTCTGAGCTAATTTCTCTAACGAGCCTTGAACTAATTGAAAACAAATATATTTTCCAGTCGCCCGTGTGGATAAGTGTAGTGGTGTGTAACCCTCAGTGCGTGAGTCCGACTCGTACTTGGCCAGTTTTTATTCAGAAATCATTAAAGCCCCATGATGCCGTGGGTAAATATTCAAGCTGCTAGCAAAATCACAGATGATTTTATTAAACTGACTAGACATTTGAGGAATAAGATTTTAACAGCCAATCCGAATGCATTAAAAAGATATTTTTATATAAATTTCTACGGCGCTTTTATATATAGGTATTTTACGGTGAAGGAAAACATCGTGAGGAAACCTGCACACATCTGCAAAGGTTGTGTGTGAAGTGGACCAACCCGCACTGGGCCCGCGTGGTCAACTAAGGCCCGATCGCCCTAATTCAGGGTAGGCTCGAGCCCCTCGGTGGGGACGTATATATGAGCTGATGTGATGTATGATGAAATTTCTTTAAATGTATGAAACCCTTATCTTAAAATATCCATAGACAATGTTGAGCAGTGTAATTTTTGTGTTCAATCAAGACTTTGCCAAAAGGAAAAATAAAAAAAAAGTGATCACCTGAATTTTTGTTTATTACGTAGACATAAGGCAAAACATAAGTAGCAGTCTTATACAAGGTCTAACAAAATTTGCTGAAACTATTTTAACTGGTGCTTCTACCCATGAAACTGAACAACTTTCCCCATGAAACCCATAGTCAAATCTCAAAAAAAAATTGAACTTCCCATACTAAGTTGGCTGATCAGCTGATCAAGTTAGTATGGGAGAGCCAATTTTTTTTGCGATTTGACTATGGGTTCCATGGGGAAAGTTGTTCAGTTTCATGGGTAGAAGCGCCAGTTAAAATAGTTTTAGCTTATTTTGTTACACCTTATATACGCAGTGTCAGCTTGCATATAAGTGCTTATTTACTACTGGCAGTCACATGAGTCCGCGTGGCCTGAACGAAATATTTATTTCAATAGCGCCACGCGGGTCACTCTGTTGGACACCCACGTGTGTTCGTCGCCACGCCCTTTATCTGAGGCGCGTCCATATGTCCAAACTCTTGTCAGGCAAATGCATCATGCCAAAAAAAGTTTTCCCTTACTGTCCTAATTGCCCCGGGGAACAACATTTATACCTACCTAGACTGTTTCAACATTCAACATTCGCATCGCTAAGTTATGATTTTTCGCTTTTTAAATTTTGTCTTAAATTACCAATTTCTTTCATTCAAAAAAATATAAATATATCTTAAGGCGCCGTGGGTTCTAAAAATCCACTTAAACAGGTTTTTAGAATACATTTTTGAAGTAGTTAACAGTAAATTTAAATTCTAGGAAAACATACTGGTATTATTAAGAATAGTTACGAGGGACTATATCGACTGGATACACGAATTAATAAAGTTGGCTCGATAGAATAAATTCGCAGTTACCTCTTTTCGAGCCATTTTATCGTCTATTTTCGGTTTTATTCTTAAAATAAGTAATTTGATAATATGATTTATTTACTGAAATAAAGTGCATAGGTGACTGAAGGGACAACATCGACTGGATTTTTATTTAAGATAAATATGATGAAAATAAAAACGAAAAACATCGAAAAAGTGCAAAAGTGTGGTTATTTTCTTTTCTCTTTACACATAAAGAAAAAGACAAAGACATTATTTTTAAGTGCCATTGCGCCTTAAACACTCAAGAGGGTTGAATGCCACTAGGCGTTTTACGTAATTTTCGTCTTGAGCGTTGTGTATAAGTCGTCCATAGTCTCAGCCATAACCACGATATCGTCAGCGAATCGAAGGTGTACTCGCCGTGGATATTGATGCAGAGTCCACCCCAGTCCAAAAGCTTAAAAACATCTTCCAGGGCAACGGTGAACAGTTTCGGAGATATAATGTCTCCCTGTCTCACCCCTCGCCACAGCCGGATAGGTTCCAAATTTTGGTCCTGTAGATGAACCAACATGGTGGCGTTTTCATACAAACACTTCAGTACCTCGATCTATTGATAGTCAATTTGGCACCACTGAAGAGCCTGTAACACAGTCCAAGTTTTGACCGAATCAAGGGCTTTCTCATTGTCTACAAACGCATCATAGTGGCTCATAGTGGCTGATTGTACTCTGTGGTCTTCTGCATAACCTGCGGCAGTGAAGTTACTGTCGCACCTACTCCTCTGAAGCTTGGAGGCTCTACACTCAAAGTTTTTGCCGAATATGTGTACCTGGGACAAACAGTCCAGTTAGGTAGGTCCAACTTTGAGAAAGAGATCAATCGTCAAATCCAATTCGGCTGGGCAGAATTCGTCCCAAATACCGCAGTCTTAAGACCAAGGTCTTTGACCAGCGAGTGTTACAGTGATGAGATGACACATGGTACTGAGACATGGTCGCTTACTATGGGCCTCATAAGAAGGCTCAAGGTCACCCAAAGGGCAATGGAGCGTGCGCGTATGTTTCTCTGCGTGATCGAATCTAGGAGAACCAAAGTAACCAAATTACCTCTCAGAATTGCTTAACTAAAGTAGTAGTGGGCAGGGCACAAAGCTCGTAGAACAGATGGCCATTGGGGCAGTAAAGTTCGCGAGTGGCAAAGGCAGCCCTCCCACTCGGTGGACCGATGACCTGGTGAAGGTCGCGGAAAACCGGGGAACCGGTCGTCATGGAAATCCTTAAGGGAGGCCTTTGTCCAGCAGTGGATGATGATGATAAGGCATTCATAGCGGCCAATGCTCAAGCGGACTAAATGCCTCAAAGGCACTTGAAATTAGTTGGTTCATTAGAATAGAAGTTATTATTACTAACCTAAATATTATTATATATTTAGCAATCAACATTCTATTTACGCAATTAAATTACAAGTGTAATTACAGTAGAATGCCGATTATCTGAACGCCGATTAACCGAATAGCCAATTATCCAAATTGGTCCTACGCATAATACCTCTATTAATGTTGTGAATTTTTATATGTAACAGTTTATATTTTTGTTAAGGCCTGATGGGGTTGCAGCTTACTCTGATCGAGATGTTAAAGTGAGCATTATTGTAGAACTGTGTTTAACTTAATAAAGTTTATTCTATGTGTGACAGTTCGTTTTTCTTTATTACCAGTCTATGTCCAATTATCTGAATTGACCCTGGTCCCAATTAATTTAGATAATCGGCTTTCTACTGTACTAATAAGATTGAAAAACTTACCATCTTACTGTCTGGTACAAAATATTTTTTCGTTGATTTAAGCGGACCCTGTTTTGCCTTTTTCACCTCAAGCTCACCAGATTGAGATCCCTGCGACTGGTCAGAGTCAAGTGTATCAACCATACTTCGGATTATGTATATGCATGCTACTATTACAGTGATTAGCGCTAGGTTACGTATTCTAAGGGACCTCATCAAAGCACGTCGGGACAGCATTGTTGAGCCTATAACAAATAATGGTTCTGTTATTATGGCAATCATCAACAACCCATAAACGCCCCCACTGTTGGGGCACAGGTTTCGTCCCACTCGTGAAAACTTCCCCTTATTTACTAAACTTGTCCATCCTTGTTACTACACACTTTCATCTTAACATTCTCATTTCTGTTGTATGTAGTTGTCTTTCATCTATCCTTTTAGTGGTGCAACTTTCAAATCAATACAAGACGACACTCCTTATTAACATTATAAATGTGAAAATGTGTTTGATTGTTTGCTACCTTTTCACGCTTCAACAAATCTTGGTAAAATATGACACGCAAGTAACCTGTGTCATGGGGAAGGACAAAGGCTACTTTTTATCCCATGAAAATAATGCTATCCAATGCGGTTCCTGACGAAACTGAATACTCTTTTTTTAATTGCATTGTTGTGATTTTTTGCACAGCGATGGTTGAGGGGGTGGGAAATGACATAACTTACTAATTAGCATATCCTGACATAGTTATTATTATTATTATTTGATTAATACACTAGCAGCTCTAAGAGGATCTGGGTAAAACTCTTTTTTTTTTATTATTAACAATTGGTGAGTTATTTAGTTCTTCACTTGCGCAAGTCGGCGTCGCAACGGAGCAGCTGATTGAAGAGGTTTTATGTATAGAATTGGTTGCGGGGGTGGGAAGTGATATAGACTGCTAATCAGAATAGCCCGATAGTTCCTGATGGATCTGGAGAAAACCCATGTCTACGCTCGCGAGTCACTTGCGCACCACTCACCCATAAAACACGGTCATACAAACGGTGTCCACCCGGGCGAAGCCGCAGGCAAAAGCTGGTAGTTTTTTAAAGTTTTCCCTTCATTTCCCCTTCAATTTAAAGGACCTTAATTTATTTGAGTACCACGGGATGTTAAGCGTAATCGAGGATGACCCTCAAGATGCTGGGAAGACGAGCTCCGCTATACTCTTGGTACATACTGAACTAGGTCTTGATCATAACTTGATCGAGCAATAGGCACTCCGAATCAGAGACACAATTTAGTTTGCACTTTATAATTGTTATCATGGTAATTACTGTAAATTTTCGGAGAAATAAAGACTATTTTATTTTTATTTTATTTTATTAATTTATTTGAGAGTCGTGGAGTAACATGTTCCCGTGACCTGCCGGCGGGCATAGGCTAAGTAATAGGATCTCATTGGCTCCGGTTGTTCGTCAGTACTAATACATTATACACTTTGCTTTGGATAGTGGATCCTTAAAAAAATAAAACGTAAACAAGACAAGTTGTACCTACCTCAGGTTGTATGTCGCAAAAGAAAATAGCAGTAAAATCTTTCTTCTTTTTACGAGTTCCAAAAGCAAAATAACAGCTTTGAATTCATTATCACCTGATAATTGACGTTTTGTCCCAAAACAATAATTTCAGTTTTATAACCAATGGCACAAACACCAAGATTATGCGATTTTATAGAACAATTAGAATTATAATTTGAAATGTTGACATAAAATTAAAGATATATGTCTTCACTGTGAGTTCTCTAAATCCATGGTCCAAGTTTTTTAGTTTTCTTTTTTCAACAGGATTTTCTTTAAATTGAACCAAACCAACAACAAACAGACGATCAAAACGAATATAATACACAAACGATCGCCAGCGGGGCACCGTACTAGGACGTTCGTTTAGTTCGTTACCCGTATTGTACGAGCAATTCCGTAGTTAGCTGGCTATAGTTGGTACAGTTGGTTGGTTGGTTAAAAAAAGGAGTATTTTTTCAGTTCCCTCAGGAACTGCATCGGACTATCCTATTTTCACGGGATTAAAAGTAGCCTATGTCCTGTCCCGTAACACAGGCTACCTGCATGTCATATTTAAAGTAACAAACACATTTTCACAATTTATAATATTAGTAAGGATTGTCGTTTTGTATTTAACTGAAAGTTGGACCACTAAAAGGATAGACGAAAGACAACTACATGCAGCAGAAAAAAGAATGTTAAGATGGATGTGTTAAGTAACAAGAATGGACAAGATTAGTAAATAAGGGGACGTTTTCCCGAGCGGGAAGGGAACCGTGCCGTGGGGACGTTTAATGTTTATTGGTTATTAATGATTGCAATAATATCAGAACTATTATTCCTTTTAGGCGCAACAATGCTGTCCTGACGTGCTTTGATAGTTGGACAAATAGTTTTAATGCATCAATTTACGAACTATGGTGCGTACACTATAGCTTAGTTGCGAACTAGCAAGCCAGGCTATAGTTGGCACACCGTGGAATAAGGTCAGTATTAGCTGCCATCCGTCCGGATTTTCCCGGCTTTGTCGAAGTAACTATTTAGTAATCTGTGCTTTGTCCTAGTTTGGAGGGTGTCCGGGGAGCGTCCGGGCGGGGTATTAATTGTAGTGCGTGTAAAACTCCACCCAAAAAGTCATCGAAGACACCATCGTTTTTTTAAACAGAAGACAACATAAAATTGATAGGAGTGTGGGTGAATTTGAAATATTTTTGTCTAAATCTCAGCGAACAAGATAAACATAAACGAGTAAATGCAAATCAACTATGGTTGCGATTCTTCGAAAACACCAAATGCCCATTTATGTTCGGAATTACTGAAAATAGCTCAGTTTTTTTGCACCCCTGCCAATTCTATAATTGATTCCATAATGCTCATTGCGTATGTTGAAAGGTTGTCTGGAAGAGATTGCTTTAAGCAATAAGACCACCTACTTTACCTATAAATAATATCCCTATGTATTCACTTTACAAAGGAGTTCGAACATTTTTGTATGGAGCCTGGCATAGTGACCGTCGCCATCTTGTTTTTTTTTCAATTTTGCGTCCAGCGATAAAACTTATATATTTGGATAGGAAATGTAAATACAAACCGAAATTACTCTTTGACATTTTTGCCTAAACCGTCACGTTCCTGAGATATTTTGATTTAAAGATTTTTATAGAATTCTGTGAATAAAAGCTATGATCGCTTGATTTTTGAGGATGTTGCAGCTAGTTACACATTAATATCGTTAAATAAGTAATATATAAGTATATAACTCACATATAGTACATATCTAATTGGTAGGTTGTCATATAGGTATGTTTACGTAAGAATAGCAGGACATAAAAAGATGTAAAAACATGGTATTCCAATCCCGATATGGCCTAACCTCCCTCCCTGCTTCGTATCAGGTAAGTACCTGCTTATCTAATGTGATGACTTTCGACGGGTCTCAGGTAAAAATATGCTTTGTTCTATTGTTAAAAAACGATCATGTAAAAATAGCACATGTGCGCTTCCGCGCCGGTCCGATCTCAGTACTGCCATTTAATATCGAATATTCATTAAATAAAAATTATTTCGATCAGATAAACGAAGTGAATTATATGTATATTTAGATAATAGGTAAAGAAAGGGTTCCATTAGTTGTGATAAATTATTATATAATTATCTAAGGCCTAAACACAGGCCACACATTAGTCACAAATAATTTTTGGATTTACTCACAGGCAGGCAACACTAGTTCCGACAGGTTCGTGAGGTACAAGGTCGCGCAACGGTTTATGGGCGCTGACCTTGAATGCGCAGTAGTCATTTTTTGGGTCTGTTTGGCGGGTGGGTGGCGGGGGGAGTGAAGCGCTACGCGGACAGCCGACGCTCATTGGTGGATCGTTGGTGCCGATGCGCAAAAATCCCCACTATTTTGCCTGAGCGCTCATAACTCGTCGCGCGGACATCGTCGGAAGGGAGGTTCGGTCGCGGTCGGCGAGCTCATCAGTCACTCTACTCTCACTATCGAGCGAGTATCGACCGTCCTCTGTTATCTCTGCGAGTGATTAATTGTTTTTGTTTTGTTACGTTTTTGTTATCTTGTTGCGTTGTTTGTTATTCTGTCATAATGCTAGACCAAATTGGTGCGAGACACTGTTTCTTTTGTGGAGTGAGTACTTTGCCTGGACCACGGCGAAGACAACGGGAACCTATCCGATCTTACTTGCTGACTGCAGAGTACATTCGCAACCATCCAAGCATCACGGCTTACTCACACCACATGTATGACGATCGGCAGGTTAGTATTTTTTTAATAAGTCTATCACCAATTAGTGAACTAAGTATTTAGACCTAAGTATGTAGCTAAAATATTAGGTATGTTGCGGCAAACGCAAAGGACTGTCACGTTTTTAATCTGTGAGTAACGATACTACTGTAAATTATATGAATGCTAATCTGTAATCTCTACAGTAAAAATGAAAAAAGAAAATTGCTTTTAGATGTCTCATTTAAACTGGAGAACGGCTGGACCGACTAGGATAATTTTCGTTTGGATATATTTTTGTGGAAGTCAAGGAGGGATCAAAAGAGTAGGATAATTAAATACCACGCGTCCAACGCTGTACCTACAAGATTTTTTAAATTGTACACAGTCAGGGCAACCATGTGTGGTGTCTAGCACTATGGTATGCTAATAAAAAAGATGGAAAACTTATAAAATAGAAGCGAATTATTATTTAAAATCCTTACCTACGATTCAAGCTTTTAAATGTTGCAATTGCAAGCCTTTATTGTAAATGATACCAGCTGCTCTGAAAATAATTGTGTCAATTGACAAAATATTAATGATGCTACGAATATGAGATAAAAGACTTGTTGGAAACCAATAGTAAATACTGTAAAATACACGAGTTTTTGTTTCAAATAACTATAATAATTATAAGTTTTGATATTCGTATTTGCATTCGCCGAATAGTAAAGTCAATATTCGTATTCGTAAAACTAGTATTCGTTGCATCACTAAATGTCTTGTATATAATGTACTCGCCATTATTTAATACATTAACCAAAACAATTTGACTGACTCGGTGGCTCAGTGGTTAGTGCCCTTGACTACTGATCCGAGAGTCGTGGGTTCGATCCCCACCCAGGGCAAGCATTTGTGTGATGAGCAGATTTGTTTGCTCTGTGTCTGGGTGTTAAATTATATCTATATATGTATGTATTTAAACGTACATAAGTATGTATATCAGTCTCTGGTAACCCATAACACAGGGAATCCTACTTTGGGGCCAGATGACCATGTGTGATTTGTCCCAGAATATTTATATTTATTTATATTTATTTATAATCATTTATAGTAACCAAAAAGATACCAAAAAGAGTTATTTTAGTGAACCTAACCCCTCCGGGTTGGGGTGCTCCTCGGTATGCTCGCCCTTGCTTTAAATAAGGGCTCCTGAGATTAATCTATACTTATTTACAATACGCATGGATTTTATTTATATTCTAAGGAACGTGTATAATTAAATTAAATAATTCATACATGCCTGAATGGCTTAGGGATGGTATAGAATGCCTATGGATTTTATACAATGCCTGCATTAAATACATTTGTGGTAACATTATGTCGGTAACTTAAGTTTTCCTTTCAATTATCTTTTAGAATTAAATAAATTGAAGATAATTTTGGCATTAAACAGTAATATTTTTTTGTAATTTCAGATAAATGAAGAAGACAGGATATGCAGACCTTGTTTGCTACGTGCAGATCGCTTCTTAGAACAGCAAAGGCGACATGAAGCCGAGGAGGAAGCGATGGCAGCAGTTGAACGTGAAGCCGTCGAAGATGTATTTGATCCATCATCAAGTGCACCTTCCGAAGAAGGACGGAATGATCCACTGAGGATGGAAGCCGATGACGTTGTTCCAGATAATCAAGCACCAGATGTTCCCCAGGAAGAGGAAATTCCACAACCGAATAATGACATCGTGTTTTCCGTACCCGGATTCTCACGCACTTCAAGTACGTCAACATACTGTGTTGTAACCGGCTGCCACAATAGAGATCTTCATCGAATTCCTCTATCTATGAGGCAAACCATTTTGAGAAAACAGAGCATCTACATTCCCGCAGGAACACGAGTTTGTGAAGAGCATTCACAAATGTATGCAATTTGGGCAGATTTGGCGTCTCACTGTCGCAATATG
Organism: Coleophora flavipennella; assembly: GCA_947284805.1. NCBI lineage: Eukaryota > Metazoa > Arthropoda > Insecta > Lepidoptera > Coleophoridae > Coleophora > Coleophora flavipennella. The sequence goes on from OX369301.1 coordinate 8,792,621, forward strand.
CACGAAACTTTTAACATTTCTCAAATGTCTGATTTGCTGAAGCTTCTCCAAACAAATACTTCCGAGTATTTGAATTTTGAGAAATTAAATTCAATACCAGATGTGATGTTTCAAATTTACACCGGCTTCAATAAGTCTGACTTTTTAAGTATTCTGGAAGAAACCCCCTCGCTGTCCGAAATATTCAAACGCCCGAAAACGGCACTAGCCACCGCTTTGTGTAAATTGCACACAGGAGAGTCTAATGATAGATTATCTTGTATTTTTCGCGTATCGCCTCAACAATTTGGTCGCATCATGAAAAAGGCAAGAAAATGCTTAGAGACAGAATTTGTGCCGAAGCACCTAGGCTTCGACCATATCCACGGACCGGACAGTGCATTTACCTACAGAGAGAACCTAGATGAAAGAATTTTAAGAATTCCAAGGATTCTTTTCACCGAGCCAGACATGAACCAGGCAATAACCATTTGTGATGGCACTTATTTTTACATTCAGAAGAGCTCAAATTATGACTTTCAAAGAAAAACGTACAGTGCCCACAAGTATCGAAATCTTCTGAAAGTCTTCCTGATAGTGACTCCAGATGGCTATATTGTGGAAATATTTGGTCCATACGAAGCCAATAAGTCTGATTCAGACATAATGAAGGAATTGATAAGCGAGGATGAAAATAATCCATTCCACTGGTTTTTTGAACAGAATGATGTATTCATTCTCGATCGTGGATTTCGAGATTGTATAGAGAGCCTGGCTGCCACTGGCTACAAAGCCTACATGCCAGTAACGAAGGACGAAGGAGAACGTCAACTTACAAACCAGCAGGCCAACGAATCGCGTAAAGTTACTCTGTGCCGCTGGGTTGTAGAGACAATTAATGGACGTCTGAAAAATCAATTCAGGCAATTACGAAACCAGTTCGTGAATATTGCGGTATCAAGAAAGTATCATTTGTATCAAGAAGTGAAAATAGCCTGAGCGCTTATAAATGCGTTTGGCCAGAAATTAATAGACCCGCCAGAAGCTGGCGAAATTATAAACGAAATATATATCAAATATGACGCACCAAATAGACTTGGAGACATGGTGATTGCCACATGAATTTGAGAAGAGCCGCGTTTGTGCCACTAGACGGAGGTGAAGGATTCGAGGAATTTCCGAACCTGTCTCGCGAGGACTTACTGGTGATGGCCTTGGGCCCGTATCAGGTGGCACAAGCCAGAAGCTATTATGGGGAACATCTAAAACGAAATGGCTCCTTTTCTATTGAAGTATATGAGGACCGGCATATTGATTATAATTTAAATAATTATAACATAATAGCTGCTCAGCCCTGGATGATAAGAGGAAAAATACACTCCAGGTACCACAACGCGCGTGTGTACTTTGTGTACCTGCTGATGGATAATAGTCTACATGGTAGAAATAAAGTCATCGAGCACTATTGTAACTGTATGGCAGGAAAGCGGACTCTTGGGTGCTGCTCCCATGTTATGTGCATTATTTGGTACATGGGATGGGCGCGGCACCAAGAGATCCCTGTCCGGCCACCTGCTGCCTTTTTAGACAGCATTTTAAATACAAATATCGACTTACTCGAAGAAGATGATTGATTTATATCCTAAGAAAGTAGATTAGATATTATAACATTCATAATAATAAGTAGGTTAGTCCCTAGCTAATTATCAATTAATTTAGAGAACTAGTAAAATCACTGTTTGTGAATTCAGCTAGCTTGTTTGCATTGGTTGGTTGATGGTAGACTTATATCTGCGTTACTGCCTCCGGTCATGATTGTGTCTAGTTAAAATGGGATACCATAATCCTGCGGCATCCCGCAATAGCAGACCGCGCAAATTCACTGAGGAATTGGGTTAGTTCACCATTTTCATAACAATAATTTTTCTAGAGGCATAGCTAGTTGTAAATAGTCAATACATAGTTAATCGTAAGTGAAAAGAATAATTGTTGTAATAATTTCAGTTTTATCAAAAAGTTACAGCATTTCCAATAGTCAAAGAAGACGAAAAACACGGATGTTTCGGGTTAAAGTCCAACTTTTACCCAGTAAGGTTGCTGGTAAGATAGGTATTTATTTTCTAAGCACACATGTGTGCGACCAGACACCCATCCCTGATATTCATTATTTTAATAGATTATAAGTTTTGTTTGATTTTATATGTGCAAGTTGATTTTTTAATTAGTCTATAATATATATAAGATTATTATTTGTTTTTATAATAAAAAAGATCTGAAAAATGTACTTTTATTTCACCTACATTTCATAAACTAACCTTTCATAAGCCTACCTACTTATTATGTAAGGTAATTATATACTTATATACTAATTATATACGTATATACTGATTATATAACAATATTTATGTGTTACCAGCTACAACATCCACAAAAATCAAGCGATCATAGCTTTTATTCAAAGAATACTATATAAAACTTTAAGTCGAAATATCTCAGGAACCTGACGTTTTAGGCAAAAATGTCATAGAGTATTTTTGGCTTGTATTTACATTTCCTATCGAAATATATAGGTTTCATCGCTGGACGCAAAATTGAAAAAAAATCAAGATGGCGACCGTTTACTATGCCACGGAGGTTCGAAGCCCTTTGTTTTTGGTGTACTATAAGTGTAAATAAATAAATAAATATTTTTTTTTTTTTTTAACTTCGCCCTTTTAGGGCAGGCTAAGGCTCATTGGCCATACCGCCTAGTCTTCAGTATATGTTATTCAGCAGTAGAATTCACGTCTTCAGTAATTTTTAGTATATTTTTCAGATTATGTAGTAATTTTCTCCTTTTCAGTCTTCAAGGTCACTGTTCTTCACGTTCACATCATATCATTGTCTATATACTAACCTAACCTACATACTCTAGCAAAATGATAGCACTTTTGCTAAAGCTTGCTCGGACTTCTTGTGGGAACTCGAAACACAGTATACACACTTTTATTTCATTATCCTACACAAGAAACACTTAAATGATACTTCGCTGATAAATACACTATCAATATTACACATCGAAAACCACTAAATGTAATTTTTCGGATAATAAAAGAAAAATGACAAACTGAACGCTACAAATTCCCGCCAAAAAGTCATAAATAAATAAATAAAGAATGTTTTCTCTGATGACGCAGCAGTAGACAAAAGAAAGGAATTCATTGAATTCTGAAACAGTCTCGTCACTACTCATAATTAAATTAAATTTCAGAGGCTATAAAGATTGCACCGACTTCTATGACTTTTTGTTAACCGGCCAAGTGCGAGCCAGAATCGCGCAAAGTAGGTTTCCAAAGTCTTTCAAAAAAAGAAATGTTTATTTTAAAAAACAAAATTATATTAACAGTTGATAATAGAACATTTTGTATGCAAAATCTATGAACTGCACATCTTAAGTTGGTCGACTATTAGACCTAAACTAAGAAAGCCTACTAAGCCGTGATAGTTTTCCTTTTAAATTTATTATATGACCCATTTACAGTTTTTTTTAGATATCCTGAAACAGCGGTTTAGCTTGCAGGGGGGGGGGGAGACACTTGACTCGAACATAAATTAGCACTTTAAAGCTTAATATTTCGCAAACCGATCCCTGAATCAAAAAAATGGTTTTATCAAACCCTCAGTAATTTGTATTTAAGATCTATTCAACGATACCCCACACAATAGGGTACGTTAGCAAAAAAAACACAAAAAAATACCAAAAAATTTCACTGTAAGTACCATAAAAAATGTTTTTCAATATTTTATTGTACAACTTTGTCGGCGTGATCAATATGTATAACCATGCCAAATTAAAACTTTTAAGTATTAACACATCTGAGCTAAGCCTCGAACAGATGGACAGACGGACAGAGAGACATAGCGAAACTATAAGGGGAATATTGTTGACTTCGGAACCCTTAAATAGTAGTTCTGATTTTTTTTCATTTTTTTTATTCACAATTGGTAAACCCTTGACAATATCTCACCTGGTGGTAAGTGACGATGTTGCCTAAGATGGAAGCGGGCTTACCAAGATTCCCCAATATCCGATAAATGTAACAAGATTTTTATTAGAATTATTTAAAAATCAGTTTATTCTATTTAAAGGAAGAAAACAAAAATGATATCATTTTTCAGTATTCTAATGTAAAAGTGAGATTTCAATAAATTGTTTACAAATACTCTTTTTGTTAAAATACTACTTAAATTTTTTTTAAGACCGGAGCAGCTACTAGTTGATTTAATTAAAATGACATTTTATTGTATTTTTGAACCAAGCTTAAAATGAATAAAAAAGGGGCCAAGTGCGAGTCAAACTCCGTACCAAAAACTAATTTTAATCTACAACGCCATCTATGGATATAGGTAAATTGCTGTTATTTTATTACTACGTAAATATAACTATGCAGAAGATACTACAAGATCCCACTAGATGTCGCTAGTTTCTAAACAATCTGACTTTGGAAATTTAATTTTTCCTGTAAGAACGGAAGGACTTTAGATTTTGTCATAGATTTTTCTGTAATCTACTCATTTATACTCTTATACTGTATTTTTTTTAATTTTAGGCCCAATAGTTTCGGTAATAAGGAGGGTGGGAGAGAGAGGGGGGAAATGGTCATTTTTTACATATTTTCTTAAATAATGTCAAAACTATTTATCTTAAAATTATAAAAAAAAACTATATGGGATATTTTGATAATGAAGTGCAAGCCATTATTATTATTTTTTACATATTTTCTTAAATAACGTCAAAACTATTTAAAATTATTAAAAAAAAACTATATGTGATATTTTGATAATGAAGTGCAAGCCAAGAGTATTTTACAATGATTTTTTACAGTACTGGATAGGTAATTTTATAGTATATTTAAGTCTAAATCCACAATTAGTAACATCAAATTTAAATTCAGTGAATGGGCAACTATAGGTACATACAAAAGTTGCCAAACTTTCTTTGACTATTATGACAAAAAACTTACACTTTTGATGAGAACTTTAGAAATTATGTGAAACAGTATTCAAAAAGTTTAAAGCAGGTTTGCTGCGTAGCAAAATCTAATTATCTAGCCAAAGCGAATATAACTGAATGAAGTGTATCTAGCTAGAAAAATAAAATTGTCAGATAATATAATAAAATAAAAACTGTTTGGAATATTATTAGCAAAGAAACAGGTAAAGTCAAACCTCGCGACACAAATATGTTTTGCAAACAGATCAAGGTAAAGTTAGTTCGAATGACGATGTAGCCAAATAATTCGATTTTTTTTCCACAAATATTACACTTAAGACTACTAAAGTCCTAAACTCATCCAGTCGTCACCTATGTATGCTCAAAGGTTGCTAAAGGTTAATGTTAGTAATTGTGACCAAAAATTCTACTTCAGAGTAATTGAAACACAAACTATTGTAAAAACTTTAAATCTCTTAAAGTGAAAAGAACCGAAGACCTCTGGGGATTATCGGTAAGATTGATCAGTAATGTAATTGACACTTTAGCAAGATACTTAGCTTGTCTTTTTAATTTTAGCATTGAAAGTGGCGTCTTTCCATGACCTCATGAAGCTTAGTAAAGTGATACTTTTTTATAAATCTGGTTCAAAAACATATCCGGGCAACTACTTTAACTAACTCAAGAGACTCCAGCTCCGTAAGGTAACGGAGACCATTACTGGTCACGGTTACTTTAACAGACATCTTTTAAGCTATTGCATAGCTTTTATCGCGGGCTTTGAGGGTACCGAATAAGAAATTTCGTAACGAAAATAAAACCTGACACCCCAAAAAAAATTATTGAGTTCTAAAAACTTAGAGTGCCATCTATCTATCCATCATGATGATGATGATGATGATGGCGATGGCGATGACGATTGATGATGGCGATTGATGGTGGCCGATGATGATGATGTTCATTTCTTAGTGTTAATTTATTACATAAACATCCCGCACCCCAAGGACTATATGGTACTGGTAAATACTGAATAAATAAAAAATAAATAAATAATTATAATTGCATAAGTTGATAAGTCCGTATGGTTCCCGGCTAAGAATAGGACCATCCCATCTCTTCCATTGGGTGTCGTAAGAGGCGACTAAGGGACTTAAAACCGGAGGATGGGCAGCAGCGTCTTTCCGTGCATTGCAACACACCTGCAATCAAACTGCGATCGCCAACCCGCCTGCCAAGCGTGGCGACTACGGCAAATCCCCCCCTATGAATTTCACACCCAGAAAACGGCCCCTAGTCCCCGGCGGCCCCGCTATTCCTGGCTCCGGTAGCAGTCATGGTAACGGCGGGGTAGGGGTGCGAAGAATCCCCGGCAGATGCCAGGCTACCAAACCCAACGACCTTTGGCCCTGGCAACTTACAACACGCGCACACTGCGGACTGACGAGAAACTTACAGAACTCGAAGAAGTATTGAACAGGTTACGATGGGATATCGTAGGTTTATGTGAAGTCCGAAGAGAGGGAGAGGACACCATGATCCTTAAATCCGGAAACCTGCTCTATTTCCGGGAGGGCGACCAACAGTCCCAGGGTGGTGTCGGGTTTCTCGTCCACAAGTCCCTCATTAACAATGTGGTCCAAATCGTGAGCGTTTCGACAAGGGTAGCATACCTTATACTCAGAATCACCAAACGGTATTCGATGAAGGTCATACAGGTATACGCGCCGACTACGGAACACTCCGACGACGAGGTAGAGACTATGTATGAGGACATCTCTACAGCCTTACATAGCACCAGGACCCATTATACCGTTGTTATGGGGGACTTTAACGCGAAACTGGGCAAACGAAGCGATGGCGAGCTGAGAGTGGGGCAATTTGGATATGGAGTAAGAAATGCACGTGGCCAGATGCTGGCCGACTTTATGGAGAAGGAGAGCCTCTTTATGATGAACTCCTTCTTTAAAAAGTCAAAACAGCGGAAGTGGACATGGTTGCATCCCAATGGCGTGACAAAAAACGAGATAGACTTCATCTTGTCGACAAGGAGGCAAATATTCAATGATGTCTCCGTGATCAATTCAGTCAAAACAGGAAGCGATCACCGGATGGTCAGAGGCACATTGAATCTAAAGACCAAGCTAGAAAGATGTCGACTGATGAAGTCTACGCTCCGACCAGCGCCCATCCAGCTCCAAAACCCCGAGAGCTTTCAGCTCGAGTTGCACAATCGTTTCGAATGCCTAGGAGACTGCGAGAATGTGGACGATTATAATGACAGGTTCGTGGAAATTGTTCAAACGGTCGGGTCTAAGATTTTTAAAACTCGCCGTTCAAACAGAACCAAAAAAATCTCCGATTTCACCAGCAACCTCATGGAAGAAAGACGCAGATTGGTTTTGCAGTCCTCTGAAGACGCTACTCAGTATCGGCAATTAAACAGGCAGATCTCTAAGTCCCTAACTCGCGATTTACGCCAATATAATACAAATTGTATTAAAGAGGCGATTGAGCACAACAAAGGTTTAAAAGTGTTCGCGAGAGATCTGTCTGTTGGACAAAGCCAACTGACCAAGCTGAAGACTGAGGACGGCAGGACCATATCGGCTAAGACTGAGTTGCTGGAAGAAGTTGAGAAGTTCTATGGACAATTGTACAAGACCACACGTTTGCCTGTCAGCGATCTGGCTGAAGACCCAAGAGCCAGACTAACCCGACACTATACCGAAGATATCCCGGACGTCAGCCTGTACGAGATTAGAATGGCTCTCAAACAGCTCAAGAACAACAAGACACCGGGTGATGATGGAATTACGGCTGAACTTCTGAAAGCAGGTGGATCACCGGTACTAAAAGCTCTTCAGAAGTTATTTAATTCTGTTATACTCGAGGGACAAACGCCTAAGGCATGGCACAGAAGTGTGGTCGTGCTTTTCTTCAAAAAGGGTGACAACACCCTACTGAAGAACTACAGACCCATCTCACTTCTGAGCCATGTCTACAAGCTGTTTTCGAGAGTCATCACGAATCGTCTCGCACGCAGGTTTGACGACTTCCAGCCTCCCGAACAAGCCGGTTTCCGAAAAGGCTTTAGTACCATAGACCACATACATACGCTGCGGCAGATTATACAGAAGACCGAAGAGTACAATCAGCCACTATGCTTGGCGTTTGTGGACTATGAGAAGGCCTTTGATTCAGTCGAAACCTGGGCTGTGCTACAGTCTCTCTAGCGGTGCCAAATTGACCATCGATACATCGAGGTGTTGAAGTGTCTGTATGAAAACGCCACCATGTCGGTTTGCCTCCAGGACCAGAACTCGAAACTTATCCAGTTGCAGCGAGGGGTGAGACAGGGAGACGTTATATCTCCGAAACTGTTCACCGCCGCCCTGGAAGATGTTTTTAAGCTTCTGGACTGGGGTAGACTCGGCATCAATATCAACGGCGAGTACATATCCCACCTCCGATTCGCTGACGATATCGTGGTCATGGCTGAGACTATGGAAGACCTAAGCACAATGCTCGATGGCCTCAGTAAGGTCTCTAAACAAGTGGGTCTTAAAATGAACATGGACAAGACGAAAATAATGTTAAATGTCCGTGTCGCACCCACTCCTCTAAAGGTTGGAGACTCTATACTGGAAGTTGTTGACGAATATGTATACCTGGGACAAACAGTCCAGCTAGGTAGTTCCAACTTCAAGAAAGAGATCAATCGACGAATCCAACTCGGCTGGGCAGCGTTCGGGAAGCTTCGCAATATCTTCACGTCCCAAATACCGCAGTGTCTCAAGACTAAGGTCTTTGACCAGTGTGTGTTGCCAGTGATGACTTACGGAACTGAGACATGGTCGCTTACTATGGGCCTCATAAGAAGGCTCAAGGTCACCCAAAGGGCAATGGAGCGTGCTATGCTCGGAGTTTCTCTGCGTGATCGAATCAGAAACGAGGAGATCCGCAGGAGAACTAAAGTAACCGACATAGCTCACAGAATCGCTAAACTGAAGTGGCAGTGGGCAGGGCACATAGCTCGTAGAACAGATGGCCGATGGGGCAGTAAAGTTCTTGAGTGGCGACCGCGCACCGGAAAACGTAGCGTAGGCAGGCCTCCCACGCGGTGGACCGATGACCTGGTGAAGGTCGCGGGAAGCCGATGGATGCGGGCAGCGCAGGACCGGTCGTCGTGGAAATCCTTGGGGGAGGCCTTTGTCCAGCAGTGGACGATTTGTGGCTGATATGATGAAGTTGATAAAAAATGCTATGCAATAACTTTACCGCGGCAGTCCCCGAGTGCCACACGTCTTTTTTTTTACCCTGGGGATTACAGACAGCCCGCTGTGCCGCGCTTGCATGGCGGCCCAGGAGACAGCCGCTCACATCCTTCTAGACTGCAGAGGGGTGGCGGCGTACAGGGCCGAGCATCTCGGAGACCTAAAGACATTTCCGGAAGTCGTTGGGAACCTGCGGGGGCTACTGAGCTTCCTGAAGGAGCTGGGCTGGCAGTGATGCCGGCGAACCACGCAAAATGGGCGCATCAGACGCCTGGTTGCGGAAACAAGCGCATCCTTACAATTACCTCTTCCAATTTGCCTAATCAGCATTTTCTTTAGCCCTGTATGATGCATTCTTTCCTAGCCAGTCCTGCCCTGGCCTCCGCGTGATTCAGTCCTTCCTTACGTACTTTAAAAAAAACATACTCTTAACAGAAATTAATGTTTCGATACCTACTAAAAAGAAAGGCGAATTGGCTGGCAAGGTTGCTGTTCGTAACCGATTTCATTACTCCCGCCTCACCCGTAGCCCACGGCCGCCAGCCTCATGACAGCGATTAAGTGGCGAGGGGAGCGGGAGGAGAGCGCTGGGAAGCATCGGATCAGCGCGTTGAGCCTGTGCTCGCGCCAGTCACGTACACAGCGTAGCGTTTGCTGCGACGCGCGTGTCGTCAGTCGTGAACTCGTAAGCCCTAAGAATCGCAGCGCGGGTTCAATAAGGGCCGCGGACCTCAAGAAGTGTGTCCTGATAAAGTAGTCACAGACAGACCGTTGTGATCGATGTGCGTACTGCGCTCGGTCAAGTAATTTCGATTCAACGTCAAATTGTGAGCCCCGAGTTGTGCTATATATTGGCCGGGACTCCAGGCACACACCCCTTGAGTGTTTACGGAAGTGTCTGAAACTTACCTATGGTGTTAAAACAATAGTTTGAACTGGAGTTTTGAAGGTCATTGTGGCACTTTTCACACACGAAAACACACACATACACACACTAAACTAAATCTGCACCTGGTCCTGACGCCATACCTGCCTTTTTAGTGAAGGACTGCTCACACGCGCTTGAGCAGTCACTCTTACATATTTACAACCTCGCCCTTTTATTCTGTCACTATCCTACTAAATGGAAAATATCAAGGGTCACTCCAGTGCCCAAGAGTGGTTCTTCAATCGATGTTACTACCTTTAGACCTATAATAGCAGTGTTGCCTGCTTTTGGTAAAATATTTGAGTCTATAGTTAATTTTAACATTACCGGTCAAATTAATTCACATATCCATGATTCACAGCACGACTATCGTGCTGCTCGTTCAACATCCAGAATCAAATAAATTTTGTCGACTCTGTGGCATTTTAAATGGATATGGGTAGGCAGTTTGACGCGGTTTTCTTAGACTTCCGTCGCGCTTTCAATATCGTGGATAATGATATCCTATTAATGAAGCTCTCAGTCTTGAGTATGTGTCCAAGATTATTAAAGTTTTTCTCTAGCTACCTCGAAGGTAGAAAGCAATATGTACAGCTACAGGGTTACCAATCTGAAGAATATTATACAAGGTCTGGAGTAAGTCAAGGTAGTACGCTTGGACCTACGCTGTTCCTTGCCATGATAAATGATCTTCCCGCAGTCTTAAGCTCTTCTAAATGCCTTATGTTTGCAGATGACCTTAAGGTGTACAAATCTGTTAGCTCAGTGGAAGATTGTCAGGCGCTTCAAATAGATATTAAACAAATTGAGTCGTGGAGTCACACAAACAGGCTCGCTTTTAACATTTCCAAAGGCAGAGCAATTACCTTTTCTAGATTATGCGATCCAGTAACGGCTAAATATTTTTTTTCAAAGGATCAGAGCTAGAGAGAGTGGACAAGGTAAAGGACTTGGGTTTAATGATAGACTCCGGGTTGAATTTCCACGAGCGTATTGTAACAACGTGTAAAAGCAGTAATAAAATTCTTGGTTTCATAATGAGGACGGCTTACCAGTTCCGAAATATCAGAGTAGCGGTTATGCTATACAATGCGTTTGTTCGTAGCAAGCTGGAGTATAGTGCTATAGTCTGGGACCCGTCTGAGGATATATATATAGACTATTTATGGAGAGACTTCAAAGAAAATTTGCTAGATATCTGTACAAAAGAATGTACGGCAGCTATCCGTTCCTCTATCCATCTCTATTTGTCTACGGAATGGTAGGGCTTGATACGCTGGAGCTTAGGCGGAAATTACAGCTCGGTCTTCACTACTGCCTGTTGTTGCGTAATAAAATCAATACTCCAGATATACTTAGCTGTATCAAACTATTTGTGCCGGAGAAATATGTGCGTACAGGCCGGCGTAGACACCATTTGCTCGCGAGCGCCGCGCCGCGTACCAGCCACGCGCGCAACGCACCTACTTGTAGGGCTATTGCTTTGCTCAATGGATTTGTATTTGAGATCCAAGATGTTGACATATTTGAAAATCACGTAAGGAAGATATCCACTAATCTAAGACTGTACATAACAAATATTTAAGAACATAATATTGTAATCTAGTAGTAAGAATGTTTTGGGAAACTGTAAGTTCTTATTGAAACTAAAAAATAAATAAATAAAATTAAAGTAGGAAACACACACGCACACACACACACACACACACACTAAGAAAAACACATACACACACACTATGAAACACACACATTTGACATAATTATTGCCACAAAGTAACCTACTTGAGGAATTGAATCGCATTGGCGTTGGTAAGTAACGAAATATAGTTTACTTTGTTGTTCAAATAAATTAAGTGTTTGTAGTGTTGGCTCGTAGGTTTTTTAGGGTTCCGTATTGTTTTTTTATTAATTTATAGGCGTTATTTAATGTGCTAGTGATTAGCTCGCGGGAGCTGCGGTGTACAAGTTCTTGTACTTTTACTTGTACGGACGGACGGACCGTCCAACAAGTGTGTCAATGGATTAAAAGTACTAGGCTTCCAGAACCTAACAAGAGGTGTTCCGTCGCGGTCGATTCTATGGGAGGAAAACACGTTTTAGTAATAGGGGTTCCGTTTTTTCTTTTGAGGTATGGTTTGTCGAACCGAGTACTCGGCGCATCTCTAGTATAATTGTCCCCTATTAGGGTTCCGCACCTCAAATTGAAAAAAACGTAACCCTTATTGGATAACTTCGTTGTCCGTCTGTCTGTCTGACCGTCTGAAAAAGAACGCGTGAAGGTACCAACCAAGTTGAAATTAATATCAAATAAATGTGTGATCTGTTGGAGCTGTAAAAAAATCTAACTTCTAAGTCAACACAGTCAAAAGATATGCCGTTTATGCCGCATATTATTTTGACACTCGCAACTTACTACTACTACTTACATACTTACTCTGAGTTAAAAACTATCAAAGATAAATTATTTTTTAGTAAATTTAAACTCAAAGACTAACAAGGGGATACTTCATAGTGTATGCTTAGTTCTATTGTCACTGCAGCACTTGTCTACTAATTCCATGTGTTTAAAAGTAGTTATATGAAAAAAAAATTAACAGTGAACCATTGCTTGATATCTCTTAAACTCCAAGTTATAGTAATAGACTGTGATTACTTTTTTTTTCAGTCTATCCTTTACCCATTACATGAAAGAATTTTCATATCCCGTGGGTAAACATAATAAGTAGTATACCTTAGAGTATTCATGTATGTCTACTCAAAGAGTATATCCAAGTATGTAATATGCAATTTCGCAATTCTTCTATAAGTTTAGCACCCCAAAGTTAAAAATAAAAAAATATCCTTCTTCAAAGACAAAAAGTATCCTTTTTCTAAAATTATTTTACATGATTCCGGATCAAGTCTACTCTGTCAGATGGAGATCAAAACCCCTACCTAAAAAAATTAACAGGTTTTTTTCTAATACGAAACAAAACACCAAGTTAATAAAAAGCTTGCCAAAAGTTACTTAAATAAATCAGTTTTCAACTTCTAAAAAGCAAACTAGAATTGTTATAAAAATTAAGGCATTACAAAACAAAGAATACGCTTACTTGAGAACAATTTCTCATCGCAAAACATACAAACACTCAATGCTCTGAAGTTAGCTGCATACGACTATCAATGTCACGATTAACGTTTCTTATTGATGATAAATTGAAAAACTATAGTATTGCCAGTTAAGAATTAAATGCTAAGGATTTTGAACTGAATAAATAGAAAACCAATTTTTTGTGGTGTTCTCTCTCTGTCTGTCTCTCTCGTTAATATCTCACATGAAATTAATAGACTGTTGTACCTACTCATGTACGATACTTTCGGTGCACGAGTTCGACTCGTAATTGAACGATTTTATTCACGTCTTTACAGCGTATAGCGATTCTATTCATTTTGGTCTCATCTCTCTTCTCTGGGGTTCAGTGAGTTTTTTGACGGAATTTGTGGTAAACGCATTCGTAGTTTTATTTTATTATTTTCATTGTTTGGCTTCGAAAATTGGTGCGTTTTGGAGATAATCGTCTATTGCACGTGAACAATGTAAAGGACAAGAAAATAAAATTAATGAGGACGTAAAAACCCAATTTGCACTGGGTGCAGTTTTATAGACGCCTTTCTGCAACCGTCTGTACCACCTCAGAATGAGGCTGCTGCAAATGCTGGCAAGAACTACCGTGAAGATATGTAATGCACCGGCACTAGCATTTCAAATCAAAAAATACCCAGAGACGATAATATATTCTTTTAAAAAACTGGGGTTCAGTCGGTTCACAGATCTACTAAGTCGGTTATTAAATTTTCTTTGGGTCGGTTGGGGTGCATTCGCAGCGCACACTTTAGTTTTTTTTTCTACAAGACGTTTTATTCTGCTTCACTAATTTTATTTTTGGATTTTCGTTATTGTTATAGAAGTAATCGTTATCGAATACCAATTCAGAACAAAACAATAAGTACTTCTTTGTCATATAATCTTACTTTTCTATTTAAGGTCATCGATCCTTTTTATTTATTTTATTTATGAACGTGCTTGTTTCTTACCTGACATCTGTTGGTTGATGATTGGCTGAAATTTTAATGAAAAAAGTCGGATGAAAGAAATATATATGTCCGTCGTAACTTTTTTTTAATTTAACTGACGTCCGTTCGGGTTTAGTGGTGTATTTTCAGGATTTTACGATAATTTTGACGTACAAGTACGTATTCAAAGGAATAAGCAATAAGGTGGGTAAAAAATAAATAGACAAAATAAGAAGCGTTGTTACAAATTGAATTGATATCCTTTTTCCGGTCATCCGGTGTGTGTTCCGCTATTTCGGGTTAGCGTTCGAAGCAGTCGAAGCTTTCGTTTTTTGTAGATTTAATTGGATTATAATAATTGTCTTTTAGTAATTTGAAGTCTGATAAATATCGGAAAATGTTAGTCATTAATAAGACTGCCAATATTTCTATGCCACCACTGAGATTGCGACCGCCGAGAAATGAGTTTTTGTAATTGTTTCAGATGATTCCTCTAGGAGGAAGAGTGTGGTTGTTTGGTGCCTTACTGGTACTCGCCGGTCCCCTGGTGCGAGCTGGGGCCGAGGCGGATGACGAAGCCACTGTTGAGGTTAGTCTGAAAGCCCAGGACAATTCATTACGAATTTTGTAGGTTATCTTATCTACTTTACAGAGAACATCAGTTTGATAGGTTCAGTGACCTAAATAATGAAGCTACTTAATCTAAAACGAATTTCATGATCTAAATTGAGTGAGTAGTGATTCTTGTACTATTACTTACACTAGCTTTTGCCAGTGGCTTCGCTCGCGTGAACATAGTTTCTACTACCGCAAGCGGCTCGCGAGCGTGGAAAAAAAGTAGCCTATATGTTAATCCAGGTCCTAATCTGTGTACCTACCAAATTTCATCCAGATCCATTTATCTGTTTTGGTGTGAAAGAGTAACAAACATCCATAAATACAAACTTATGCGTTTTTAATATTAGTACAGATTGTTAACAACCCAAAAACGTCTCGACTGCTAGGGCAAGGTTTGGTTGGTTGAAGGGCATTTTCTTAGCCCGCCTGGCTAGCTACTACCATCTTACCTAAGTCCTGCCGCCAAACATCAATGTTAACAGCATTGATGTGTTCTGGTATGAAGATAAGTTCGGGGATTTACTGGTCAGAGAGGGGCCTTATGCTTCCTGTAACTGGTAAGCGCATGGGGTGTGGAAGGGTTGTTTTCACTTTAATTTTTGTTCCTATCAATCTGTGTTCTACTAACATTAGTGTAATAAATAGGACCTTTGTGTTACTAACAACAATGAACCATGTTGCCTGACAAATAAAGAATTTTGATTTTTGAAGCAAGTTTACCAATTTTAAAATACTTTTCAGTAAATAAATTTGAATTTACTATACAGTAGAACCTCGTTAAGTCGAACCTCGATAAGTTGAAAACCTCCAGATCTCAAAAAAATGTTTTGTTCCCTTCCCTTCAAACACCAAAACCTCCATTACTCGAAATCTCAACCCTCTATTAGTCGAAATAATCAGTGAGTCCCTGCAAGCCATTATGGTACATATTTTCCCTCTTTAACTCGAAAAATTAAATTGTACCTCTGTATCTCGAACATAGCAATGTTTTATTTTACAAACTTTACAACTCGATTATTTTGAACTTATTACCTGTATAGTTCTAAGAAAAATAAGTTACCGACTTTAAGAATTTGCCGACAATGTAAGTACACCATTGTTGCTTAGAAAACAAAGGAGTTACAAAAAATAGGATAAGGTACCTTCGGGTAATAAGTCCTGTCCGGTAATAAGGGATTTGGGATCAAAAATCACATAGATGAAACAACAATACTGTGATTAATGATCTTAAATAACCAAAGATATTTAAACAATTTTAATTATGGTGAAGTAGGCCTTATTACCCTACCGTAGTAAAATAAGGCCTACTTGTAACGTTTTTTAAAAGTTTTTTTTTTGTTAATGGTAAAAAAAATCATTTTTTGTTTATTATTTTATAGAAAATGTATTAAACTAATGATTAACATTAAAACTTGTTGATTAAACTGAATATTTTCCACTTCATTACAAATATCCATCAGCTAGGTCTTATTACCCGCTGGTACCTTACCACGAATTTATTACTCACGTTAACACGTGTTTGCTTGATTGGTGTCAGGTGTTTAATTTATTATTATTCATTTAATTTGAACTTTGGCGAAGCGAGTCATTTGTTGTTGACTGAAATATTGTCAGAAGTAGTTTGGTTCTACTGCAATACACATCAATTTACAAATAAAATTGTTAGAACACGAGTGCTGTGAAACGTAAAATGTTGATTTATAATATGTATATAAAAAATATGTGTGTCACCTCTGCAACTTGAATTTTTATTTATTTTACCTCTCTAACTCAAAACTTATACGAATGAATCTCAACCTCTATATGTCGAATCAAAATCCTCCTAAGTCGAAATCCTCCATAAGTCGAAAACTCTATAACTCGAATTTTTTGGCGTCTCCCTTGGTGTTCGACTTATAGAGGTCCTACTGTATTATGAACGTGTAGGGGTTTTTTAGTATCAGTTTTTAGTATGATTGATTAGGTTCTCTTAATTCTCATTTTCAGTTGTGGAAAGATTCTTGTACATCCTGTATAATAAAGACTGTTTATATATACATACTTTTATGGTTTTTGCTTATTTTCTCTAAAACTATAAATGTCTGGATCTTAGCTATAATTTTTCTGTAAAGTAGACATAATTTTATATTGTCAGATTTTTTCCTGGCAAACTTGGAAACCTTTAATCAGGTGGGGGCATATTTTTTTTTTGGTCAGTGCAAAAACATTGAGGTGTAAAATATTTTTCTTTTTTGTTCAGTATGATAAGTAAAAGCCCCAGTTAACGGTACCTACACCAATTTTGTTACACTCTGTATAAAGCCATCTCATTTGATACCACATATTACCCCAATTGCCCTGTTTTAAATTATGACCCCCCATTTCAAACCATGTTTTGAGTAAAATATATTATTTCAATGAAATCATATTACTTTAAATTTGTTAGTTAATATGTCCTACAACCGTGGGAAATTAATATTATTAGCATTATTTGAGTTTGCGTGTACCATCCTCAACTGCATCATCACTTTCCATCAAATGAAAAAAAAATGTGTGAAAAAGTATATTGTAATATGTGTGTAAATGTGTCAAATGTACATACAATGTACAATACCTCCATAGATTAAAACTTTTTTTTTAATCCACAATTGATAAACCCTTGGCATCATCTCACTTGATGGCAAGCGACAATGATGCCGAAGATGGAAGCGGGCTTACCCAGATTCCCCAATGCAATGTAGATTGGCTATGTTATCTTCAAGCCACTGATGTTTGGCGGCAAGACCAACATCAATAATATGTTATAAATGGAATACCTAGAAAAACTCTTAAAACCTCCTATACTATATTTTTATTTTTATTCACAATTGCTAAACCCTTGACAACATTTCACCTGGTGGTAAGTGACGATGTTGCCGAAGATGGAAGCGAAATATGAGTTCATGTGAGATGGTTATCCCGGAGGAGGGGGGGGGGGGGGGGGTTCAGTTTATTTTAGTGTTCAGACCAATAAAAACATGTATGCATGTGCTAATGTTTCTGTCTGTTTCAGTATTTCCCATTATAATCTGGGGACTACAAGGCGAGAGTGAATAAGCACTATTTGGGTTTTTTCCATTCCCATGCAATCTTATCTAAACTTTTCAATTTGTGGCTGTTTGCACAAATTGAAAAGTTTAGATATTATAAAAATACACATTTCAGATAGTGTCTACTGTGTGAAACTTTTTATTTCTTACTTCAAGTACCTACTTAAGCAAGTTAATTGACTGAAATAATAATGATTAGGGTACAGTGGTATTCCTAACACATTGTATGGATGATGATGATGAGATGAGAATTTGAACAAAACTGGCAAAAATGATTTACTTTAATGTTTTTTTTAATCCACAATTGATAAGCCCTTGACATCATAACAGTCAATTAACTTTTAAGTAAGTACCTGAAGTAGAAGTAGAAGTTAGCCTTAGGTATTGATTGTTACCTAATCATTATACAAAAAAAACAAATAGTGCTTATTCACTCTCGCCTTGAAATCCCCAGAATATTGTAATTGGAAATACTGCTGACATGTTTTTTTTTGGTCTACCAGAACACTAAAATAAACTGAACCCCCCGGTCTCCCCCCCCTCCCGGACAACATACCATCACGCAAGAACGTCAAACATATTTCAATTTGTATGGGAGGTTTTTAGAGTTTTTTTTAGATATTCCATTTATAGCATATTATATTGATGTTGGTCAGTTTTCTCGATTGCGTAAATGCAACAGAAATCCTTAGTGCCATTTTGGAGAAATATTTTTTGTATGACAGGTAGGGTAAAAGGATCCTATTACTTAGCATACACTATCTGTTCGTCCGTTTGTCTGTCTGTCCGACCTTTAAAGGGCTTTATTTTTTTAAGTGTGCCTACCCTAATTTTATGCCAGCTGAAATTTTCACACAACAAGAGTATTTACTAACAAATTTAAGAAATATAAAGAGTAAATTCTAATTAAGGGGTGTCGCCATACAAAAAACTTGTTTTTTTAAAGGTTTTTTTTTCGGTAATACATACTAGTGTGTGATAATGGTACTAATTCTAAGCAAAACAAATTATAAAAACCGACGAAGTGTGAGTCGTACCTGCATCAAGGAGTCTGAACTGGATCAAATAAAAAAATATCTGTTGCTCGCATTGATTGCTTTTGTTTGAAATGAATATGTGTCATTTTTGTACTTGTGTGGAGAGGTGTGGTGGTACGGAGTTCTCGGTGCGCAAATCCGATCGAGCCTACCCTGAATTAGGGCAATCGCGCCTTAGTCGACCACGCGGGCCCAATGCGGGTTGGTCAACTTCACAAACAACTTTTGAGTTTCTTCACAGGCAGGTAACATTATCAGGTTTCCTTAGGTACAGAAATAACAAAACACTCAGAAGCCAACCGTAAATTAACTAAGAATGTTTATAGATCTGATTTTGTAGTCAATACAAACGGGGTTCCGCAGGGCAGTATTCTAGGCCCTGTTCTTTTTCTTCTCTACATAAATGACCTGCCAAACTCGTCTTCGGAGAATTGTATACTTTTTGCGGACGATACTACCATCATTGTTGATAGGAAAAAATATACAGACTTGGGCCCTGGTGTAAATCAGGCTATAGCAGACATCATAAACTGGATGGAACAAAATAATTTAAGCATTAATATGACTAAGACTAAAATCATGCAATTTCAATCATATAATTCTAAGATATTACCAATCCATGTTCATCATAATCATACTACTGTAGAGAAAGTAGATTCCATGAAATTCTTAGGGTTGACTATTGACAAACACTTGAATTGGAAAAAACACATAGAAATAACTTGTCAGAAACTAGATAGGTTTGTTTATGCGTTGAAGAAATTAAAACAAACGGTATCTACTGAGGCTGCATTGACAGCCTACTATGGGTATGTAAGCTCAGTGCTAAGCTACGGAAATCATCATGTGGGGAAATTCTGTAAACGTGGAACGTGGAAAGAGTCTTTAAAATACAGAAAAAGTGCATTCGAGTAATTGATGGAGCTTGGTTTCTAGATAGCTGCAAGCCCTTGTTTAAATATAAAATACTGCCATTGCCCTGCATGTACGTCAAAAATGTCTGTATTTTTGTCCAAAAGCATTTACACTTTTTCAAAAGGCGTGGTAAAGTAATAGAGCGACAGACACGGGCTAAATATATGAACTTACTACATCAACCTCTTTGTTGCAAAGATATTTACCGTTGAAATATTTATAATATGTGTATTTTAATTTATAATAACCTACCTGACGAAATTAAATCACT
This sequence comes from Coleophora flavipennella, assembly GCA_947284805.1. NCBI lineage: Eukaryota > Metazoa > Arthropoda > Insecta > Lepidoptera > Coleophoridae > Coleophora > Coleophora flavipennella. The sequence continues at coordinate 8,812,736 of OX369301.1, forward strand.
TGACATCAAATATTTTAAGAATGAATTGACCAAATGGGTATTAGGAAATTGTTTTTATATGTTAATGACTTTATTAATTATGAGAAAAAATAAGAAAGTTTAATTGTTAATTGATGAGATAATTGCATTTTTTTTCATAGATTTTTTGTAATTTTAACTATTTTAAACTGTTTTTTAATTTCTTTATGTTTGCACACCTGCCTGCAGGTTGAAAACTAGCACTAAGAAAATAACAAGATCCTGTACCTACAGTGTTCTAGCAAATAAAGCCTTTTGAGTTGAGTTTGAGTTTGAGATGTTTCCTTCACCGTAAGAGCTTCGGAAAACGTACACATGAAATCGAAATTCGAGAACACATGGAACCACAACCTCCCGGACAGGAGGTAGCGGCCATAGCCGTTACGCCACCGACGCTACTTATTAATTGTATGCCCTACTATTGCTAATACTTTACAGATTTCCTGAAATAGTGGTTTAGCTGCTGGGGGCATGTAACTCTAACGAAAATCACTACTTCTCAAATATTTTATTTTTAATAGTCGGAGGAACCACGGCCCCCCGGACAGGAGGTAGCGGCCTTAGCCGTAACGCCACCGACGCGTCTTATTAATTGTATGCCCTACTATTTCCAATACTTTACAGATTTCCTGAAATAGTGGTTTAGCTGCTGGGGGCATGTAACTCTAACGAAAATCACTACTTCTCAAATATTTTATTTTTAATAGTCGCAGGAACCACGACCTCCCGGACAGGAGGTAGCGGCCATAGCCGTTACGCCACCGACGCTACTTATTAATTGTATGCCCTACTATTGCTAATACTTTACAGATTTCCTGAAATAGTGGTTTAACTGCTGAGGGCATGTAACTATTACAAAAATCACTACTTCTCAAATATTTTATTTTTTATAGTCGGAGAAACCACGGCCCCCCGGACAGGAGGTAGCGGCCTTAGCCGTAACGCCACCGACGCTTCTTATGCATTGTATGCCCTACTATTTCCAATACTTTACAGATTCCCTGAAATAGTGGTTTAGCTGCTTGGGGCATGTAACAGTAACAAAAATCACTACTTCTGACATATTTTATTTTATAATTTATAGGAGTCACAGATTTGTATAACCATACCAAATTTCAGTTTTATAGCTGTAATAGTACTTGGGCAAAACGGCTGTGACATACCGACGCACAGACAGACGGACATGGCGAATAAGGGTTCCTAGTTTGACTATGGAACCCTAAAAAGGCAGAGAAGTCTTTCTTTTATCATGGATCAGACCTTAAATAAATTCTAATGAAGTTTATTCTTTATGCCATTAGGTAGTAGAAGAAGAGGACCAGTACCAGAGCCCCTCCGTAGACCCTAAAGCTGTGTTCCTGGCAGAGCACTTTGATGACGAGAAAGCATTCAGTAAGAAGTGGGTGCGCTCGGAGGCCAAGAAACAGGGGGTTGATGAAAACATTGCGAAATATGATGGGAAATGGGAGGTGAGATAGTTTTCTGTTTAATGATAAACCACCTAAAATAAAGAAATGAGTTTTAAAAATTAGAACCATCTGTTTTTCTTGCAGCTAAAAATTTTCTTCACTGTAGCGAGGATATTTTTTTTTGTTTTGCTTGGCAGCAAAGTTATTTCCCGTTTCGTACTTTTGAAAGCTTCGCTATGCTTGGGTATCTTTGAATTCCTACAATCCTTCTCCTGCTCAGGTTTCCAATAGAGGTATCTCGCGCCAAATAACATTTTTGCAGCCTAGTATAACAAATAACTGTTATGAGGAATAACTGGTTTTTTTATTTTTTATTTATGCGAGCTTTAAGCATTTGGGATCCAACGGAAATAGTTTTTGGGATTTAACGATAATAAAACGTAATTCTCTTGCATTTTCAAAATGTGGGATCCAACGGAAATACATAATAATGTTTTGTGGGATCCAACGTCAAAAATATTAAACTGGGATTCAAAAGTGGGATCCAAGGAAAATAAATCCTTTGCACAATGCTTTCAATAAAGAAAGCTGGTGTTTTATCTTACTGGAAATATGTGTTGGACACGCCAGGTGGAATGATGATCTAGTAGGGCTTGCAGGATGCTGCTGGAGGTATATGGCTCGAAATTGTGCTAAGTGGAGATCCCTGAGAAGACCTATGTTGAACAGTGAATGTCTTCCAGCTGAGATGATGATGTAAAATGCCATGTTTCGGTTTAACTTTTATACTATTAACTTCTCAACCCAACAGCACTGGATTACTATGTCATCATCATATCAACCGAAAGACATCCACTGCTGGACAAAGGCCTCCCCTAAGGTTTTCCACAATAACTGGTCCTGCGCTGCCCACATCCAGCTGCTTCCCACGACCTTCACGGACTGCCTCCTACACTACGTTACTATAGTACTTTAGTATTTTGGGGTGGGGGGGGGGGGGGGGAATTTGCAGTAATCTCCACGCTTGGCTGGCGATCGCAGTGTGCAGTATGCGTGGCACGGTACGCGGAAAGGGCGCTGCTGCCCATCCTCCGGTTTTTGACCCTTAGTCGCCTATTATGGCGCCCTCGTCGGGATGAAATGGGGTGTTGATATTCTAGGGCCGCACCAGCGGCTGAATAGTATAGGTTTCGCAACCGAATTATAAAATTAGCTGTTTTGCAAACGCACCTTTAGTAAAAGTAGTTTGCAAATTGGCTAGCTGGTTTGTAAAAGGGCTAATTTGGCTTCGACATAGGCATAATATCTTTGTCTCTTGCAGATTCGTGAACCAGCCAAGAAGATTCTAAAGAACGACCTAGGGCTGGTCCTGACCACCGAGGCGAAACACGCCGCCATCTCCACCCTTCTGGACAGGCCGTTTGAGTTCAAGGACAAACCGCTAGTGGTGCAGTACGAAGTTACTTTGCAGGTTAGTTTGGAATAGTTACCACCCTTCTGGACAGGCCGTTTGAGTTCAAGGACAAACTGCTAGTGGTGCAGTACAAAGTCACTTTGCAGGTTAGTTTGGAATAGTTACCACCCTTCTGGACAGGCCGTTTGAGTTCAAGGACAAACCGCTAGTGGTGCAGTACAAAGTCACTTTACAGGTTAGTTTGGAATAGTTACCATCCTTCTGGACAGGCCATTTGAGTTCAAGGATAAACCGCTAGTGGTGCTGTACGAAGTCACTTTACAGGTTAGTTTGGAATAGTTACCACCCTTCTGGACAGGCCGTTTGAGTTCAAGGACAAACCTCTAGTCATGCAGTATGAAGTTACTTTGCAGGTTAGTTTGGAATAGTTACCACCCTTCTGGACAGGCCGTTTGAGTTCAAGGACAAACCACTAGTGGTGCAGTATGAAGTTACTTTGCAGGTTAGTTTGGAATAGTTACCACCCTTCTGGACAGGCCGTTTGAGTTCAAGGACAAACCGCTAGTGGTGCAGTACGAAGTCACTTTGCAGGTTAGTTTGGAATAGTTACCACCCTTCTGGACAGGCCGTTTGAGTTCAAGGACAAACCGCTAGTGGTGCAGTACGAAGTTACTTTGCAGGTTAGTTTGGAATAGTTACCAGACTGTCTAAGAAGGAGGGAATGTTTTTGGGTGTATGTATGTATGTCTGTTTCTATGTATGTCTGTTTCTTTTGCTGAGCCCGTAGCCTAAACGGCTTGATAAATTTTGATGTGTGAAGCGTCATTAGGTTTATCTTAAGATGGCACACTATTTTTTCATTTTTATTTTTTATTCATAGTTGGCAACATCTCACCTGGTGGTAAGTGACGATGTTGCCGAAGATGGAAGCGGGCTTACCAAGATTCCCCAACGCAATGGGGAACTGGCTATCTTATCTTCATGCCGGAACACACCAATGACATAAACATTGATATTTGGCGGCAAGACTTAGATAAGATAGTGGTAGCTAGCCAGGCGGGCTTAGAAAATGCCCTACCACCAACCAAACCGAGTCTTACAATTGACCCCGCCGGGAATCGAACCCGCGACCTCCTGTCTAAAGCCAGTGAACTTTGCCTCTGAGCTACAGAGAAAACACTAATCCTTTTTTAAGCAGTTTGGTTTTAATTGTCAATCGACTTCAAAAATTCAGGAGGTTCTCAATTTGGTACTATGTTTTTTTATTTCTATTTCCAAAGTATTTATTTTGAACTCGCCGTCCGCCCGCAGCTACGCCCGCGTTGTTTTCTATTTTCCCGTGGGAAATAGACGTTTTCCCGGAGTAAAAAGTAGCCTATGTCCTATTCCAGGACGTAACCTATATGTGTGCCAAGTTTCATCCCGATCCGTCCAGCGGTTGAAGCGTGAAAGAGTAACAAACATCCATACATAAAAACTTTCACATAATATTAGTAGGATATGTGTTTCAACACACTTTTAAAGAGTCAAATGTTTGTTACCTTAGAACTCCGTCATTTATAAACCAATTTTGAAAATACTTTTTTTATTTGAAGGGATATACTTTCAGATTTTTCCTTCTAAATTTCATCAAAATCGGTTCAGTGCTTTTCTAAGAAATTAACGATAACAAAAAAAATAGCAAAATTGTATTTGTTTGTTGTGATTGAATTCGTTTTTTTCCTTCCGCCCCGTAAAGTTGAATTCCGAAAATGGTGATTCCAGGAATGTTGAATTCCACGAAAGTTGAATGTAAGGATCTTACAGTTACGATTATTAGGTGTACTCCTACGTCCCTCGAAGTCCATCCAGGGGGGAGAGCCTCGCGAACTCCTCGACAGTATAATCAATCAAAACTGACCGAACCTGACATCGATCGCTTCGCTCGCTCGATACCTACTTCATAACTTTTATTCATTATAGTATTCGCGGAATTCAACTTTCGTGGTGTTCAACATTCGTGGAATTCAACATTTTTGGAATTCAACTTTACAGTCCAAAAGTGGTTTTTTAACGTGTTTAGCGTTTCCAATAATTATGTTTAATTACCTGCCGGGATCTTTACGTCGCACTAGTAGAATAAAATAAAAAGTCAACACTCGGTTTGTGTATACTATCAATCCATTTAAAATATGACTGAGTGGAAATAAATCATAATTAACCCACTTACTACGGAAATTACAAATTTTTAAAATAATTGCATGTGATTTGTAATCGTTCTAACAGCTTAGAAAAAAAATAATTAAAAAAATAAACTGGTGTTATAACAGCTGGTAGGCGTATCTGCGTTAATCGATAAAATAACATACCCTGTACCAATAAAAAAAGGAAAAGGTAAACAAAAGTACTATAGAATTGACATTTGAAACTGTCAAATCCATACTAAGTTTGTTTAAATTGTGCTATTTTTAATGGTATAAGGTGTAAATTAAATGTGTTAGGATATTTTTTGTGCTATGTATACTTACGAGTTGTTGCCTGCGACTTTGCCCGTGTGGTTATGGAGTGTGCGCGGTGTGCAAGCCGCAAGCGGCTCCCGATCTTTTTAGCCTATGTTGATCCTGTAGGTCGATTCTATCTTCCATGATAGGAACATGATACAGGAAAGGTTCTGAAAATTCCTATTATAAACAAAACTGCTCTACCAAAAACCTTCGTTAAGCTACGAAGATGCTAGTCCAAAGAGAACATTGAAAAATTCAAAAATACTTATAAAGTCTATCTTACAATGAAGTTTTATCAAAGAATAACCTAAATGATGCCTTTATGGAATTTCATGACTATATGTCTTTTGTATAAGCTTTGTTTCCCAGAAATTGGAACTAAGATCAGCACAACTAACTCGGTACGACGGTTGACTAAGGGAATTAAAATTAGTTGCAAAACTAAAAGATTTCTCAGATGCAGCTATTATACCGCGAAAACAAACGAAGACAAGCAATAATACCGAAGATATGCTAAATTACTCCAAAAGACAATACTGATAGCCCATACTTTTATTTAATTGTATCCATTCTCTGGGTTGCCTGGAAGAAATTGCTTTAAGCAATAAGGCCGCCTACATTGTACAATTTAAAATTTTTCTATTTATTCTGTACTTGTATTTTGTAATTGTACAATAAAGCATATTTGATTGATTGATTGATTGACTGAGCACAAAAAAATCATGTAATAGTAAATATGTATAAACAGCAAAAATAAAAACAAAGCTACATGGAAAGTCATAGAAACGAAGATAAATAATTCGTTTAACGTAAACACTTATATAAATAAGATAGAATACAAAAATCAAACATTTACGAAACCAGATCAAATTGCTGAACATTTTAATAATTATTTTATAGATTCTCCAATCATTGAAAACAAGTCGAATAACCAAAAAAATCTTACAAACTCTAAATTTAGGGCTCACAACAGTATTTACTTAGAGCCCACAGACGCACATGAAATTATTAAGATTATTGGATCACTAAATAATACATCCGAGTTTGTATTATTTAGTGATCCAATAATCTTAATAATTTCATGTGCGTCTGTGGGCTCTAAGTAAATAATGTTGTGAGCCCTAAATTTAGATTTAGAGAATATTTGTACGAAAGTAATTAAAGTCTGTAAATAGGAACTCAGTCCAATACTATCACATTTGGTAAATATTTCCCTTGAAACGGGCGTTTTCCCAGAGAAACTAAAAGTATCAGTGGTAAAACCATTGCACAAAAAAGAAGATAGAACGAATATGGGAAACTACTGCCCTGTCACTTTGATTTCGGTATTTTCTAAAATATTTGAAAAGGTTATGCATAGAAGGCTAATGTCATTCTTTTCAAAATACAATGTTATAAAGAAAAATCAGTATGGCTTTCAAAAGAATAAGACTACTACACTAGCTGCATTAAATCTTGTCACAGAGGTACTCAATAAAACGAATTCCAAAATGCAAACAACTGCCTAATTTTTTGATATGTCGAAAGCATTTGATTTCGTTTCACATGATATTTTACTTTCAAAACTGGAACATAATGGGATAAGGGGACCTGCATTAGACTGGATGAGAACAAACCTGTACAATAGAACATAGTGTGTGGAAATAACAAGAGTTGATTCAAAAAATGTGTCCCAAATCTATCGTTCTAACTATAAATTAAATAATTCTGGAGTACCACAGGGCAGTGTGCTGGTTCCTCTACTTTTTCTACTATATGTAAATGACTTAGTTGAACAATCTAGTTTTAGAACTATCCTTTATGCTGACGATTTATTCGCAGTAGTGACGACGAGCATGAATTTGACAATTGACGCACACGAAAAAGATATAAATAAACTAATTAATACAATTACGACATGGCTTAACAATAATAACTTGCATCTTAATATTGACAAATCTCATTTCATGAATTTTAATCATTACAATACACTAATATTTATTTCAATGGACAGCCTCTTAAAAAAGCTAATAGTATGACATTTTTAGGCTAACTATTAACAATTTACTGGACTGGAAAGATCAAATCAATAAAGTTTGTTAAAAAATAAACAGATTTGCTTATGCTTTATTTAAATTAGTGAAAACTTCTTCCAGAGATACTGCAAAAGTTGCTTATCATGCTTATGTAGAGTCCATCCTTAGGTATGGTCTTGTAGTTTAGGGAAATAGCGTAGAAATGTACAAAGTTTTTATTGCACAGAAAAAATTAGTCCGAGCATTATACGGAGCTGCTCCGCTAGTCTCATGTAAGCCATTATTTAAGAAACTAAAGATCCCCCTTCCATGTCTTAACATCTTTGAAATATCTAAATTTGTAAGAGATCATCCTGACCTCTTTATGACAGCTAAGGATATGTTTCCGAGAAACAGCAGAAATCAAGAAAGACTTGTATATTAATTTGCTCCAAAAACATCACGCTATTTAAAAAATTCTTCTCAATGGCCATCACAGTTTATAACAAACTACCAAAAGATTTAAAAGACTTGGCATACTCAAAATTTATCGGACATTTAAAATCATGGCATTCAATCATTTCTCTAAAGAAATCGTTTTACTCCATCAAAGAGTACATGGGAATGTGAAAAGTTAAAGTTAATGTGTTAATTACGTGTTTTTGACTTTTAAATACAATTTATATTTTGATATAATTTGAAAACTTGACATTGCAAATTTACAATTTATATAAAAGCGTATTGTTTATAGAGTAAGCTACATTATTTGACTTGTCGTCATTCTTTTATATTCTTTTTTATTCTTGTTTAATAGCTATAGATTAAACTAACATTAATTTTGCATGTCAATACCTTTGGTTAAATGTGTGATACTCAGAATTTCTTCCAATAATTTGTAATTACCTACCACATTTAAAGCAAATAAATCATTATCATTCTATTTTTCGGCTGATGCGATGATGATGATGATGAGTATTTTCGGAGATATTATACTTCTTACATCCAAACATTATTTTTAATATTAGTATTGATTATAAGAGTTTTTTTTAAGACAAGAGACCTTTGCGTGAAAGCTATAACTAGGTGAACAGTATGATGATTAGAATGACAGCTGTTAAATCCATAGAAATGATGACAGGAAGATTTTCATTAAACGAAATATCTCAGTTTTTTTTAAATTCATTGAATAAATATTTTATAACCACTTTAACTTATTACTGTTATCTATCTCTCAACCATCTTATTGCCAATGTTTTTTGCAGCTCTGTCATTGTAATCATAATACAATTTGTATGGGTATAAGTTTCACTGCAGTTTTTATTTACAGTGCTGAGACATCCATATCAATACTGTACGATTTAGTTCACAATGTGACACGACGGGTAGGAGTAGGTTCATCCATATCAATACTATACGATTTAGTTCACAATGTGGCACGACGGGTAGGAGTAGGGTCATCCATATCAATACTGTACGATTTAGTTCACAATGTGACACGACGGGTAGGAGTAGGTTCATCCATATCAATACTGTACGATTTAGTTCACAATGTGACACGACGGGTAGGAGTAGGTTCATCCATATCAATACTGTACGATTTAGTTCACAATGTGGCACGACGGGTAGGAGTAGGTTCATCCATATCAATACTGTACGATTTAGTTCACAATGTGGCACGACGGGTAGGAGTAGGTTCATCCATATCAATACTGTACAATTTAGTTCACAATGTGGCACGACGGGTAGGAGTAGGTTCATCCATATCAATACTGTACGATTTAGTTCACAATGTGACACGACGGGTAGGAGTAGGTTCATCCATATCAATACTGTACGATTTAGTTCACAATGTGACACGACGGGTAGGAGTAGGTTCATCCATATCAATACTGTACGATTCACTGTACGATTTAGTTCACAATGTGACACGACGGGTAGGAGTAGGTTCATCCATATCAATACTGTACGATTTAGTTCACAATGTGGCACGACGGGTAGGAGTAGGTTCATCCATATCAATACTGTACGATTTAGTTCACAATGTGGCACGACGGGTAGGAGTAGGTTCATCCATATCAATACTGTACGATTTAGTTCACAATGTGGCACGACGGGTAGGAGTAGGTTCATCCATATCAATACTGTACAATTTAGTTCACAATGTGGCACGACGGGTAGGAGTAGGTTCATCCATATCAATACTGTACGATTTAGTTCACAATGTGACACGACGGGTAGGAGTAGGTTCATCCATATCAATACTGTACGATTTAGTTCACAATGTGACACGACGGGTAGGAGTAGGTTCATCCATATCAATACTGTACGATTCACTGTACGATTTAGTTCACAATGTGACACGACGGGTAGGAGTAGGTTCATCCATATCAATACTGTACGATTTAGTTCACAATGTGGCACGACGGGTAGGAGTAGGTTCATCCATATCAATACTATACGATTTAGTTCACAATGTGGCACGACGGGTAGGAGTAGGTAGGACGTGGGTTTATACTCCGTTCGTGCGCACAATTTACTTTAATGATGATGTAGGATGAAAATCCTTACTAATACTATAAATGTGAAAATGTGTTTGTTTGTTTGTTAACTTTTCACGCTTCAACACCTTGACCAATCTTAATGAAATTTGGCATGCAGGTAGCCTGTGTCACGAGGAAGGACATGGGGTACTTTTTATCCCGTGAAAATAGCATAGCCCGATGCAGTTCCTGAGGGAACTGAAAATATACTCTTTTCGGTTAATTTGTTTAACATCGCAACGGAACAATGGATTATGTGATTTTTTGCACAGAGATGGTTGAGGGGGTAGGAAATGACATGATTTACTAATTAGCATATCTTGACATAGTTCTCGAGGGATCTGGAGAAAAGTCATGTCCACGCTCGCGAGCCGCTGGCGGCTCGCGCACCGCGCACCCTCTAAGACATTCATAAAAACGATGTCCACGCGGGCAAAGCCGCGGGCAAAATATAAGACATGGAAAAAAGGATAAATATAAGTCACAGAAAAAAGTACACAGAAATTAGAAAAGAATTTCACACTTAAATTATTATCACAAAAATATAATTATATCCTTCCCGAGATGGGTCTTTTAAAAGAGTATCAGTTTAAAATAACTAGTTTAGTTTGATAGTGAAAATATGTTCAATGATAGAATTTTGATTTTGAAAAAACATGTGTCAGCGCATGCGTAATAGAACAAATAGATGAAATAAAATAGGTCGAATGAAAGAAGAACAAATATCAGCAACACAAAACTACTTTGATAGATGTAGGGAGTTCGATTTCATGTAATAACACGTATCATAGTGTAAGACGCTATATGGTCTAGCTATGTCCACCTGAGTCTCGTATGACAAGGCTTCAAAAATAGAACTGTAAAAGTAGTTTTTCTATAACAGAATACACCTAGTAAGTTACAAACTTAACTTCCAGTCGATAAACGTTTATTTACGACGCCAAGAAAAACGAAACGTCCCCAGTGTTAATTTAATTAAAAAAGTTGGTATGATGTAAAAAAGATCCAATATCTGAGACGATATATGTACTTGAGATTTCGCATTATCTGTTGCCTCTGTGTCTGGCACTATTGAAAAATGTTTGAGCCACCAAAACATGCAAACACAAGTCATTACAAAGCCTCAGCTATACCTATGACTATGTGTAATAAGTAGTTTAGTTTCGCGCTACCGCTGCTAATTGGCTTATCGGAGTCACGGTTTCTTAGGCCCCTTTTACAGTGAGAGTGTGTTTCGTTTGTAGTTCATACGAAAATACTCGCCGCGCCCGCTTGTACCTTACGTACGTTTTCGAGCATTTAAGGCGAAACCCTTTCAGAAAATAATGCAAACCCCAAAATCGAGGGTTGGAAAAAGTCATTTTTTGCGGTTGAAACTGCAAAACATTGATATTTTTTTAAATAAATTTATTACAATATGTCTGCTACAAAGTGTAGGAGGCCAAAACACGATTTGATAAAGTTTTCTCGATAGAAAAAAAATAAAAAGTTCGCTTACCTAAATTTATTAATTTTCGCTGTTTTAGCTCACAAAAACCAGTTTTATTTACTTCACTACAGTCAGACATAGCAAATTAATTTTTTTTCTCTCATTCCTCAATAAAATCCTGACATATTGTCGGACTCCCTTTTTTTTTTGCTAAAATGCTTATATCTAAGTTAAAACGAAAAAAACATTGAAAAAGTGTGGTTTCTCTCTTTACACGTAACGAAAAAGACAGAGACAACAGTTCCAAGTTGTATTGGGCATTAATAAGAATCGGATTTTGCACGTCCGAGTTATAGTTTAGTATTATGCGACCGCTCTTTGTTGACTTGTTGTAGTTAAGGTTCTTTAGTGATCGATTCAGAAACGAGAAGATCCGTAGGAAAACCAAAGTAACCGACGTAGCTCACAGAATCGCTAAACTGAAGTGGCAGTGGGCAGGGCACATAGCTCGTAAAACAGATGACCGTTGGGATAGTAAAGTTCTCGAGTGGCGACCGCGCACCGGAAAACGTAGCGTAGGCAGACCTTCCACGCGGTGGGCCCAAGATCTGGTGAAGATCGCGGGAAGCCGATGGATGCGGGCAGCGCAGGTCCGGTCGTCGTGGAAATCCTTGGGGGAGGCCTTTGTCCAGGAGTGGACGATTTTCGGCTGATATGATGATGTAGGCTCCTTTCACAGCGAGAGTGTGCCTCTTTTGTAGTAACTATAACCATACTAAAATACTAGCCGAGTCCGCGTGTTCCAGCATTTCCATACGCACAAGAAGAATTGGATTTTGCTCTTTATTGTCTCCTTGTTGTAGTCAGGCCTTTTTCACAGCGAGAGCGTGCGTCATTTGAGTTCATACTAAAATACTCGCCGCTGTCGCATGTACCTTATGGCGCATTTACATTCAGCCCTGTTGGGCAAGAAAGTAAGCAGGGATGTGGGCAGATTGCGTATGGAAATAGGTCACTCGCGCTGCTGCTTCTATTGCTACGATTGTCGGTTTTCATGCGGAAATCAATTGACTGAGTGTGAACACTCACTTGCGTCGATGCTGCCGCAAAATATTTAGGGCAATATTTCTGGCAGTGGCAGGAGCAGTGGCTGAGTTTGAATCCCGGGTTATGAACGTGTTCGATTATTTCCATACGAGCAAGAAGAATCTGATTTTACAGCTTCCGTTATGTGCTACACTCACTTGCGTCGATGCTGCCGCAGAAGTATTTAGGGCAATATTTCCGGCAGTGGCAGGAGCAGTAGCTGAGTTTATATCCCGGGTTATGAACGTGTTCGATTATTTCCATACGAGCAAGAAGAATCTGATTTTACAGCTTCCGTTATGTGCTACACTCACTTGCGTCGATGCTGCCGCAGAAGTATTTAGGGCAATATTTCCGGCAGTGGCAGGAGCAGTAGCTGAGTTTATATCCCGGGTTATGAACGTGTTCGATTATTTCCATACGAGCAAGAAGAATCTGATTTTACAGCTTCCGTTATGTGCTACACTCACTTGCGTCGATGCTGCCGCAGAAGTATTTAGGGCAATATTTCCGGCAGTGGCAGGAGCAGTAGCTGAGTTTATATCCCGGGTTATGAACGTGTTCGATTATTTCCATACGAGCAAGAAGAATCTGATTTTACAGCTTCCGTTATGTGCTACACTCACTTGCGTCGATGCTGCCGCAGAAGTATTTAGGGCAATATTTCCGGCAGTGGCAGGAGCAGTAGCTGAGTTTATATCCCGGGTTATGAACGTGTTCGATTATTTCCATACGAGCAAGAAGAATCTGATTTTACAGCTTCCGTTATGTGCTACACTCACTTGCGTCGATGCTGCCGCAGAAGTATTTAGGGCAATATTTCCGGCAGTGGCAGGAGCAGTAGCTGAGTTTATATCCCGGGTTATGAACGTGTTCGATTATTTCCATACGAGCAAGAAGAATCTGATTTTACAGCTTCCGTTATGTGCTACACTCACTTGCGTCGATGCTGCCGCAGAAGTATTTAGGGCAATATTTCCGGCAGTGGCAGGAGCAGTAGCTGAGTTTATATCCCGGGTTATGAACGTGTTCGATTATTTCCATACGAGCAAGAAGAATCTGATTTTACAGCTTCCGTTATGTGCTACACTCACTTGCGTCGATGCTGCCGCAGAAGTATTTAGGGCAATATTTCTGGCTGTGGCAGGAGCAGTAGCTGAGTTTATATCCCGGGTTATGAACGTGTTCGATCATTTCCATACGAGCAAGAAGAATCTGATTTTACAGCTTCCGTTATGTGCTACACTCACTTGCGTCGATGCTGCCGCAGAAGTATTTAGGGCAATATTTCTGGCTGTGGCAGGAGCAGTAGCTGAGTTTATATCCCGGGTTATGAACGTGGTCTATCATTTCCATACGAGCAAGAAGGATCTGATTTTACAGCTTCTGTTATGTGCTATCCGCTGTCGCTCTTGCCCTCATTGGGCGCTTGGTCTTACTTTGAGTGGACATTGAGAGTTTATGGCGAAAGTTAGCTAGCACTTGCGTCAGGTTATTGGATTTATGAGTTAATAACAACTAAATGTTACATATACTACTTGTAAGTTGGGTAGTCTAGTTTTTAGGGTTCCGAAGCCAATAAGGAACCCTTATAGTTTCGCCATGTCTGTCTGTACGTCTGTCCGCGGCTTAGCTCCGAGACTATTAGTACTAGAAAGCTGTAATTTGGTATTGGTGTACATATTATTTACGACGACAAAGTGGTACAATATTTTTTTAGGGTTCTCCTGTGCATGTAAAGAGGGGGTGATTTCTTTTTCGTTGACGTACCCTATCGTGTGAGGTATCATTGAATAAGTCTTTCAAAACTACTGAGAGTTTGCTAAAATCATGTTTTGATTCATGCATTGGTTTGCGAAATATTAAATAAATAAATATCTTTATTCTTTCAGACAGTTTCAGTCCATTTTTGTTAGTACACACAACTTTAATAAACTATGTTAGTAATTAATAAATATAATAAAAACACACAGAAAAATAAAAATAAAAACATAATTAACATTTATTGATAAGTATATTGACCCAATGCTTAACATTTAATATTAAGCTTTAAAGTGCTCTTTTTTGTTCGAGTCACATGTTCCCCCCGTCTGCCAACGAAACCGCTATTTCAGGATAGGCTATTCTAAAAAAAAATGTAAATAATAAGACAAATAATCAATTTAAAAGGAAAACTATCACAGCTAAGTAGGCGTTCTTAGTTTAGGAGTTGTCGTCGACCAACTTATGGTGTGTAGTTTGCACGCGGGAGGACTTGACACAGGCTTCTGACAAGGCCATTCGCGTAACTGGGTCTTGGGATGGGACTAAATGTGTTTGCCTTCGACTCGAAAAGAAGAAAAAGTTGTGTAGTTGAATTTGTAAAATGTTTATTTATTTAACAGTTTATTGTACACAGGATACATAAAATACAGATTTTAAATATAACGGTTATACAAAGGGTACAGCTTATTTCTAAAGAAATTTCTTCCAGCAGTGTTCATAGATTTTCCATAAAAAAATTCTTTTACCAACTGCATATATATATTTATTTTTGAAACGACTACGGAATCCTACTTTGCGCGAGTCCGACTAGCACTTGGCCGGCCTTAGGCTGCAGTACTCAAAGGGTGAAAACGGTACCCTATTACTAAGCCTCCGCTGTCCGTCTGTCTGTCCGTCAATCACCAGGCTTTCATGAACCGTGATAGCTAGACAGCTGAAATTTTCACAGATGATGTGTTTCGGTTGCCGCTATAACAACAAATACTAAAAATTAGAAAAAGTGAAAAAATAAGGGGAGTCTTCAATAAAAAAACGTGTTTTTTTTAAACATAAAGAAAGTAGCGCCATCTTGTATGATGGTTTTTGAAACATGAAACTGGCGCCATCTAGTATGATGGTACGGAACCCTATGTGTGCGGTTCAGACTCGCACTTGGCCGGTTTTTTTTTACTTGTGGATTTGTCATTAACGACTTGTTTATTAGTCTGGAAGGTTAAATTCTACAGGTCACAATAGAATTATTATTATGGAATTATGGATTTGTGTGTGATCTACCTAAGATACCAATAGGGGGTGATTTTTCTACAATGTTTGATTTGGTTAAAACTTTTTGTTTTGGTCAATACAGTTACACAAAGAGAAAAGAGAAAAATACATAGTTTGTCTGCATAATCATCATCATATCAGCTCATATTCGTCCCCACCGAGGGGCTCGAGCCTACCCTGAAATAGGGCGATCGGGCCTTGGTCGACCACGCGGGCCCAGTGCGGGTTGGTCGACTTCACACACAACCTTCGAATTTCAATTTGTCTGCATAAAAGAAATTAAATAAGTCACTCTTTGTCTCATCTCGATAAACAAAGAGGAAAACTAAAATGATTCAGTGAAATTTTATTGGCTTCCATCCAAAGTTTTCGGAAGTTATTAACTATTTTTAACTTGAATTTACGTCAGTTCATGAATCCAAATATTGGTTGTTTACAATCCATAAAAATGTACCCACTGCAAATTAGAATTCAGAAAACTATGTCGGCAACTTGAATATGTACATGAATATCGGGTCAGGGACACGCACGGACATAGTATTCAAGTCGACAGACATTTTGAGCAAGCTGTTGCGGTTTCATGCATTGCAACTTTGAAAGATACGTGCGATATCGGCAAACTGACAAAGATTTTTTTTTAAATCCACAATTGATACGCCTTTGGCATCATCTCACCTTTTTTTTTAATTCACGATCGGAAAGATTTTAAGTGACGATGATTCCGAAGATGAAAGCGGGCTTACTAAGATACCCCAACGCAATGGGGATCTGGCTGTCTTATCTTCACGCCGGAAAACATCAATGCTGTTAACACTGATGTTTAGCGGCGAGACTTAGATAAGATGGTGGTAGCTAGCTAGCTAGGCGGGCTATGAAAATGCCCTACCACCAACCAAACCGAGTCTTACAAAGTTGACCCCGCCGGGAATCGAACCCGCAATCTCCTGGTGTGAATCACGGAGACGGTAAAAACGGCGGAATGGTAACTAAGGCTAAAAAAGGCAAAATGGTAAGTAGGCTAAAAAAGACGAAATGGTAACTAAGGCTAAAAAAGGCGGAATGGTAACTAAGGCTAAAAACGGCGGAATGGTAAATAAGGCTAAAAAAGGCGGAATGGTAACTAAGGCTAAAAAAGGCCTAATGGTAACTAAGGCTAAAAAAGGCAGAATGATAACTAAGGCTAAAAATGGCAAAATGAAAAATATGGTATGGTAACTTAACTACCTACGTATTATACGTTACTAATGCTTAATAATCATTATATCAGCTCATATACTTTACCACCGAGGGGCTCGAGGCCTACCCTGAATTAGGTAAATCCAAAACTGTTACTATTTCACGCTAAAATTACTGAACCGATTTCGCTGAAACGTGGCATGAAGAACATCGTAGGATACTTTACATCTATGAAAAAGGGACGGTTCTCGTCCAAGGTATCTGAAAACTACAAATTTTCAAGGGCTTGTCAATTATGGATGGATACAAAAAAATAAATCTCGTGCACCGCACATCCTTAAGCCTCAAAGACGTTTATAAAAACTAGATTAACGTGGGCGAAGCCGCGTATTTTTCATCCCGGAAAATGCTTGGTTCCTGAGGCATCTGCACAAAGCACTGAGAATCACTTAAGTACGGCTAAATCGATTTAACTTTTTTTGTTGTGTTAGTAATTGCTAGGAGAAGTTTTGTATGTTACAAAGAACCCCGCGAGCTACTTGCGACTCGCGCACCGTGACATAGACTGCTGATCAGAATATCCACATACGGGTGACTTTTAATTAGTTCTTGATAGCAAAATGTATGTATATATTCGTAATTACAAACAACTTTCCCAAAGAAACTATATGTCAAATCAGAAAAAAATAATTGGTCCTCGATATGTAATAAGTTATCAAATCGGCAAAAAATGTATAAAGGATCATTTTTTTTAATTATTGACATATAGTTTCTTTGGGAAAGTTGTTTGTAATCATGAGTACATTCATGTCATTTGCTATCAAGAACTAATTAAAAGTCACCCTATATAGTTCCTGAGGGATCTGTAGTAAACTCCTGCCTACGCTCGCGAGTCGCCATAAAAACGATGTCCACGCGAGCGTAGGCGCGGGAAAAAGTTAGTAATTTTATAATTTTAAACACAACACAATGTTAAATTCTTTCTGAATAAATGAACTGAAATAAAAACTGATTTAAGAACGCTAGCGAGCCGCTTGCCGCACTTGCACCCTCAAAGACGGGCATAAAAACTATATTCACGCGGGGGAGGGCGCATATAAAAAAAACCGGCCAAGTGCGAGTTGAACTCGCGTGTAGAGGGTTCCGTACAATGCCAAAGTCAAATACAAAATATCACATTTGAAATCTTCACAGCAAGACGCGAGTTAACTACTAGCTAGTCGCCATCTAGTGGTGTTTTAGGGAACTATTTTCCATAAGTGGGTATTATATTGAGTTGACAACTTTCATTTTCAATTGATATAATTCTTATAGGTATATTTTGTATTTATTCCAAATTTTAGGCTCAGTAGTTTCGGCGATCAGTGAGGGAAGAGGGGGGGTTTCTTCTTCTTTCACGAATAAAATGAAAACTATTTACTTTACAATAACAAATATATATATATGAGATCCTCATAACGAGCCCTTTCATTTTATATGTGACAAAGGAAGGTTTGCAAACCTTTTTTTTAAATTTCATAATTTGTCCCCCGAAAATTACCCTTATTTTATTTTACCTTGCACATCTGTGTTTGGGTCATAAAATTACACCTTATTTTATTTTACCTTGCACATCTGTGTTTGGGTCATAAAATTACACTATCCTACCAAATTTTACCTGGTTTGGTCCAGTAGATTCGGAGCAAATTGGCATTGACAGACGGACGGACAGACGGACAGACAGACAGACGCACGAGTGATCCTATAAGGGTTCCGTTTTTTTGTACGGAACCCTAAAATGTATATCGGAAATTGCATCGGTTCCTGAAGGATCTGAACGAAACTGATTTGAACGCTCGCGAGCTTCTTGCCGCTCATGCACCGCAAACTTTTAAATTTAGTCATAAAAACCTATCCACGCGGGCAAAATCTAGTATTACGTAACTTACATCGGGATTAAGGAAATTTTAGTCTAAACTTTTGAGTTACAACAACAAATATAACCAAAATTGAGACAAAGTTAAACGATACGTGGTATCCACAGGAAGGTCAAATCTGCGGCGGTGCGTACATCAAGCTGCTCTCAAAAGGCACCAACACCAAGGCGGACCTCAAGAAGTTCTTTGACCAGACTCCCTACACGATCATGTTCGGCCCGGACAAGTGCGGGAACGACAACAAACTGCACTTCATCTTCAGGCACAAGAATCCCAAGAATGGCACAATTGAGGAGAAGCACAGTAAGACTAGGTGAGTTGAGATTGAGGATTTAAGATGCAGTGGTACCTAAAATTCCACTTAAACAGATTTTTAGAATTCATTTTTAAAGTAGTTATCGGTAAATTAAAAATCTGAAAAAACATATTGGTATTATTGACAATAGTTACGAGGGAATATATCGAATGGAAACACGATTTAATAAAGTTGGCTCGTTAAAATAATTTTGCAAAGGTACCTCTTTTCGAGCCATTTTATCGTCTATTTTAGGTTTTATTCTTAAAATAAGGAAGTTGATATCATGATTTATTTACTAAAATAAAGTTCATAGGTGACTGAAGAGAAAACATCGAATGGATTTTTATTTAAGATAAATATGATGCAAATAAATCGGTAACATCGAAAAAGTGCAAAAGTGTGGTTATTTTCTTCCCTCTTTACAAGTAAAGAAAAAGACAAAGACAGGTTTTTAAGTACCACTGGGCCTTAATTTCTAAGTCACACGTGATGGCGTGGAAGCTGCTGTGTGCAGACAGCGCAAGACTGGTCGTAGTGGAAATCCTTCGCCAAGGATTTCCACTTTGTTCAGGTAGTGGATTTTTTCGACTGATTTGATTAAATGATGGCCAAGATGTATAGCAATATTCTTATGTTAAAATCATAGTCTAAAGTTGATAAACTATCTCCTCCCTCTTCTTTTGCTACCTAAAAGTCGGATAAGTTTATTCCAAGTAGGTACTGTTCATAAACTAAAAAAGACATTAAAATTTTTTAGTTTACTAATATTTCAGTATGAATTTTACGCTATTGAATCCTTACTTTCTTTATTTTGTGTACATGTCTGCCATTTCAACTAAAACTTACTCTTTTTCCGAGTTTGCTGGAAGAAATTGCTAATTAGAAATAACCAATACATATTGTATAATTTTATTTTCTGCCTGATAAGTAATCTTTTTTGTACACAATAAACTGTTAAATAATCGCCTAATAAACTGTTAAATAATCAGGGTAGGCTCGAGCCCCTCGGTGGGGACGTATAGGAGCTGATATGATAAAACTGTTAAATAAATAAATCAGTGCAGTGGCCATTTTCTTTATATTGTAATTTTCAGTTGTCTTCATTTCTTAAGTTTCCATTTCTTTATACAAAATCATATTTATATTAAGACATAAGACATAAAAAATATTTATAAATTATAATTTATATTGCTTGCTTGCATGACTTTATTACGCACATTTATTTATCCATATTTTACTTACTAATCTATTTCCAATCTGTCACCCAAAAAGCGATGGAGCATGCCATTTACGGAGTTTCCCTACGTGATCGAATCCGAAATGAGGAGATTCGTAACCAGAATCGTACTTTAGAAGAGATGGCCGTTAAGATACTAAAGTTCTCGAGTGGCGACCGTGCACCGGAAGACGTAGCGTAGGAAGGGTCTTGAGAAGCTGTTGGATGCAGGCTGCGCAGTACCGGTTGTTGTAGAAATCCTTGAGGAAGCCCTTTGTCCAGCAGTGGACGCCTTTGAGCTGAAATCATGATGATGGATCTGGGTATTGGTCTCTTCTTGTGCACGCTATTTGTCGCGGTCCCTCGCCAGTCTCGGCTAGCAACGTCTGGCGACTCTCACAGATGAGGTACTAGTAACAGATATTGCACTTCCATATAAAACGAAAATACCTACTCTTTGCCACTGTCAGGCAATACACGGAAACATGGGTATTAAGGCGCTTGACTTAGCGGTTATAACTGCGTACGAGGGCGGCGCGCGAATGTCGGCGGCGATAGTACGAGTGGTACGGCGTTCCAGCGCTGACGAGAGGAGCGCGGTCTGTAGGCCGCGCCAATGTGTAGGTACTTATCTCGCCTGCTCGACCGAGTGACGGGGGCCTGATATAACTATCAGCCAACTAATCTTACGGAAAACCTGCCCCCCTGAGAAGTTAAATACAAGGGCGCACGCAGCGGTCTGCCGATTTGCAACTTTCTTGCATATAATAGCCGCCACAACTCTGCGCTGTGAATTTCAACTGTGTGTTCACAGAAAGTAAAAATAAACACGTTTAAAATGCGTAATTGTGCTGATATCTGATCTAGAAAGAACAGTCGGAAATACAATTTAATAAACCCACCCAGCTATTCAGCGTGGCAAAGCCGCGAGTGTCATAGGCACTTTTGGACCGGAGACGCGTAGGGACGCGTAGAGGTATCGAGTATCGACTAAGGCTTCTTCCTAGAGTTTTGTTTTTTGAAATGGAAACTTCTTAGGCGCGTTGGGCACCAGCAACAAAACATATAAAACTGTATTTGAGATGGGAAAAACCATTGAACTCGAGACGCCTTAGCGTTACCTGTTAACGAAACTTTTAATACTTTTCTTACCTTTGTAAAACGATGCGATAGGATATGATTATGAAAGAATAAAAAAAAGTGCGGTGGACCGACGACCTGGTGAAGATCGCGGAAAGCCGATGGATGCGGGCAGCGCAGGACCGGTCGGCGTGGAAATCCTTGGGGGAGGCCTGTGTCCAGCAGTGGACGATTTTCGGCTGATATGATGATGATGAAAAAAAAAAACAATTGGTGTACAAGTTACAAGGCTTTAAGGTGGTTGGTTTTCACTTCTGTCGGCTAGGTTTTTTTTTGTAATTTTAACTTCGTGTATTATTTTTTAATGTAAATAAATTATTATTTTTGTTTCCCAAGTCCGTGAATCACTGATGTCAATAGAGTATATAAGATATTCGATTTGTGAAATTTAATAA
The DNA here is from genome assembly GCA_947284805.1 of Coleophora flavipennella. NCBI lineage: Eukaryota > Metazoa > Arthropoda > Insecta > Lepidoptera > Coleophoridae > Coleophora > Coleophora flavipennella. The sequence continues at coordinate 8,834,280 of OX369301.1, forward strand.
TTTATCAACTATACTGTTTTTTCCAGCCAAAAACGCCTCGACGACATATACAAAGACAAAGAACCCCACCTGTATACGCTGATCGTGCGACCGGACAACACGTTCAGCATGATGATAGACAGTGAAGAGGTGAACTCCGGCTCGTTGTTGGAGGACTTCACGCCGCCCGTCAATCCGCCCGAGGAGATCGACGATCCGAATGATAAGAAGCCAGATGACTGGGATGAGAGGGAAAAGGTGAGTGTCTAGTGTGTGTTGTATGTTTTACATGCTGATCGTGCGACCGGATAACACGTTCAGCATTATGATAGACAGTGCGGTTGTTGAGGACTTCACACCGCCCTTCAACCCGCCTGAAGAGATCGACGATCCCAATGATAAGAACTACGTAGTTCAGGCATTAGGATAGATCCCTGGCTACATATGTGTCAAAGATCACAACATCCTGCTGATCCTAGGTAACTCGGTAGTCTACTCAAAACAAGCGGTGTGATTTTTTTGTACGGAAAATATGCTTATTTACCGTGTCTTGTTCTGATCAGTCTGCGGAGTTTCCGGGGATCAGCAGAATGTTGTGATCTTCGACACACTTTTAGCCAGGGATCTAACCTAATGAATGAATTTAAAAGCCCTCGCCTGAACTCACTCAATTTACGATTGCCTATCTTGCCTCTGCAACTATGTATTAAAACAAGGGGAACATTATCGACATCATGTTTCTGTATTTTAATTCCAGATAGTAGACCCCACAGCCAAGAAACCTGATGATTGGGTAGACGGACCTGAAGAGATTGTGGATCCCAACGCTGTGAAGCCTGACGGGTGGTTGGAGGACGAACCTATGGTCATCCCTGGTTCGTATTCTTGTAAATAAGGATGAGCACATTCATTGGAGAATTTAAGTAACTGACATAGGCTACAGAATCGCTAAATTCGAGTAGCAGTGAGCGGGTCACATAGCTCGTGGCCGTTTGGGCAGTTTCTGTAGTGGCGACCACGCACCGGAAGACGTAGAGTGGGCTGGCTACCGTGACCTGGTGAGGGTCGCGGGAAGCCGCTGGATGCGGACAACGCAGGACGGGTCGAGGTGGAAATCTTTAGGGAGGCGTTTGTTCACCAGTGGAAGTCTTTCGGTTGATATGATGATGATAGAACTGGTGTAAGATTTACAAAAGCGCAATCTCTAAATACCCATTTCTATGTACTGTTTAATCGTACAGCACGATTCGTGCTTTTAAGTGTTTAATCGTGCTTTTAAGTGTTTAATCGTACTTTTAAGTGTTTAATCGTGCTTTCAAGTGTTTATTCGTGCTTTTAAGTGTTTAATCGTGCTTTTAAGTGTTTAATCGTACTTTTAAGTGTGATTCGTGCTTTTAAGTGTTTAATCGTGCTTTTAAGTGTTTAATCGTACTTTTAAGTGTTTAATCGTGCTTTCAAGTGTTTATTCGTGCTTTTAAGTGTTTAATCGTGCTTTTAAGTGTTTAATCGTACTTTTAAGTGTTTAATCGTGCTTTTAAGTGTTTAATCGTGCTTTTAAGTGTTTAATCGTATTTTAAGTGTTTAATCTTTTTTGTTGTAAAAGGTGGCAAAGTAGTTTAATAGTAATTCTGTACCGACTTTCTTAAACCCGGCAGTCCGCGCAGCTCTGGCGAACAATCTGGTATTAAATTTTATAAAAATAGCGTTACCGTTGAATTTTGCGTGTGTGTCTTTAAAGCGAACCTACGTTACTTTAGGCGTAAAAGTACATTTTAAACTGAAACTTTTATTACATCGTCTCAAATTTTTTCGCCTGTGTGTCGCGTGACGGTTGGTATGATCATTTCGTCTTCTGTACCGTAGCTCTAAGACGAGAGCACAGCCATGATCAATGTCTATAATGTGAAAAAAAGTTTCACTTTTACCGTGGTTTCATAAAACCACACACTACTTTTTTGTTTATTGCGAGCTTAATAAACATAAAATTTTGTCTAGAATGTTGTTTATTTTCTTGATGTCGGTATTTATTTCATGCGCTTAACTTATACAGTCTGACTTTTAATTAGTTCTTGATATCAAAGGATATGAATGTACTCGTAATTATAAACAACTTTCCCAAAGAAACTATATGTCATAAATAATTTTTAATCCTCGATACATGACAAGTTATCAAATCGGGCTTGTTTCAAATCGGGGAATACCGGGCATAGACAATATGACTAAATGTTACAAATATTTTTTTGAATAAACAAATAATAGAAATTCTTTTAACTACATTAACCATATTCCTTACAGATCCCGAAGCCATGAAGCCGGAGGACTGGGACGAGGACATGGACGGAGAGTGGGAGGCGCCCATGATTGACAACCCTAAGTGTGCCGCTGCGCCCGGCTGCGGCCCCTGGAGCGCGCCTAAGATCCCCAACCCTGAGTACAAGGTACAACCCTATCCATCTTAATATGATAATCATTAAGAGTGGGAGCCCCCATGATTAAAAACTTTGTGTCCCACGGCTCCTGGTTTTAGGCCCTGAAGTGCGCCTTAGATCTCCAACCCCGAGCACAAGGTACAACCTTATCCATATGATAATCATTAAAAGTGGTGAGCCCCCATGAATGACAACTCGTAACTGTTTCTTCGCCCGGCTTTGGGCCCTGGAGCGCGCCTAAGTCCCCAAACCCTGAGTACCTGGTACAACCTTATCCATCATTAAGATTGGGAGGCCCCCATGATTGACAACCCTAAGTGTGCCCTGGAGCGCATCTACTGGTAATATCTTCAACCCTGAATATAAGGTACAACCTTATCAACCATACCATAAGCTCTAAAGACCAGGGTAGGAAGTGCTGTCTGCCCATGATTGACAACCCTAAGTGTGCCGCCGCGCCCTGCTGCAGGCCCTAGAGTGCGCCTAAGATTCTCAACCCCAAGTACTAAGGTACCTTATATGCAAGAGTGTGGGAATGGCATTAATTGCATTTAGACGTTGGAACATTTTACTACCAAGTCCATTATAAATGCAAAAGGCCAATTTTAATGATTACTCTGTTGTCATTTTGAAGTGGACGTGGGTCAATGCGACGTGGTCATGTTCTGAGAACGGCCATTACCTGGTTGGGTTTGGTTGTTAGTGGCATTTATATTGACTGTTTCCGTGCTTCGCAGGCCATGTCAAGCCGTTTGAGCTGGTTGCTATCACTAGATAGCAGTCGTTAAGATGCCATAAAGGCGGCTTGAAAAACTTCGGTAGGGTTTGCCACTAGCACTGCAACCTCCATAAGAGAAGAGACTGTTATTTTCAATCAATGAAAAAATTAGAGGGAACTTGTTTTTTTAATGTGAATTGTTGTTTACAGGGCGTGTGGCGCGCGCCGCTTATTACGAACCCCAACTACAAGGGCAAGTGGACGCCGCGCCGCGTCAAGAACCCGCATTTCTTCCGCGACGACCACCCCTTCAAGATGACGCCAATTGTGAGTAATAGTACAGCAGATTACGAACCCTAATCAATCACAAGGGCAAGTGGGCGCCGTGTCGCGTTAGAAACCAGAACTTCTACCGCCACTACCCCATCAAGATTCCTTAGGCTCATAAAATTGGATTTTACAAAATGTTGAATTTGTTTAAATAGTAATAAAACCTGCGAAAATTATAATAAATCTCCGAAGAGTAAGTAAAAGTAGTTAAAAAATGTAATTGAATATTACTGCTTCAATACTTCTTCTTCTTGGTCGTAACCTCATGACTGAGGGACGTGATCATCGTGGGCCGCTCTTGCCACCATAGCTCCAGGCCGCTCAATCTTGTCCGCAGTGTACGTTGGCCTGCGTTCCATGCGGCGGCCAGTGATAATAAAATTAATCAATTTCTCAACTCAACTCAAAATGAGTCCCATTCTGTTCAATACAATGTTAAAATTCATGGTCTTCCTTTTATTTCTGACACTATGTTATTTAGCAAAAAATAATCCTTAAGATGAAGCATACCGATCGAAAGGTATGATAAAGCTACAGGGTATTTTTTTATTCTCGTGTAGCAAGTTTTTTTTAATTTTTTTTTATTCACAATTGGTAAGCCCTTGGCGTCAACCCTTTTATGACAGATTGTATGTTTATATCGTTAGGATCACAGAAAACCATTCCTAATGTAACTCGACCTTAAGTGTGACCTTGAGGATTACCTACACAATTATCTCGACTAACCACTACATTCGAATGACGCAGTAATCATTACAGCTCATATACGTCCCCACCGAGGGGCTCGAGCCTACCCCGAATCAGGGCGATTAGGCCTTAGTCGACCACGCGGGCCCAGTGCGGGTTGGTCAACTTCACACACAACCTTCGGAGTTTCTTCGCAGGCGTGTGCAGGTTTCCTCACGATGTTTTCCTTCACCGTTAAAGCAATCGGTAAGTATGTACGTAAGTTTTTGAAAAACTCATTGGTACATTGGCCGTCCAGATTTGAACCCGGTACCTCTGGTTAGATGGACCGAGTCGTTACCAGTTGAGCCACCGACGCTTTTGACGCAGTATCTGATGGATATTGATGTGTTCCGGCTTGAAGATAAGATAGCCAGTTCTCCATTGCGTTGGGTAATCTTGGTAAGCCCGCTTCCATCTTGTGACCATCAGGTGAGATGATGCCAAAGGCTTACTTACCAATTGTGAATAAAAAAAATATCTATAGTGTCATCTAATAATGTGAAAAATTAATAACAATGCATACAGACTTATCGTGGTTACCTATAAATGCAGTTCAAATTGTTTTATTAAAATAATATCTTCTTTTAGTAAAATGTTCCATCTACATTATTCAAGGTACTTTCCCACAGTCACAGCTTATTATGCTTGCGTTGAATCCATCCTTCGTTATGGAATAGTAATCTGGGGCAACAGCACAAACGTTATGAGTGTTTTCATAGCCCAAAAAAAATGTATTCGTTCAATATACGGAGTAGCACAGGACGTATCATGTAGACCGCTATTTAAGACCCTAAAAATCTTGCCGCTGCCTTGTCTTTACGTCTTTGAAATGGCTAAATTTGTTCAAAAATATCAGAAAACATTCTACAAGCAAGCGAGTGAGGTAACTGCAAGAGTGAAAAGAAAACCCAACAGGCTAGTTATGAGCGAAATTCCCAAGACTACTAATTATCAAAAGAATTGCTATTGGATGGGTCACGTCATATATAACAAAATACCGCAGTCGTTTAAAGATCTGCCTTTCAATAGATTTAAGAAAACCCTACATGAATGGCTTCTTCATAATATGTTTTATTCTCTTGATGAGTTTTTGGGTCACAAATTTATGATGTATGTCAAGGATTAAATTTGAAGTTTTTTTTTTTTGTTTTGTTTCTATCTATTTAATACTGTAATAACATTTGCATGCTGTTGTTTTATATGGCTAAACAAGTGATTCCTACTTTAATAACGAACATCATTTTACTTACTGTACCTTGTTTAAAAGCAAATAAATACTTACTTACTTACTTACATAGCCGTGGGACGCCCTGTATGTATATACTTTGCTTTCGCTCAGCGTGCGTTGCCCTTTGAAGGTAAAATATTGTATGTAGTGTTTATTTACTCTGAGCGCCAGTATTATCTTTGCTCTGAGATACAGTATTAAATGAGGAAGCTTTAAGTTCCTAAATAGCAACATTCGAGCATATCCAACAAATGCAGATTCAGAGATTTGAGGTTGCCATAAAAAAATAATTGTAGTTCCAACACAATCAGCAGTCTTTTTTTTATTCACTACTGGTAGGCCCTTGGCGTCAACACTTTTTGGACAGACTATGTTTATATCGTTAGGATCACAGAAAACAATTCCTAACGTAACTCGACCTTATGTGACCTTGAGGATTACCTATACAAGTTTCTCGACTAACCACTGCATTCGAATGACGCAGTATCTATAGTCATTCATATCAGCTCATATACGTCCCCACCGAGGGGCTCGAGTCTATCCTGAATTAGGGCGATCGGGCTTTAGTCGACCACGCTGGCTCAGCGCGGGTTGGTGGACTTCACACACAATCTGCGAGTTTCTTCGCAGGCGTGTGCAGGTTTCCTCACAATGTTTTCCTTCACCGTAAGAGCGTCGGATAAACGTACATATGAAATCTAAATTCGAAATGACATTGGTACGTGGCAGGATTCGAACCACGACCTCCCGGACAGGAGGCGGCGGCCCTAGCCATTACGCCACCGATGCTCTATCTATAGTGTCTATCTAATAATGTGCAAAATAAATAACAATGCAAACAAACTTATCGTTTTAGGTCGAATGTAGTGTGTACCGTCTGATAACACCACTGAAGTGTTCTTTGTTTTGATCTGTGAACTAAACCTGCGCTAGCTTCTCTCTAAAACCTATCACCGATTTGGGGTTCCTTTTAAAGCTATGAGAAAATGAGAGATTCTTTTTTTCTTCTTTGTCGCACTCTTCATTTTCTGAAGGTCGTGTCTAACTAGGTCGGTTTTGTTGCTGTAGGCAACGGTGGTAGTTTTAATTAGTTTGCGCCAAGAGTCTCCCTGTCTTCAGCCTGTCGGAGAGCGGATTCTTTAGAAATCTTAAAAAAATATTCCATTGTAATATGATAGCGAATATTTGAACAGTACTCTATCAAATAATGACCCGGTGACGTAGTGGTTAGCGCTCCTGATTGCTAGGACGAGTATATTGGGTTTTCACGGCTTGCTGTAGGCTTTGAGCCATGGTCGATGACCGCATACTGTTCGAAAATGAGCACGCGACAAACATCGACAGAACAACATTGACCCCGCTTTGAGCCATGGTCGATGACGCCGCAGCTGCTGTTCGATAATCTGATCGTGACACTGTCGCGCAGAATTGGGCCGCTCAGACATACTAACAGCACAACATTGTCCCCAGCACGCGGTAGGCTTTGAGCTGTGGTCGATGTCGCCGCAGCTGCTGTTCGACAATCTCATCGTGACCGACGACCCAGCTGTCGCGCAGTACTGGGCCGCTCAGACTTACACTATGAAGAGGAACAAAATCTCCAGGGATTCGGTGAGTGCCATCTGTCATAGAAGAACCAAAACATACTCGAAAAAGGTATCAGGGTTCCTAACTTAAAGCTTTTTCCTATTGGCTTGTTTTGGTTCCGTGCGGATTTTTGTGGTGAAGTTGTGAACCTCCCTTACTACGAATGAGTCTTAATGTTATAACCTCAGAAGATGCTAAGAACACTTCAAAGTAATAGTGGCATGATGACGTTCCTTGTGCATGACGCTGGACGTCAAAAAACTGTCTCGTTCTAACACTGAGCTAGTGACAATGACAGCAATATCATTTTCTCGCAGCGAACGCGACAAACGGCGCTGCGCGGGTAGCGTATGAGGCGTCTTGAGGCGAAACAACAGTTAGCCTGTCTCTTTCATTAACTTGATGTTAGAACGAAACGAAGCTTTATTTCTCGCATCGTAAGCGAGATGCGTCGCCACGCTACTGGTGCAGAGCAGGCACAGATCTAATACAAATAGATTTCTATATCGCGTGGCCACTACAATGCCTCTCGCTTTAACCGTTTTAAGCGTTTGTGTTGCCTCCTTAATATTAGGGTAAATTTCAGTGTTATCAGCGCGACTTAGCGCCTTTGTAGCAGATCTGATTAAATTTAAGTAATGCTTGCGAAAAGCATTTGTACAGCTTTATTTTTCAATATCATCATCATCATATCGGCTCATATACGTCCCCACCGAGGGGCTCGAGCCTACCCTGAATTAGGGTGATCGGGCCTTAGTCGACCACGCGGGCCCAGTGCGGGTTGGTCGACTTCACCACACAACTGTGAGTTTGTTGAGTTTGCGATTTTTCAATATACCTCTTCAAAATCAGGGGTCACATAGAAATCTACAAACATATATTATTTTTATTAGGGAAAATTTAAATTTGTTTGGCAACATTGAAAGAAACAACTAGCCAAGAACCTCACCAAATATCACCAGCAAGGAAGGGGGGAGGTGAAAATAGCCGAAAAACCCTCGCGTGATTTGTGCACAAGCCCTTAGCGGTGAAGCATAATAACAACACGGTATTAGTACTTGTAGTTGGATTTGTTATTTAAGGAGTTTTGATACATTAATTTATATAAGAAGTTGACATCAAGGTAGTGCAATTATTTTACTTGTAATTTTACTTGAAATTAAGCTGTAAAGCTTTATTTTGTTCTGCTTGTATGTTGTTTTTATGAGTAAAGAGAGTTGAATACTTGTATTTTGTTACCACTGTACTTTATTGTTCACGTTGTCATAAGAGATTATATCACTTTTTCCTTTTAAGTTTAAACGAAAAAAAAATAGATTACTGCTTTACACTGTCAAAAAATCGTAATAAAAGCTTCTACAGTTATACGGTTTTTCCAAATAAAAAAGCAGAAAAATTTATAACAACTATTTTTTTTTAAAGTTTTGCACTTATTCGGTTCTGCCAGAATACCTTCGAATTTTCAGCGCAGAATGGCTAATCCCGGTCGCAAACTCGTTCTTGCAATGAATTACCGTTTCTTTTGTGAAATACTGAGTTTCTCAGCGAGTCGTTTATGGTCGAGTCAGTGAGTATGTGGAACCTACTACCTGCATCAATTCGTACGGCTTAGTCTAGCATTTCCTTTAAACATGGCTCTGTGACTACTGAAGCCTGTCAATGTTCACTATTATTTGCGTTAACTTCTATATGATTGTATTTATACATTATTTTAGGATTTTTAATGTCGACATATGTAAATATCTAATATTATAATTCCAGCCACCTATTACTAGCTTTTCTACCATTCTGACACTTACCGAGAGTTTTATGGAATAAATCGCTAAAAGCGAGAAGGCTGCCTTTGCACATTTTAAATATAAGTATTTTTAAGGTTGATCCAAGGGTCGAAAATGGTAAAGTCTTTTTTTTAAATTAAGATCACTAAAATATAGTTTTTTAGAAAAAAATACAGTAAAATTATTATTTTCAATATCAGGGGCCATTCTCCTACAACAGTGGTGTGGTTTATGCAGATTGAATATATTACAATAATTTTTACGCCATTATTAACATTTCGATGCTCAACTGACCGACGCAGGGTGAGTATTCTAGAGATTTGGTCAGTAAATGGTCAGTATTTAAAAGGGTTTCAGTCAGTAAGATCAGTATTTTGAGCCATGAAATCAGTTTTGACCCCTGCTGATCTGTAATTTAATGTTGGTGTGCAATAAAGCATATTTACTTACTTACTTGTAACCTAAGCATAAAACCTAAGCAAAAACATCCCCATTGCGTTGGGGAATCTTGGTAAGGTCATCATCGTCACTTACCATCCGTTGAGGTGATGCCAAGGGCTTAACAATTATGATTTTAAACAAAAAGCGTTTAGTTTACTGCGACCACATTGAGTAGTGTACCTGTATACGTATAGAAAACTGTATGGGGTCGCATGCTTCGTGCAATGGGCCACAAGCCGGGCTACTGGGCTGCGTACGCCGCGTACTGCGCTGTGCCTATCACGGCGTACATCGTCTATCTCGTCAGCCGCATTGGAAAGGTAGCCTATCGTATTGGCTAGACATTGTGGCAAAATACTTATTTGTGTTTTACTCGTTTATGTTGTGAACTTTGATTCACAGTGTGTTTATTGAAACTATTCGTACGAGTGGAAACAGCTAGTGTCGTCATGCCTCATACCTTTAATGAATTGGAATAGTTAGATGCCGGGATGTATACAGGGTGTTTCATTATACACTGTCAAGCCGAAGTCCAGAGATAGAACACCTCTAGAGGTATATCCGATTCACCCCCGTGCATGGTCCGCGAAAGTCTGCGGTTTTCGAGATATTCGCATTTTTATTTTTAGAGTTTGTCTGAAGATAAGATAGGATTATCCTGTATAAATATTATTTATTGTCAAAGCTGAGTTATAAAAAAAATGAAAAACATCTTTGCTGGACTTTGACGTCAGTTTGTGAAAAACAATCATTATACAAATTCATATAAATTTTTATGCCTTTCCTATCATCAGACATCTGTAACTCTCTCGCGTCATTTTAATATCGTTCATTCGCATGCTAATTGAAAAATAAGAACCTAGGTTTGTTTCATACAAAATTGTTAAAGAAAATGTATGACACTCGATACACCCTTCTGGTAAATTACTAATTTGTATTGTTTTTTTTTTATTTTATTTAACTTTTACATTTTTTTAGAAAGCTGATAAAATGAGGAAGTTTATCTTGTATCTGGCTGGCTTAATTGTACGATGATTTTTTTTCACCAACTGACTTCAAAGTCCAGCAAAAATATTTTTCATACAAAATCTAAAAATACAAATGCTACTATCTCCAAAACCGTAGACTTTCGCGGAACATACACGGGGTGATACGCATACCCCACGAGGTGTTCTATCTCTGTACATATCGGTTTGACAGTACGCAATGAAACACCATGTAAAGCTATCTATAGGCCACGCACTAAAAGTCGGGTACTTACTAATTCGCCTTAGGGTCTCCAGGAGGCTCGAGTTTCCATATAAACGTAGTTCCGCTTTAATACAAAAACTACATACTTGATTGAATTCAAACTTTGGAAATATATTGAGTCGACACATATCGATGTTTGAAATTAGTTTTCGATGTACTAATATAAAACGGAAAAAAATAAAAGTAGTTTCAAACTTTCAGTACGAAACTAATTTAAGCCTTTGTTTAGTTATGCTTTAATTTACTACGATAAAAACGAATTTCAAACATCGATATGTGTCTACTTAACATATTCGCAAAGTTTGGATTCAATCCGGCATGAAGTCTTTGTATGAAAGCGAAACTTCGTTTGTATGGAAACGCGAGCCTCCTGGAGGCTCTTAAACATTTGCGTTGACTCATTGACTACTAATACATGTTATACATAGGATATAAAGTTCCTATTATTAGAGGTATTTCCAAGGAGAGTATTTGCATTGACAGCTATATTTTACACAACAGTGGCTAGTTAGTACTAATATATAAGGTGTAACAAAATTAGCTGAAACTATTTTAACTGGTGCTTCTACCCATGAAACTGAACAACTTTCCCCATGAAACCCATAGTCAAATCTCAAAAAAAAAAATTAACTTTTCATACTAAGTTGGCTGATCAGCTGATCGAGTTAGTATAGGGAGCCAAATTTTTATTTGCGATTTGACTATGGGTTCCATGGGGAAAGTTGTTCAGTTTCTTGGGTAGAAGCACTGGTTAAAATAGTTTCAGCTAATTTTGTTAGACCTTATATATACTGTGCTAGTACTGAAGCTAGTATTTTTAGAGAACTGACGTTGGGACACTGTGATTCATTACTCGCCCTTTGCTAATCTGAAATACCTGAAACGCTTCAAGTGAATTGACCAAATACGCTTAGCGGCACAAAAATTTGTCCACAGAATTTTTCTCAATACATTTTCATACCAAGCCAAACAGTAGTTTATTTTATAAATCAAAAAAAGTAAGAAAACAGAAAAGTGAAATTATGTGAATCATGTTGGATTTTATTGTTCCCTTTTATTTTGTTTTCCGTGGGGCTAGCATAGGGCACTACCCACTAAAACTTTCCTTGGATTGCAAGTCTTAAGACTTATGAATCCTTCATCTAAGCTTCTGAGTGCAAAAAAAAACGAGACCTACAGTACTCGCATATGATGTGTAACATGTAACAAAATACTTATGAAATTAATTACTTATCGGGTCGTACATTGACGGGCCGACCCTTCGAATAGTAGTATGTCATCTTTGCCTTTGCCATCACACTAGGCGGCATGGCTATGACAACCTTAGTTTTCGAGAATTAAAAAACGTTCGCATTTCCTGTTACACATTTCAGTCCCATTTCACGAAATCACTCCCACAAATTGCTGTGCGCGAGTCCGACCCGCACTTGGTCAGATCGAATAGCGCGCGCTTTCGCGACTTCCTGTTACACATTTCCGTCCCATTTCACGAAATCACTCCCACAAATTGCAGGAAAGCGAGAGCAAAGATGTTACACATCAAAAATGTTGGATCTCTCGAAAAAAGCACAATATTCTGCAGATCATCGGGAATTCGGTAGACTGCCCAGATGAGAGCACGTGGTAATTTTTCATGCCATTTGCGGAAAAAAATCATGTTCTTTGTTTTGAGCATCTACTGAGTTTCCGAGACTCTACAGAATGTTGAGCCCTTCGACAAATTTGCACCGAGAGATCTAACCTAATGACTTCACTTAGCAGTTTTCTTACTTTTATTACAAAAAAAATTGTTGTCTCTTGGTCACCCCCCCCCCCCTTGTATGAAGATGTATTGATAAAAATTAGGTGGGCTATTTGTGTCAATCATTAGGGGGTGTTGCCGTAATCGCCACGCTTGACAGGCGGGTTGGCGGTCGCAGTTTTGTTACAGATTGGCTGCAAGTCACAGAAAGACGCTGCTGCCCATCCTCCGATTTGAGTCCCGTAGTCGGCTCTTACGACACCTATTGGATGAAATAGGATGGCCCTATTCTAAGCCGGGAGCCATACATACATAACAAGGGGCAGTAAAGTTCTCAAGTGGCGACCGCGCACCGGAAAGCGTAGTGTAGGCAGGCCTCCCACTCGGTGGACCGATGACCTGGTGAAGGTTGCAGGCAGCGCAGAATCGGTCGTCGTGGAGATCCTTGGGGGAGGCCTATGTTCAGCAGTGGACGTCCTTCGGCTGATATGATGATTGTGATGAGGTGGGCTAATTTTTGTGCCGCCGAGTGTAGTGATTCAAGAGATATATAGTCTTAATTTTTTTTTCATGTATTTCAAAAGCACATTTTAAATATGTAGAAGCTTGAAACATTTTGAATATCTGTTCAATTATTTTTCACGCTCATGTGATGTAGTTGCTAGCAGAGTGAGTAGTTTCGCCATGTCCACAGGACTCGCTAGTGGACCGCGTGTCGCAGTTCGCGGGCGACAACCCCTGGGCGGTCGCCGTCGCCATCTTCGTGGTGGTCGTGTTTGTGGGCTTCGTCGCTTACCTGTGCTGCGGCTCCAGCTCCACGGCTGTGAGTAATAATAATAGTATTCATAGGGATATCGTACACGGTCATCTGGCCCCAAACCAGGGATCGAACCGCCAGCAGCGAAAGCCGCGGGAGGTGAGAGCGCCTACAGCTCCGGGACCTACCTGGACAGTAGGTAGTGGTTCTCTTCCACGAGGCACTCGCCTTGCAGAGTACCAGGACAAGCGTCTTGGCGGCAAGACCTACCGTAACTGGTCCTTGTCTTCACCTTATGGTGTTGGCAGGAATAGCGGCCCCCACTGTTATGCCCTAGGGTAGGTAAGTGGGGACGCTATATCATAAACCTGGCAGTCTAGCGTATCTGGTAGATGTGCGAGAGGGCATGTACTTCTGGCGTCCCGAGTGGGGATCGAACCGCCAGCAGCGAAAGCCGCGGGAGGTGAGCGCGCCTACAGCTCCAGTACCTACCTGGACAATAGGTAGTTGTTCTCTTCCACGAGGCACTCGCCTTGCAGATTACCGGGACAAGCGTCTTGGCGGCAAGACCTACCGTAACCTGGTCCTTGTCTTCACCTTATGGTGTTGTGTTGGCAGGAATAGCGGCCCTCACTATATGACCTATCTGTCGGTTAGTGAGGACGCTATATCATAAACATCGTAGTTTTAGTGTATCTGGTAGATATACGAGAGGGAATTTACTATGGGAAGCAGATACTGACATTCATACTCAACATTTTTAATTGGATAATAAACACATTAAAAAATGTGTTTAAAACTTTGACCAATATAATAGCTATGGACCGGCCTTCGCAAATAGCGGTTTTGATGCCTACAGGATGGGCGCATTCGCTCATTACGCCTTAAAGTTCGAAATTAGTCAAAATTATTATCACATTCGTGGTACATTCTGAGTACGTCTCTTTATGTCTGTCAGTGTCATTGTTTATATTTGAACGAGAATCGGTACACTAGTGAGTGTGTGTTTGCGTGTAGTTATATTTGACTCATTTATAGGGTTCCGTAGTACAACAAGGAACCCTTATAGTTTCGTCATGTCTGTCTGTCCGCGGCCTAGCCCCTAGACTATTAGTAGTTAAGAGCTGAAATTTGGCACAGGAAAAAAAAAACTTTTTAAGGGTACCTCCAACTAAAGTGGACTACAAATAATGTGGGGATGATTTTTTTTCTCGTCAAACCCAGACTTGTGGGGGTATCATTGGTTAGAGCTTAAAACATAGTTGTTAGTATTCTAAAACCGTTTTATAATTTAGGGTTCCGTTTTCGAAAAAAATAGGCTTGAAAGTACTAAATTTTGTTGCAGTCGAGTGTCCCCACCCCCTAACAACTAAACCGCTGTATTTGGAAATTTGATATGGACGCGATAATGGCAACTACGGAACCCTACATTGCGCGTGGCCCGACATGCACTTGGCCTGTTTTTTATGAGATTAATGTATGGATAGGGCGGGTCTATTATATTTGGTCGAAGGTTTAAACAAAGCAAACAAACCTGTTTGTCACACGAATTTTGTGTGAAAACTTGAGTGAGAATCGAAGCCACGACTCACGACCCAGCATCCAGGAGCGCTCACCACTGGACCAAAGTGTCAGTCACACCTCACCTGAATTGCCAATAACGATTTCATTGACCAATATAACATACTAGTGGATGCCCGCAGCTTCGCCCGCGCAGGTCCAGTTTTTTGCAGTTCTCTTGGGAATTTCCCCTGAATCCTTTTTTTTAGCGGATGCCCACGTCCTAATTGCTATCTATATTCCAAATTTTAGATAAATCCGTTCAGTGGTTTCGGCTATTCGTTGATATACCAGTCAATCACCTTTTCCTTTTATGTAGAAAATTCTAATGATTCTCCAACCGTCACAGATGTGCCTATACAGGATGTGAAAATGGTGTATAACCCGTTAACTGGTGCTTCGACACATACTGAACAAGTTTCCCCAAGGAACCCATAGTCAATTCTCAAAAAAAATATTTGGACCCTCCATACAAAAACGCATAATAATGGTCATTCAGCTGATCGATTTGTCTGAAGAGTTAACTTTTTTGCGATTTCAGCAAAGTCAGAAAATATAGAATAGTAGCCACTTGTCATAAGGTGACCAATTTTAAAGGCAAACTAAAGGCTATAAGAAAAAGATGTGAAGAAAAAGAGATGGTTAATAATTGTATGGAGCCTGGGCTTGGCCAGTACGCTACGCTATAGATGATATATTACGGCTATAACCCGAAGTGCGGCAACGCATAGTTTTAGCCGGTTAGAACTAGGTGTAGCCACTTACTCGTGGTTCAATCTAGTATAATCCTATTGTTTTCGGGTAAAACTAGGTCTAGCTGGTATCATTCCGGCTAGAACTAGGTCCAACCAAACCCTAGTGACTGATACTAGGTTAAGCCAATATCATGCCGCCTACAACTAGATCCAACAAAAGTAAAGTCGAAAATGGTTATTTTTGGTTTCTTCTGCGAAACAATCTGCTACCCATGGGCTCTTTGACTGTATAATCAATCAAACCTGACCGAACCTAATATCGTTCGTTTCGCTATACCAAAGTATATTATATTAGTACTAACATACAGTTTGGACACTTCCTGCCGCTCTCTAGATTGCGACCTCACCCCCTCGTCGCCCAGATTGATTACAGTTTTGTTGTCGAACGGATTTTGCCGCCATTTTGTTTGTTCCGTCATTCCTTTTTTAAAATGTCATTTCTGGCCCGTTGTATGAAGTGGCCAAGGTGTGGCTATACAGTCATAGGCTCCAATACATTGTACTATGTCCAGGCCCAGGAAATACATTACAGTTATGTACTATTCTTTTGCGTACTATTTTTGTGTTTTCTGTAAAACAAACATGAACGCGAATGCTCCCAAACAGGACGTGGAGCCAGAAGCAGACTACAAGAAGACTGATGCGTTTACTGAGGATGACCCTCACGCGTCGGAAGCTGAGGGCGAAGCAGAGGAGAAAGAAGAGGCGCCGGCGCCCGAGCGCGCCTCCAAGCAGGACCTGGAGGGGCCCGCGCCCGAGCCAGATTCTACTGAGGTGAGTGATACCTATAGTACTTATACATCCTACAAGGAGACAGGTGTGTTTGCTGCGGATGATCCTCCAAGCAGGAACAACAAGAGTAGTATTAGCGCTGTTTCTACTGCACGCTGCGAAAAAGCGTTCAATTCAGTTCAATATATTTATTCAAAATAGGTGCAAATTACACTCTTTCTGATAGTCATAAAATAATAATAATAATGTCATTTGTGAAGAATCAAGAAATAATAATTAGGTCATAACGTCAAAATTAAATCCTTGATATAAACCAGATTATGTCATTAGAACATGAAAACAATATGACACGAAAAGTTATACATAAAAATCATTGAATGCATTTAACAAGTGTAGGCCAGTTCACACGGACAGCACCCGGTCACAAGTATAACGCGAGAGTCAGCCATTGCTCCCATCAACCATATTAGAGGGAAAGGAGCGACCCGGCTCCCGATGCGCCACCATCCGCTGTTTCTGTCTCTTTCGTGAGATTGGCGTAACAACGCGAGGCTATTTTATCGCCTTATCTGCCATGCTACTAATAGAACTGTTCCCGCGCCTGTGGTGAGGCGGGGTGGGGCGGGGCAGGGGCACGTTACTGGAGGCCGGTCGGCCACCATTGGTCGCGCGCGACTCGCGCCCGCGTTGGACACCCCACCCCGTGAGAGAGAGCCGCCGATGGACATCAAGCACGCACACACTAGCGAACAACAACCACTTCTAAATCTTTCTTTGGTGGTGAGGTGATGGTATATAAATTCAGTTTAGCACTTTTTGTTGCTGGGGTGGGTATTGAATAGAATCAAGATTCAAGACACTCTTTCTGATAGTCATAAAATAGTGATTACATAATTTCTTTTGTATACAATCAAGAAATAAACAATCATTAGTAATAACGTCAAAATTCAATCCTTGAGATAAAAAAAACAATTTATGTCATTAGAATATGAAAACAATATGACGCGAGAAGTTATACAATTAAAATCATTGAATGTCATGAATGCCTTTGACAAGTGTAGGCCCAGTTCACACGGACAGCACCCGGTCACGAGTATAACGCGAGAGTCAGCCATCGCTCGCTCCTCTCAACCATATTAGAGGAAAAGGAAGACCCGGCTACGAACCATCCGCTCTTGTTAGGATCGCATCGACTTCTCTCAACCACAAACTTATTTTCAGCCTACTTCAGGGGCTGACCTGGAAGGCGCTGGCGACGGACAGCGGAAACGAAAGCCGCGTAAGGAGTGAATGAGATAGAGCGAATGGGTGAGAGAGGTACTACGTTTTAGTTCAAAGAGGAATGTTTGCGGGGTTAGATGGAAGGGTATTATGTTCATAAATGTGGGACATGTTTTCTATAAGTATTTAGATACTTTGTGTTCGATTTGTCATACTTACACGTTGAAATGATTTGTAGCGAAATTGTAGTGAAGTACAATCCGACGTAGCTCTATCTGAAAAAAAAAAAGATGTCAACCTAATAAATTATGTTTTTTTATAGTTCTAATTTCGTCTAAATTCGGATAGAGCCATGTCAGATAGCCCCTTTTTACTTTACTTTCTCGTGAGTAAAATGTATATACATAGTATACAAAATGTAATAAATATATTTACCGTGGTATTTACCGCAGTAAATGTAACGCATGTATGGGGAACATTATACTAGCAAATTCTTTTGTTTTGTTTTTGTGACTGCATTTTCAGCTTTACTTTATGCATCTTAACTTTTCTTTATTTCTCGCACGACCAAAGAGTGTCTAGACACGCTTCCCTATTTTCTCTTATTTTGGTCACTGAACAAAATATGGATAGCTTATGTTTGAACTCTTGTAAGGTAAAAATGTAATTGTATGATGTGCTTGGTGATATTTTTTTTTCTTAATATATGATTAAAATGTTTTTTTTTCTTATCTTATTTTCTGTTTATATCTGTTTATAATATTATGGTATATGTAAGCGAAAGGCAGATTATTTTAAGTAATTGTTATTATTAACAACTCATCTGACGGGTGTACCTATATTTTTTCTGTTGAACAGTCTTAATAATATGTATGTTGTCACAGTCCAACCGCAATATTTATTTTATTTTTCTCGGTGATCTTTATTTTGAATGTTTTTGAATGTACGCGACGAAGCTAGATTCATAAATTAGCTTTCAATTTGTTGTTTCTTCTTTTAATAATTGTATATGCTATTACCAATGATTACTATCCATACCTTATATTTTTGCTAAACTATAAATACATGCATAATAAAATAGTATACTTACCATTACCATATTATGTATATGAATGTCTAAAATAGTATGTTTAGTTAACTCAAACCCTCAACTTAAGTGGGTAGTCCCCACACAGAAGCGCCGTCGTCAGTTTTATAGTTTTTTATTTTTATTTAAAAAGAAAATACAAAAGTAAGGTGGTGTTCACTGCATTACATAGGAAAACACGTTTTATAATATAGGGTCTTAACAAAGGTATGCACTTTATTTAACTGGAGCATGTACTCATGAAACTGGAACAACTTACCCCAAGAAACCCATGGTCAATTCGCAATTATTATTTTTAATTAAATTATCAAACTGCTCAGAATACAACTCCCGCGTGTATGATCAGCTGAGACCACGCAAAGTTCAATGACCGCGCACCTATTCTGGCGTATTCTGCGCAATTTAATAATTTTAATTAAAAAAACAAATGCGAATTGACCATGGGCTTCTTGGGGAAAGTTGTTCAGTTTCATGAGTACAAGCTCCAGTTCAAAAAAGTGCATACCTTCGTTAAGACCTTGTATATTTACAGTAGTACTAAGTTGTATAAGTTTACAGCAGTAATAAAAACGGCTAAAAGTGACTGTTCTCACTCTATTGACTGTATGATGAAGTCAAGGGGTAACCAATTGTGAATAAAAATAATAATTGTATAATATTTTATTAAACGTTTTTCATATGTACTGCAGTGACACCGCCTTAATTTTTATATTTTCTTTTTAAATTAAAAGTGATAACAATAACACTGATGAGTGTGCTACTGTACGGGGACTCCCCACTTAATATACAAAGGAGATCACCCAAATTGGGCTAATTTTAAAAGTGCCGGCCAACGCAAATAAACCCATTATTTTATTAGAATATAAAATACGGAACATTTTTTAGTTCTACACCAAAGTTCTAATTAAGTCTCCGAGCTATTATTCACGGTCAAACTATTTTATTGTAACGTGTATAATTAAGCTGATTTTACGTACTAAAAGCAGTAAGTAATCGATTCAAACGTCCCTTTCTGAGGCACAGCACAGGTAGGTATCTTACCTGCTGTTACTAAGTCATGCTGTCTCGCTCGCACTCGTTGTGGTATAGATAGCGAGGGGGGCGCCGCGGGGCGAGGCGCGGGGAAGCGGGAGAGCGGTCGTATTCCAGGGAGTGCACAGTTAAGTCGTAGTTCATGTTAGTTTAGTTAACCATGCAACTTCTGTTACATCGGACGGCTACTTTAAAAAGAAAAAAAAAGTACTAAAAATATTCCATATATTATATTCTAACAAAATAATGGGTTTATTTGTGTTGGCCGGCACTTTTAGAAATAGCCCAAATTTGTATGAACGTTGGGTGATCTCCTTTGTGTGTTAGTTTTACTATTAAAACTATTTTTATGTGAAAAAGGTAACGGATCTTGCTGCAAACAATTGCATAGTACACAGGGCGACACATCAAGCTACCCACCCGGAATAATAATAACTACGTAAGATTTGACAGCGAATTGTAGGAAAGGGACTGAATAGTGCGCATCAGCCAATCACAGACCACAGCGCAAAGTATGCGCTACGTTGCCGTTCTGCTCCGCACATTTTTTGTGCTCGTACGGCCCAGCGTGGTGATTCTTTTGTTTTGTTATCATATCACGTTAGCAGTAATCAGTACTGGACGTAAGAGATGCAGGTATTTTTTTTTCTTTACTAAGAAATTCGCTGAATTTACTTTTTAAATCTAAACCCATCCTCACACTTTATCCAAATTGTGACCACATACAGACTTTTAGGTCTGCCTGACATTATGAGATACCTAACAAATAATAAGTAATTAATTAATAAGCAGTCCATGTCACATCCCGTGCCCTCATTTTTTTATGCAAAAAATTACGTCAATTCGTGGCGACGCCGACGTGCGCGAGTGTAGAAATGAGTTTTCCCTAGATCCCTCGGGAAATATGCTAGTTAGTAGCCTGGGTCATTTCCCACCCCCTCAACCATCTCTGTGTAAAAAAATCACAACATTCTGTTGCTATGTTGCGATAAAGTTTTTCTCTCATGAACTTTATCGGACTGTTCTATTATTAAGGAATAATTAAGAAATTGGCCAACTTTTATGTGCGAGTCTGACTCGCGCACGAAGGTTTCCTTACCTATATCTATAAAAACGACAAAAAAATCACGTTTGTTGTATTCCAATACAATCTATGTCCTT
This sequence comes from Coleophora flavipennella, assembly GCA_947284805.1. Taxonomy (NCBI): domain Eukaryota; kingdom Metazoa; phylum Arthropoda; class Insecta; order Lepidoptera; family Coleophoridae; genus Coleophora; species Coleophora flavipennella. Next base: position 8,854,796 of record OX369301.1, read on the forward strand.
TTTTATAATACAGATTACCTACAAGCTACGTGGTTGCGAGGTGATTGCCAAATTTTGTCAAGATTGGTTGAGGTGTTGAAGCGTGTAGAGGTAACAAACAAACACAGTTTCACATTTAAAATTTAGCTTTTGCCCGCGGCTTCGCTTGCGTGAACGTAGTTTTTGTAACTATCTTCGAGGGTGCGCAGTGCGCAAGTGGCTGGCGAGCGTGAAAATTGAGTTTTCTCTAAATCCCTGGAACTAGGTATTTCCGGTTATGATAATTATTAGTAGTTTGTGTCACTTTCCAACTCCACAGCTATCTGTGCACAATAGCACGAATTTCTTCGCTTTATGTGCCAGAAATTAATAAAAAGAGAGTTCACAATATCCCACGGGAACCACTTAAAAATCGGTATAAAAAGTAGCCTATATGTTAATCCAGGTCCTAATCGGTCTACCTACCCAATTCCATCCAGATCCGTTTAGCGGTTCTAGCGTGATTAAAGAACAAACGTCAATCCATCCATCCAAACTTTTACGTTTATAAATATTAGTTGGATTAATAAATGGAAAAAAAAACATTTTAAATTAGTTATCAAGAGCAAGACGCCATTATAGTATTCATGGCTAACAGTTATTCTAGAAGAGCACATGCGAACGATGTTGACGAAATCCTGATTCATCTTTGCTTGAGTCTGCTTTAGTGCACTCCGAATAGTATATTATGGATTGTAACAGGTTGTAAGATGAGAGTCGACGCAGAGCAGCAACGCTGCGCGCGGGCCGCACGTGCGCGAGTGCAACGAAATAACATAAATATATCGCACACGCTCGCACGATTCGCCAAGTTCAACTTTAACGGTTCAAAGTCCAAACAGGGTAGGTTGATGAGGAGTCGACTGTACATTGCATAGTACTTACTTATGCTTTGTCCTTTGTACTTTTAAGCTTACCTACCGCGCACTGCGGTTTTATGCCGCGCGAATTTTCATTCTGTGACATATGGAAAAAAAAATTATGCAGGTAAACGCACTTTTGTATTCAGAGTGCGGAGTTTTATCCGCTGCGAAAAATTCCCGCAGTGTGGGCTAGGCCTTAGACTGGCAATGTATTGTTTAACCAAGGTTTAACCTGATTGCGCTTATTTTTATTGTTAATTGAAAACTAACTCTTCGTTGCCCAGTATTCATTGCAAAGTATAAAAATGTGCTCCTTTTTGTAATAATAATTTCTATTGTATTATTTATTCCGTTCAAATATTAATTAGTCTTATTAAAACGTTGTTGCATTTTATTCTGTCGATGCATATGTGCGTTCGTGTGTGATAGATAATACTTATAATAATACGGACTGTATAATTTAATATATTATTGAAGTATTTGTAAATACATTTGTTTTATTCATAAAAATCCCTCTGGCTACAAGTATATTGAATTATTGAAAGTCTCCAGTAAATTGTCTGTACCAATATAAAATCTACATTTTTAGTCCTAGAGTGCTCGCGCCACGAGTGTTTTAAGACCAAATTATGTGCAGTTTCATACACTACTTTATCTAATCTCATAAATTGGGATTGTATCAACTAAAATACAAAGATCAAAGTTAAGAGTAAGAAAAATATCCCACGAAATTCAGTAAGTACCTACAACAAAACGTGTCATAGCGCTGAATCCCAGCGCATCACCGCGCTTGCACTGAAGCGGACGGTGTCACAGACAGGTAAAAACAATGCTTTCACTGATCCAGACATTTTTAAAAAAGAATGAAAATTATCCACGAAATTCAGCATCTACAACAAAATTCAATGAAAAACCAACACATCACCGCGCATGCGTTAAAGCGAGCGCTGTCACAGACAAGTAAAAATTGGAATGAAAACTTTTTGTATTGCTGTAAAAATGGCGCGAACCTCATGTGCGTTCCAATAAAAAAAAATTATATGGCACTTCGTTGGTGATATTATCTCTTTGGTTTAACTTGTATCGTAATGGAAAAAAAATACATAATAACATTATTTCTCTAACAAAATAATGTTATAATGTATTTTTTTTTAAATTACGGAATTGTGTTTATAAATTATGCCAATATAAACTCGTTTTGAAGTTGATTTGAAATTTTAAAAAAACACTAACATTATTTCTCTAACAAAATAATGTTATAAAGTCAGAGATTTGTTACCATAGATGGCTTATGCACTAACAAACAACATTTAAATATCGAATCCATTTACACATACAATTTAATAGGTTGTTCGCTTCCATTGCACCGAACGCTACTAAGAAAAAAGATGCCAATTGGCATCTTTTTTTTGCTTCACTTTTTGTACGCATGTAACCTATCTACCTCCCCATTATATAGCATATCTCTGTATAAAGTATTATTTTTTTCCATTACGATAAAAGTTAATCCAACAAGTTAATATCACCAACAAAGTTCCATAACAATTATTTTTTTATTGGTCATTTTTACAGCATTACAAAAAGTTTTCATTCCAATTTTTACTTCTACTATACCCACTTAAGTTAAGTTATATACCGTTTTAAAGATATGAAATTTCCTGGCTTGCCTGTGACAGCGCCCGCTTAAACGCAAGTGCGGTGATGTGCTAGGTTTTGGCGCCATTTTTTTTCTTACTCTTTTAACTTTGATCTTTGTTGTTTAGTTGATTTAATCTCATTGTATGAGATTAGATAAAGTAGTGTATGAAACTGCACATAACTGGGTCATAAACTACTCTGTATTGTACCTACCTGTATCATAAATTGAATGAACATCAGTGGGTGGGTGATTGCGGAAGGAAAGTCTTGTTGCTTGCCAGGACCAAAAATTGTTGCATTATATGAGCAAATTTATTGTGGAGCGAGCACTGTTCGTACATTTTCAGGACTTATTTTTACTAAAATATATGCTGCAAGTAATGAAAATTTATAAATCCGCCATTAAGAGGACTGTTAAGCTGCGACTTTTCATACAAACGGCGATAATGATTTTCACCTTTTAAATGTTAACCGATTTGGACCATTTTTTGGTAGGTTGTCAGTCAAAATAAAAGCTAGGCTTGTATGTTTTTGTTTTTTCGATAAAGTTAATAAATGTAATTTTATTGTCGATCACGTGTTTTCATACAAAACAAATTTCTGCCATTTAAAAAAAAAATATAATTAGTAATTTAATAAATACCGAAGGGTATAAGCCTAGTTTTTGTTCAGACTGACAACCTATCAAAAATTGATCCAAATCGGTTAAAGTGTTATTGCCGTTTTTATGAAAAGTCGATTTTTTGCCGTGGGTCCACAATCCTCTTAAATTAAAGATTTAAACAAAAATTTATGAATATACATAAAAATGGTCAAAATTCAGCATTTTTCCCAAAGATTTAAGCCTAGTTTTTGTTCTGACTGACAACCTATCAAAAATTGGTCCAAATCGGTTAAAGTGTTATTGCCGTTTTTATGAAAAGTCGAATTTTTGCCGTGGGTCCACAATCCTCTTAAATTAAAGATTTAAACAAAAATTTATGAATACACATAGAGATGGTCAAAATTCAGCATTTTTCCCAAAGATTTTGTCAAGTGTTTTTTTTTTCTTATGTATTTAAATTTCCCTAATTATTATTATATATTACTATTTTGTATAGTATATGATTGATATTTATTATTTTAAAAACATTTATAGGTTTTTTGAAACCATTATTTGCAAAAAAAGCATTTTTAGCATAGGTGGCAAAATGCGCCCTACGCGACCACTACCGTTTCACGGAAAGGCGCGACTGCTCTAGGGTTAGTATCATAGTGGGTGTTTTGCTGGTGGTTTTTCTCTTGAAGCATTATAAATTGTTTGTAATGTGTACCACATAAACTTTTGATGTCATTGTATCAGCTCATATACGTCCCCACCGAGGGGCTCGAGCCTACCCTGAATTAGGGTGATCGGGCCTTAGACAACCACGCGGGCCCAGTGCGGGTTGATCGATTTCACACACAACCTTCGAATTTCTTCGCAGGCGTGAGCAGGTTTCCTCACGATGTTTTCCTTCACCGTAAAAGCGTCGGATAAACGTACATATGAAATCTAAATTCGAAATCACATTGGTAAGAGGCAGGATTCGAACCACGACTAGCCGTTACGCCTCTTTCGATGTGCATAAAAGGGATGACGACAGCATCAGAAATAAATTTTGAACTCTTGATCACTAAATTGCCCTCCTACTTAAACTTCGAAAAACCGTACTCGTTTTGTTTTCCATCAAGTCTTTGATTTTTAATTCATAAAAATCACAAAATGAGTACATAAATGACGCTGCTAAACTATAACTTCACGCCTAGATATTTCTAACATTTTTAGAACAAAATGTTGTTTTTGACAGATGATAAAAAGTATCTCTGATGAGTAGCATTCGCCATCCCTATTGTGCATATTGTACCTACTTTATCGAATTCACTTAGCCATTATCACAAGAGGTCGTAACAACTTGATGCGATTTATCTCCAAATTGAGTGCTTAAGTGAATCGAAAACAGAACGTCCCAGCGTGCAGCGTTCGATAACCCGCACGATAAAGGCCGGTGGCACCAAAAAGTTAACTTGCGTCTCTGAGCGTTTATTATTAATTTTCCTCCTACTTCTTGGACTCAATTTTACCTTGTAGCGAACTGAACTGATAAGCTTGTATGGTAATGAGCAGGCCATACCTACTTTGTTTGTTTTTTTTTATAAAATAACATTTAGTTGAGTATTTAATAGTAAACATTTGTTTCGCAACTCTGTATATACTCGTAAACATTGTATCGCAGTGATTTATCATTCATAAACAGTTCTGAAACAAAAGATATGATTCCAAATTCTCGAATTTTCTCTTTATACATTATTTAACCCTTTAGTGGTCGCGCCCCCAAAAGTCAATTGAGTGATCGCGTGGATTACATATTACATTAAAATTCATTTATGTCATAATTATTTTATTGGAAAATGTCAAGTTGCCTTATCTGAAATTAAATTATAATAAGAAACTGAACAGAATAATTAACAGCTTTGTCAAAATAAACCAAAACACAAACTTCTTATAAATCGTCTTTGAAAATTTACTTTGGAGACCTTAATACGCATTAACGCTTAATGCGAAAACAAATCAACTATTATTTTCTAAACGGGAACTACATACTATTTGGAATGAACAGAGCGGAGGTGAGAATTATCATACTTAAAGTACACGGAGTCCTGTTTAATACACTTGAACTGTTTACGAATAATTTCATTTTTAATTTCCATGGATTACATATGTAATCCGCGCGACCATTGCAGGGTTAATTTCTAAATAATACCTCATCTTAAATTTTAAAAGGATTATTACTCAAATTCTGGATTTAAAGATTCTTAAATTTTGCTAAATATCAATTGTACAAACTAATACCATTTCCATTATGTAACCTTGAAACAAAAAAGAAATTGCATACTTTTATTTTCTTCTTTCTACATCCACACTTAACTGAAAAAAAAACTTGAAAAATGCTTCTGCAAAACATATTAGTATAACTTGAACTAAAATAACTTTGTAAAAGTTTCTTCGGGTAGGTACTATTTTTCCTTTTAGTATATCATCATTTTTTTATTTTTTTATATTTGACTATTTCTGTATATTTTGATCACCTTTTCTCTTGAAGCAAAATTCTGAAACTTTATACGGAAAGTTTCAGAATTTTGCTTCTTATAAAAAGACTAGGTTTAATTCTTACCAAAACTTAGTACTAATATATATACTGTGCCAAAACGGAGGTGCCATCCTTCCCAGGCGTTGGCAGTCCTGTGGCGTTCATTAGGATTGTTCTAACATATTAAATTATTCAATTAGATTGTGGTAGTTGTTGACCTTTTTAGGGTTTCGTCCCCAAATGTGTTGTGGATTTTTTTTAATGGTCTCCTGTCTTGATTTTTTAGAGTGGCCATCATAGTAAAAAAAAACGCTTTTTTCCCAAAAACGGCTGTAATGATTTCGACGCAACTCTAAGATTAATTTATACGGCCTACTACACGCCGTAGCTCGTTACTGTTACTCTAGGAAAATATCCAGGTTGTAAGTTACTAGGTACTATTTTTTCAAAAATGGCTTTAACGATTTCAATGAAACTTTGTGAATAACTGTAAATTAATGAGGCCTACTACACTGCTTAAATGACGGAAAACTCTGAATAAGATTCTCGCAAACAACCGAATTTATAAGTATGTAAATTTTTCATCAACTCTTAATATAACTTTATTATTTGCTACTTAGTAAGCGTAATGTTTATTTATATATTTTTTTTATTAAAAATTTGAGTGCGTTTGTCTGCACTTCACGTGATGGTAAGTGCCGCTGCAGCCGAGGATGTGACACGCAAGCTCAAATAATGCCTGTTCACTCTCGTTGTTGTGCCTATTGTTGATTTGTGTACACCAGACGAAGAACTTTACAGCGTGGCTGTACAATTTATTGATTTGTGACAAGGTTGGGTTCCAATACCGTGATTAACTAATTAGGCCAACATCATATTACAGATTTTCGTTATTTTTGACGTCAATTACTCCTAAACGCTAGAAAAACCAATGTTGAAAAAAAATACCCTTATTTTTAATGATGTTCCTTAAAGTCAAAAGCTATTAGAAACGCGATTGAGCAGTTTTGGCTCGATAGAAAAAAATCCCAAAGATAGGTCTACACCGTTACTTTCAACTCTAGTTATGACTAATATTATGAAGTGTAAATTAAAAAAAAAATACAACTTAATTTTTTATAATAATACAAAGCGAGTAATGTTATTATTTTTTATACTTTCATTGTAGTTTTTGATTGAAAGGAGAAACCATTGAAAATGTAAAAAAGGATGGTTATTCTCTTTACTCTTTACACGTAAAGAAAAAGACAGACAACTGTTCCAATCAACACCTCGCCTTAATAAACTATACTTAGCAATAATTCAGAACTACCGGATACGACGATGGAAACGATATACAAAGTTGCCATTTAGCCACATTTTCTTTTCGTTTTTATTAAGGCAGTACGAAGTTTTCGATATTGTCTTTTTGGTTGAGGTCTTAGTATCAAATTAGACTTAAATACATGCATTAGAACTGATAACATTATATCTACTCCTTTTTGTGGGCTGTCGTGTAATAACGTAGGAAACAATCAACTATTACAGTTGATTTATATACTAATCAACTTGAAACTGCAACTTATAGGCGGTTATTGATGATATTTTATTTACAAATAACATTTACAGAAAGGAATCTCAAAACATCGCTCATCGAGATGCGCGCACACAGAGGATTACTCCGCATTACGCAAGCGCGGCATACTATCGGTTTAATATAAGAACTTTTTGCAGTAAAATTATCGGGAGGGCAGGACTATAGGTAGATACTTAGATAGGTACGTCGATGACTTAAAGGGGTTTGAAAGTTATTGGCATACTGAGGATTCGCCATTTAGTTTTTTTTTAAATGACGTCGCTCAATATAACCTGTGTTTTTGGATAGAGCATCTATAGAATATAGAAGAACAAAAAATGTCATTACATTTTGGCCTAAAGTGTCACGTTTCTGAGAAAATATACTTAGAAGTTAAAAAAATCAAAATTATTATGGAATATATATACAGGGTGTCCCAAAATTCAACGTTATCCCTTGAAGGGCTGATAGGCCAGCTCAGTACTGACCAGAATATCACAATATGACCTTAATAAAAAAATCGTTAGTTTTCGAGATATCAACATTTGTTTTTTCTAATTTTGTATGAAAAACGCATTTGTTTGAATGTTTTGTAATTTTCCAGAAAAAAACTTATAATGCAGTTGGCCTGCCCAGTAGGGTGAAAACTTCCTTATTTTATCAGCTTTTCAATAAAGCAAAATAGTTACAAAAATACAAATTAGTTCCACCAAAAACCAATGATTGTTGGCAAAAGAGTGCCTCAAATCCCATACTAATTTACAAGCAAAATGACTTACTTTAATTCAGAGGCTAATTCAAAAAAATTGAATTTGTGTTTTTCCATATAAAATTGTTGAAAAATTAGTATGGGATTTGTATTTTTATAACTATTTTGAAGTGTAAATTAAATTTGTTGAAAAGCTGATAAAATAAGAGAGTTTTCACCCTACTGGGCAGGCCAACTGTATTATAAGTTTTTTCTGGAAAATCACAAGCATTCAAAGCAATGCGTTTTTCATACAAAATTAGAAAAAACAAATGTTAATATCTCGAAAACTAACGATTTTTTATTAAGGTCATATTGTAATATTCTGATCGGTACTGAGCTGGCCTATCAGCCCTTCAAGGGATAACGTTGACTTTTAGGACACCCTGTATATATTCAATTATCTCCGTAACGTGACGTTTTAGGACACTATGTTATATGACATTTTTTATTTGTCTGTATGTCCCCTATCCAAATATATAAGGTCTAACAAAATAAGCTGAAACTATTTTAACTGGTGCTTCTACCCATGAAACTGAACAACTTTCCCCACGAAACCCATGGTCAAATCTCAAAAAATATTGAACTTCCCATACTAAGTTGGCTGATCGAGTTAGTATGGGAGAGCCAAATTTTTTTTGCGATTTGACTGGGTTCCATGGGGAAAGTTGTTTAGATTCATGGGTAGAAGCACCAGGTAAAATAGTTTCAGCTACTTTTGTTACACCTTATATATGTCACAATGTGCGACGTAATTTTGAAAAAAAAATGTGGCGGTCTCCAGTATGCCAGTCTCCATACAAAGATTTTTAAACCACTTTGCATTAATTAATTTTTAAATTGCAAAAACACATCGTCATCTTTATTGTTCGTACGTTTTACTTATCTAACTTCAGGTCCACACAGCTATTAGTTAACCCGGCTCCTCTGAGTCCGTTTTAAACAGACACCGACTGGGTTTTATTTATTCGCGCGGCGGCGGCGTCCTGAGAGCCATGTTGTTGCTAACTACTGTATTCCTGTGCGCGAAGCTTGCGTTTGTGTGCGCGCGCGCTGATGGGCCTCCGCCGAACATTCTGCTAATTATTGCAGACGACTTGGTGAGTAAATGGTTTGTTTCTTTTGGTGATGGGAGTTAGCTTTCATAAACTTTTAAGCAGGTACGGGTACTATACTTACTTAATTGTTGATTAATTTTATTTCTAGCTAGCTGTGCCCGCGATTTCGTCCGCATGGAGGTTTTGTATTTTCCCCACGGGATCTCTTGAATTTTTCGGGATAATAAGTATCCTATATGTTAACCCGGGCTATAAGGAACCACCATACGAAATTTCATCAAAATCGACCTGGCAGTTTTTGCGTGGTGCGCGAACATACAGACAGACAGACAAAAATTCCAAAAGTTGTTGTTTTGGCCTCTGTATTATTAGTAATGTCCACTACAGTTATTATCTTCAAAAATATTTCATGTACAGACACGGCCCCGTTACAGTTTTAATAAATGTATGAGATATGCATAACTGTTAAAAAACATATCTACCAGCCTACTTGCTTTGGTTTTCTTTGTTTAATAAACTAGTAACTTTACAAGTACAAATAAAGTTAACTTACAATAATTATCAATTTGCACAGGTGTGTAGAATAGGTATTCTTCTATCGAGTTAATGTTCTACACTTTAGTGGTCAGATGTGCGTCCGGTGACTTAAGCAATCGAATTTCGTAATTAATTTCACATAACCTAAGCCTTTAAGGGCCGCCAGGGGGTTCAAGTTTCCATACAAACGTAGTTCCGCTTTAATACAAAAACTACATGCCAAATTGAATCCAAACTTTGCAAATATATTAAGGTGACACATATCGATGTTTGTTACGATGTACTAATATAAAACGAAAAAAATAGAGCAGTTTCAAACTTTCAGTACAAAACTAATTTAAGCCTTCGTTTAGTTACGTTAAAATTTACCACGATGAAAACTAATAACAAACATCGATATGTGTCTACTCAATATATTCGCAAAGTTTGGATTCAATCTAGCATGTAGTTTTTGTATTCAAGTGGAACTACGTTTGTATGGAAACTCGAGCCTTCTGGATACTCTTAAGTAAACATCTTGTGACCTCACTATCATCTCCGATTTGCTAATGTTATATTTCCAAATCTGTAGGGCTGGAACGACATAGGCTTCCACGGGCTGAACAACATACCGACGCCGAACATCGACGCGCTCGCCGCGTCCGGGCTCACTCTGCAGAACTACTACGTCACCCCCATATGCACCCCGTCTAGAGCCGCCCTCATGACCGGGAAATATCCTATACACACTGGTGAGTTCTGGTGACTTCCAAGGGCTGAACAACATACCGACGCCGAACATCGACGCGCTCGCCGCGTCCGGGCTCACTCTGCAGAACTACTACGTCACCCCCATATGCACCCCGTCTAGAGCCGCCCTCATGACCGGGAAATATCCTATACACACTGGTGAGTTCTGGTGACTTCCACGGGCTGAACAACATACCGACGCCGAACATCGACGCGCTCGCCGCGTCCGGGCTCACTCTGCAGAACTACTATGTCACCCCCATATGCACCCCGGCCAGAGCCGCCCTCATGACCGGGGAATATCCTATACACACTGGTGAGTTTTGGTGACTTCCACGGGCTGAACAACGTACCGAGCCGAACATCGACGCGCTCGCCGCGTCCGGGCTCACTCTGCAGAACTACTACTTCACCCCCATATGCACCCCGTCTAGAGCCGCCCAAATGACCGGGAAATATCCTATACACACTGGTGAGTTCTGGTGACTTCCACGGGCTGAACAACATACCGACGCCGAACATCGACGCGCTCGCCGCGTCCGGGCTCACTCTGCAGAACTACTACGTCACCCCCATATGCACCCCGTCTAGAGCCGCCCTCATGACCGGGAAATATCCTATACACACTGGTGAGTTCTGGTGACTTCCACGGGCTGAACAACATACCGACGCCGAACATCGACGCGCTCGCCGCGTCCGGGCTCACTCTGCAGAACTACTACGTCACCCCCATATGGACCCCGTCCAGAGCCGCCCTCATGACCGGGGAATATCCTATACACACTGGTGAGTTTTGGTGACTTCCACGGGCTGAACAACGTACCGACGCCGAACATCGACGCGCTCGCCGCGTCCGGGCTCACTCTGCAGAACTACTACGTCACCCCCACATGCACCCCGTCTAGAGCCGCCCTCATGACCGGGAAATATCCTATACACACTGGTGAGTTCTGGTGACTTCCACGGGCTGAACAACATACCGACGCCGAACATCGACGCGCTCGCCGCGTCCGGGCTCACTCTGCAGAACTACTACTTCACCCCCATATGCACCCCGTCCAGAGCCGCCCTCATGACCGGGGAATATCCTATACACACTGGTGAGTTTTGGTGACTTCCACGGGCTGAACAACATACCAACGCCGAACATCGACGCGCTGGCCGCGTCCGGGCTCACTCTGCAGAACTACTACGTCACCCCCATATGCACCCCGTCCAGAGCCGCCCTCATGACCGGGAAATATCCTATACACACTGGTAAGTTCTGGTGACTTCCACGGGCTGCACAACATAGCGACGCCGAACATCGTCCTGCAGAACTACTACGTTACCCCCATATGCACCCCGTCCAGAGCCGCCCTCATGACCGGAAAATGTCCTATACACACTGGTCAGTTCTGGTGACTAACTTATTTCAAATTAACAGATTGTACCACGAATCAAATCACATAATTCAAAAGTGCAATTTTGTAACTGGCCTTATACGTCCATTATCCAAATGTGTTCTGAATATAACTGCATTTTAACGTTGAGCAATGTAAAATTACACTTTTGTATGGGGACAGGGAACTAAAGCTGGATAAGCAGCTTTAGTTTCCTGTCCCCATACAAAAGTGTAAACCGGCTAAGATGAGCGAAAATAAATTTGTATGGTCAAATTTCAATTCCCTCCTACCGTCCTTTCAGTGGTTATTCTCTGAATGAGTTAGGATATTTCAGGCCAGAATTGAAATGTCTTGTTGGTATAAAATTCCTTATTGCTGTTAGCGTAGTAAGGTTATAAAGTCGGCAATCTGAACACGATTGTTGCGATTGTTAGCGATGAACATCGCAAGTTTATAGAGCGTTGAAAATCTTTGCTAGACAAGGGCAGGCAAGATTTCTATTCCTGATCATCTCATTTCATCTTAGTATCTGCTTGGCTTCAAGGCGGGCCGTAAGATTTGGACTACGTTGAACCGCATCCGGACAAGGATCGCCCGTTGTAACCACCACCTTTACAAATGGGGCCTCAAGGATTCGCCGTCGTGTGACTGTGGCGCGCCTCAACAGACAGTTGCTCATATCGTGGAGGAGTGCCCGGCCAGGCGCTTCGCGGGCGGACTTAGTGAGCTAAACAACCTTACCGCCCGGTGGCTGTAGACTGGCTACAGAACTTAGATATAGATATTTAACTTTACAACGCAGGTTTCCTTTGGAAAGGCTGTACGATAATAATAATAATTATTAGCATCGCCGGTGGAGAAGGGCTGGCAAGTATAAAGTACGTCAATAGTCGCGTCATGGACGTAGACGCAACCGCCGCCTATCCCTTGGATAACACGGTTAATTGTGCCACACGATAAGAGAGAGATGGACGAAGAAGCATCACCTACAACCTTCGATACGCCTCGGTACTAATTAATTAAACAAATTTTTAAACTATGTAACCCCGTCAATATCTATCTGTTTTATCCACAATTGATAAGCCCTTAGCATAATCTCACCTGATGGTAAGTGGCGGATGATGCCGAAGATGGAAGCGGGCTTACCAAGATTCCCCAACGCAATAGGGATCTGGCTATCTTGTCTTCAAGCCGGAAAACATCAATGCTGTTAACACTAATGTTTGGCGACAAGAGTTAGATAAGATGGTTGTAACTAGCCAGGTGGGCTATGAAATACCACACCACCAGCCAAACCGAGTCTTATAAAGTTGATCCCGCCAGGAATCGAACCCGTGACCTCCTGGTGTGAAGCTAATGGACTAACCATTACGCCACGGAGGCGGTTAAAGACACCAAACACCACGTTTCCGAATCCACCCGAACCCCATGATCGGAAAGAGAATATCTTAAACATTCTTGACCCCTGCCTGTGGATTTTTAGTCTAATGGTAAATTTCATCGTCGGAAGTCGGACACACTATTGAACCTAATACCTAATCAGTTAAATACAGTTTAGTACATGTTAAATACTTTTTGAGTAACTCAATTCGCCTCTAAATACGAACTGATGGTAATCCTAGCAAGTTCCTGTTAAGCCTTCATCATATCAGCTCGTGTACGTCCCCACCGAGGGGCTCGAGCCCACCGTGAATTTAGGGCCTCAGTCGACCACGCGGGCCCAGTGCGTGTTGGTCGACTTCACACACAACCTTCGAGTTTCCTCGCAGGCGTGTGCAGGTTCCCTCACGATGTTTTCCTTCACCGTAAGAGCGTCGGATGAACGTATATGTACGTGGCAGGATTCGAACCACGACCTCCCGGACAGGAGGTAGCGGTTCCTAGCCGTTACGCCGCCGACATGTGATTAATTAGATTAAAGACCTCATCCGTTTCAGGCATGCAGCATTGGGTCCTATACGGGATGGAGCCGTGGGGTTTGCCGCTGACCGAGAAGATATTACCGCAATACCTCAAGGAGCTGGGCTACAACACCCACCTCGTCGGCAAGTGGCATCTCGGCTTGTTTAGGAAGGAGTACCTCCCGATGAATAGAGGGTAAGTTTCGAGCATAGTGTTTTCATATAATCACTATTATCGAAATATTGGTAAATTGATTAATTTGTATGTCTTTAAAAAAATATAATAAATTACAAAAAAAGCGAAGCCAAAACTAACAAATTTATACAACAAAATAAGATTTTTTTTACACGATAAATGTTATTATATAATAAATGAATACCTAAACGATAACTTGAAATTATGTATATTAAGACTTTCAAATTTAATACAAATATCCATTTAACTCTACAAAATTATTTATTAATATGTAAACTAATATTTTACTATAATACTGAGACATGGTCGCTAACTATGGGCACACCCCGGACACTCCATACAAACGAGCGAGAAATGATATACATAATTATAACTGACGTATCTATAGGCAAGAATGCAGGTAGGGTTGAATCACACCGGCGGTATTGGTCACAAAATGTTTGTTAGTTATTTACTGAATGCTGTGTGAATACTAAACTCTTTTTTTTCATACTTTTCGTTATAAACGAACACCGTTCGAAAAAAAAAAACACCACTTTCCGAATGACGTACGAATTTTAACACTGAAACCTGCTATTATTTTGTACATCTTTAAACACTTTTTCCTTGACCGACAAATCGCTACCGCTTATTAAAAAAAGGTCATCTACTTCTATGACGCCGAAAATCGCTGCCGCTTATTAAAAAAAGGTCCTTCACTTCTCTGACGGGCGAAAATCGCTAACGCTTATTCCAAAAAAAGGTGAAGTCAATTTGACCACCAAGATTCATGATATGGGGTCCAGGGGGCCCATCCCCCTCCACCCATTTACAACCCCCAAATTTTATGGAAAAAGTGTTAGACCGTATAAAATAATAGCAGTTTTCAGTGTTAATTCATACGTCCACGTCGCAGTTACCATTTATAATGTTTTATAGTCTCATACTGTGTATGGTGTATTCGGAAAGTGGTGTTTTTTGTTCGAGCGGTGGTTGTTTACAACATGCCAAGTATGAAAAAAAAAAGATTTCAGTTAGGCCTTTACGTTCGGTAACTGGTTGGTTTTTATGCTTGTGAACGAAATCACAGCGGCGCGCAGTCAATATAGTGAATAAAAGTGCTTGCGTAGCTCGTCCTTTACGTTTGGTACCCAATCTACACCCAATCTGAGTGAAGGGGGGGTGAGGTCGAATTTAGAGAGGGGCAGGGAGTGTCCATACTGTACGTTAGTACTAATATATATATACTGTGCTATGGGCCTCATAAGAAGGCTCAAGGCACAGTATATATATATTAGTACCTCAAGGTCACCCAAAGGGCAATGGAGCGTGCTATGCTCGGAGTTTCTCTGCGTGATCGAATCAGAAACGAGGAGATCCGTGGGAGAACCAAAGTAACCGATACAGCTCTCAGAATTGCTTAACTTAAGTGGCAGTAGGCGGGGCACATATCTCGTAGAATGGATGGCCGTTGGGGCAGTAAAGTTCTCGAGTGGTGACAGCGCACCGGAAAACGTAGCGTAGGCAGGCCTCCTACTCGGTGGACCGATGACCTGGTGAAGGTCGCGGGAAGCCGCTGGATGCGGGTAGCGCAGGACCGGTCATCGTGTAAATCCTTTAGGAGGCCCATGTCCAGCAGTGGACGTCCTTCGGCTGATATGATGATGATGATGATTTTACTATACCTAAGTCTTCCTCTCTTCAAATATTGTTGTGCCCAAACAGGGTCCATGAAGCACTTTAATTCTCTCTAACACTTGTAAAACTCATGGATGCAATAAATAATTTAGTATTGGGTATTTTCTGGGAATTTATTATTTCTGGAAAACTTTTAATTCATTGTGAAATCTACTCATCGTGTACCAACAAGCCAACGCTCAAACAAGAATCGGCATCTGCCTGCATTATTTGACGTTGCGTTGCGCGTCGCTTTGACCCCATTGTGAACTGACCCTTAGGCACACCCTGGACACTTCATAAAAGGAATGACGGAACAAACAAAATGGCGGCGGAATCCTATACGTTAGACAACCAAACTGTAACCAATCTGTATCAACCTGGGCGACGAGGGGGTGAGGTCGCAATCTAGAGAGCGGCGGGAGTGCCCATACTGTATTTGTTTACCAATGACTTCTATGTTAGTACTAATATATATACTTTGCCTTAGGTAACATCCAAATCATTAGTCACCCAGGGAGCTGAACGGAGACATTTCTTGGAGTTTACTCCTTAAGAAACGATTTTTATATAAGGCCCTCGGTAAGGAGATTTTATGAGGAGTAAAATTTATTCAAGCATTAACTAAAAAGCGTTACGTTATAAGTCGGTCACGTTTTTCCTCGACAAGGCCTTAGCTCCATGGCTATGCCATCGAATTCATAAAAAAATATTAACCAAGAACTGTAGGTGCCCACTACTTCGAGCAACACGGTCTTCCTAGCGGAAGGGAGTGGGGATTCGCACCATTTCCCCTCTGTCAAAGTACAAGCCCGAGCGGGCATGTGCATCTAATAAAACTAGTTGTCGCTCGGATTTCCAACTAGACAGAATCCAGTCGCGCGAGTGAACGTTACTTACACAAAATGCCGAATTGTTCTGTTTTCTGCTGTAAAAAGAGGTCTGGGACATCAAACTTACAAAAAGATGGTGTTACATTTCACATGTAAGTAAATCTTTATCGTATTATTGTTGTTCAATTGCATTATGACACCAAATTCGTATATTTTATTGTAATATAATTGTCGGATTTGTTTACCAACATCGAGTATGCTCGCCCGTACAAAATTCGGATCTGTTGAGCAACAAATCCGACTTCTCGCCGATGAACAATTTAAAGATGTTACAGACCAACATAATTGTATCGATAAATTTGGACGGTGCACGGTAGCGTAATAAAATCATATGAGAAATTATAATCACGAGTTATTTAAAATATATGATATAGGTTGTGCATTGCATGTTATTGTTACTGGGTATTGTGACTGTACAAGTTCAATAATATTAGGTCCCCCGCGTGTCCGATTGCGACCACGGTGACAAATTTTATAACCGAGGTACTTTAGGTTGCTTTTTATGGGTAGTTGGTAATAATTTTACGCGTCTGCGTTTTATAAATACCCCCGACTTGCGAGTTATAGTTCAACCCACAAATATTTTCATTATAGGTTTCGAATATCGGTACAGTTGTTTAATTTCTTAAGTTCAATTTCATTTTCAATTCATAATAGTATAACGGATTAACATTATAACATAATTGTTAGATCTGGGACGGTAGTTAAATGAAACGAACGGAGCCCATTAGCACACTGGTTTATTCTGTCTAAACGACAGCAGTTATAGATGTACGCACACCACTACATTACACATACATATCTAACAATTCCTCCCCCTAATTTCTTAATACAATTAAACTTAATAAGTTCCTACAAATATTTCTTAAAATCTATGTTTTTACGAGCTGCCCGCATTGGCCTTCCCTGTCGTAACTCTACACGACCGTCTGGCTCCAGTACAGGTGATGTACGGTCTTGCTCGTCGACTGATATGCCGTCGAAGGCTGTAGCAGCAGCTGGTGATAGATTACACTCTTCAGAGGCTGCAGCAGACTAGGGCGAAGTTGACTACAAACCTCGCAGCCACTTATTAACCGTTCTATCGCTAAATCTACTCCTGGAAACCAAAAACGTGAACGCGCCTCCGCTTTGCTTTTAACTATGCCTAGATGAGAACTATGTAGGTCAATTAACACTTGGTTTCTCAATTTTTGAGGAATAATCACTTTATGACCTCTCATTAGGCATCCATTTTCAAATGAGAGCTGTGATCGGCACAAAAAATAAGGTCATAAGACAGCATGACCTACGTCATCGTTGAACAGCCCCTAACCCTCCCCTCCATCCTCTCTCGCGTACGTTACATCACCCTACTCGAAGCTCCGCCTCGTCGCACCTGCTTATCTGAGATTGGAGGGGATACCCAACTTGCCACCGAGGCTGGCGATCACTCGTCACATTTCATCTCACAGTATGTGGCTGGTGAAAAAAGACAACCAGGCAGGATTAGAAATATAGGTCTCGAATAAGGTTTCTGCATATAATAACTGTTTTAATTTCAGGTAAAACAGATATATTATATGCGCTGAACCGTTATTCGAGACCTATAGAGTGGAAAATGTTTTATAAATTAGTTACACAAAATCAATTTATTATAATTTGTACAGCTATTAATGAACAAATTATTTACTTTTCCAATTTTTCAATTTAACACTTACTAATTAAAATCAATGTTAAACTAATTAATCACACTGCACTTAAACTTTCTTATTAATTACACTCACAAATCATAATCATACACTATGAAAGTATTGTGACTAATTGTTGTCCTTATTAGCGGTATTCGATACCGAGCGTATCTCTGCAGAATAAAATCTGGCAAAAGTATTGGGTGTACGCCAGTTACCCTTCGCCATGACCTCGTCGATGGAACAGTTGTCAAGCCAGTTGAGGGAGGCTGCGGCGCTGCGTGTGCTGCCAACGCTGGTGTGTACTCCTGCCGCGCGCAACAGCGACTTCACCCAGCCGCCCAGCGTTGTGCGTGACGCTGCCTTCACTTGGCCGCAAGCCGTTATGAACAGCTCGTTGATTTCGGTGTTGGAACGTCTGTTCTGAGATAAATTAATTAAGCTTTTTAGCCAAAACACGGGACATATGTTAGCATTGTGAGCTTTTGTAAGCTTCCAAGATGATTGTCTATGGACATAATTATCAGTTTTGGAGCCGAATACTGGGTGCAAAACTATGTAGTCAGAATGATCTTCGTAATGATCACTGTCAATGTGTAAAAGAGTAAGATCATGAACCTTATTTAATTTTTAGTACTTTTTTTTTCTTTTTAAAGTAGCCGTCCGATGTAACAGAAGTTGCATGGTTAACTAAACTAACATGAACTACGACTTAACTGTGCACTCCCTGGAATACGACCGCTCTCCCGCTTCCCCGCGCCTCGCCCCGCGGCGCCCCCCTCGCTATCTATACCACAACGAGTGCGAGCGAGACAGCATGACTTAGTAACAGCAGGTAAGATACCTACCTGTGCTGTGCCTCAGAAAGGGACGTTTGAATCGATTACTTACTGCTTTTAGTACGTAAAATCAGCTTAATTATACACGTTACAATAAAATAGTTTGACCGTGAATAATAGCTCGGAGACTTAATTAGAACTTTGGTGTAGAACTAAAAAATGTTCCGTATTTTATATTCTAATAAAATATATCTGTTTTACCTGAAATTAAAACAGTTATTATATGCGCTGAACCGTTATTCGAGACCTATAGTGAGACAGCATGACCTACGTCATCGTTGAACAGCCCCTAACCCTCCCCTCCATCCTCTCTTTAGCGTACGTTACATCACCCTACTCGAAGCTCCGCCTCGTCGCACCTGCTTATCTGAGAATGGAGGGGATACCCAACTTGCCACCGAGGCTGGCGATCACTCGTCACATTGGCATTGACTTTCGTCGTGCAAACACCCCTTTAAACAGCGTTGCTGTTCGGTAAATAATTTAAATTTTAATATTAAATTCATTTTAATTTTCAGTTATTTTGTACAATTTCAAACATGAGCGGTCAAAATATTGACCGCAATAACGATTCTTCTCCAATGGAAGTAGCATCCCAGGACTCCGATCACACTCCAAGACGTGACCGAGTGCAATCCCTGAAAAAGGGTATAACGGTTGCCATGATTCACCAACCAAGTGTAAATAGAAGTGCATCAAAACGTGGCAGGAATCCATCTCCACCACGAAACTCTTCCAAGCGTAGAAGAAAAATTTCTCCACCAGCTAAGCGTTCGAGAAGATCGTCTAGTTCTGATAACAGCCGTTCAAGTTCTAGCAGGTCCACGTCCTCGTCAACCAACAACCGTTGTCGGCGGTCTCACAAGAAAAAACGTGGACTTTCTAAGCATCGTAAGGATCTAAAAAACCTGACTAACCAAGTAAGTGATATCTTGTCCTACCTAAAAAACAACGGTAACAGTGTTTCAGGTCCAAAAATTGCATCTGAGAGCTCAGATTCAGACTCGGAGATTTCCTTGCATCCCACAGAAAATTTAAGAGACTCATTGATTTCGAGGGAACCACTGCTAAATAAACCAAAACCGCCTAAATCGTTTGATTTTAATATAAACACCAACTTGAAAGAACCTACAGTGGGAAACTCTAATGAAGGTAGGCTTGAGTTGCTATCTAAATTACATCACTTTAATTCAAACGAGTGGGAAAGGGTACGGTATGTCGAAACTGAGAAGAAATACCTGGCAAAGCCAGGTTTCTATGAGCTGGACGTAAATACAGAATTACGTTTTTATGACCCAAACTCCACGTGGTTTAAATCACTTGATCGGTCCCTAGGGGCTATGACGCATGCAATCATTCAACAAAATGAGTTATTCAAAAATAATCTACAGGAACTAGTACAGTGGTCGTATACCCCTGATTGTGTCCTAAACCCAGATACATTATTCGAAAAATTAAATGATCTTTTTTCCGAAAAGAGCAACTTTATAAAACTTTCAGAGGACTTGCTTCAGTTTGTGTGTGGCAGGCGTGCCGATGTTATACAAAAACGTCGGGACAGTATCCTCTCAGGTGTAAAAGATCGATTTGTCAAAGAGGATTTAAAGAAAATTCCTCCCACTGAGTCTGAGCTGTTTAATCCGGAAACGCTAAGCTCTTTTTTACAGAAAGCAGGCGGAACGAATAAAATATTTACAACAAATAAGCGCTCTGCAGAAGACCCATTTTTGTCTATGCGGAATAGACCACGACAATCGCAGAATAAACGACCGCGAAAGTCTTTCAAGCAACATAATGATGAGCGCCAGCCATCAACATCATCAAATTTTCGAGGCTCCTACTTTGCAGGTAAGAAATCCTCGAGCAACAAGTCCGGTACGAAACAAAGTAACAATAAAAAGTCTTTCGACCAAAGTAAAGGTAAATACCACAAATATCAAAAGTGACTATATACAAAGTCATTTTTACGGCGGGTGTTTAATAAATTACATCGATGTTTGGAAAAAATTCAACGCACCAGCCTGCGTAGTAAAAATCATATCAGGTTATCGAATACCTTTTTTCAAAGTACCCCCATTAGTGAACCCACACATGTTAACACACAAACAAACACCCGTCAGTGCGGACATGACAAGACAAATAAAAGAATTAAAAAGACAAAAGATCTTAGTTCCAGCTCCACCTACTCCAAGTTTTGTATGTCCAATGTTTTTAGTGAAAAAATCGGACCTAACCAACCGTCCGATTTTCAATCTAAAAAACTTAAATCAGAATCAGAGCCGGAGTTGTTACAAATCACATGTCTCCCCTTCGGGCTGTCATCGGCACCCAAGGCGTTTGCAATAGTTTCCAACTGGGTTGCGCAGATTCTTCGCGAGCGGGGGCTCAGAGTAATCGTGTATTTAGACGATTATCTTATTGTGAATCGTTGCCGTCACACTTTGATAAAACAAACTACGGAAGCTGTCCATGTTCTAACCCAGCTGGGATTAACGGTGAACTTTCAGAAGTCAGTTCTGATACCGACCAGAACAATAGATTACTTGGGTGTGGTATGGAATCTCGGCCAGAATTCCAAATACCTTCCAGAGAACAAACAACAAAAAATCGGTCAAATGGTGAGTACTCTTATCTTTTTAGGTCAATGGAATCTCAAAGACGCTCAGCGCCTGTTGGGCTTGCTGAATTTCGCGTCATTTGTCGTTCACAGAGGTCGGCTTCACAGCCGCCCCATACAAATGGCTTGTGCTCTTCTACCCAAAGACCAGCCACGTATAAAACGACCCATAGTAGCAGTTGTCATAAGCGAGTTAAAATGGTGGGCAAGTGCACTGGGATCCGGAACGCCAATACACCCTCCAAAAGTCGTTCACTACCTAACCACAGACGCGTCGGGAACTGGGTGGGGTGCAGTTCTCAACGGAACCCCCGTAAGAGACTCCTGGCTACCAGAACAGCTCACATGGCACAGCAATCTCAAGGAGATGTGGGCAATTATTCAGACGGTAAAAAACTATCAACGTCACCTTCAAAATTCGACTGTTCTGACACAGTCCGACAACAAAAGCGTAGTGAGTTACATTCGCAACGAAGGCGGCCTTCGTTCTCGGAGCCTGTATCATCTAACCTGTGTTCTATTCCAACTTGTGGACAAGAACAATGTAAAAATTATACCCCAGTATATCCCCGGTCAGTTCAACATAGAAGCAGACCTACTATCCAGACAAAAACAACCAGGAGAGTGGACCCTCTCCCAAGAAGCCTGCAAGGAAGTATTCGATCGCTTCGGAACACCGAACATCGACTTATTCGCCTCTCAAAACGCACACGTTACTACAAGGTACGTATCGCGAGACTGCAAAGACTTGAACGCAGAATATCACGACGTGTTCAGCAGAGAGTGGAACTATCGCAAAGCTTGGGTGTTTCCTCCTCCTCACCTTATCCCTCACGTCCTAGCACATCTCAACAAGGCGAAGGGAATGTACATAGTAGTAGTGCCTCGATGGCACAAAGTTTATTGGCGCCCGGACCTCAGGGGTCGAGCGGTGAGTGCACCCTTCACAATAAACAATCTCGAGAAGAGATTGGTAGACACACGAACACAGCTACCACCAGTACGAGTGGATCAAATATGCCTGGAGGCTTGGCTGGTGAAGGG
This sequence comes from Coleophora flavipennella, assembly GCA_947284805.1. Taxonomy (NCBI): domain Eukaryota; kingdom Metazoa; phylum Arthropoda; class Insecta; order Lepidoptera; family Coleophoridae; genus Coleophora; species Coleophora flavipennella. Next base: position 8,877,253 of record OX369301.1, read on the forward strand.
TGGAACCAACATTTAAAAGATTGGTCCCAAGATGAACTGCAGCTATTGCATTCCAGTTGGAGACAGTCCACTAAAAACAGTACTCTTGTATATGGTCTTAATGGACTTCCTGGTGCAATCGAAATTCTATTAACTACTTATCTCCTACAGGACCGCAGTTAGCTAAATACCTGGCTCACCTTTATCTTGATATAGGTTTGTCTTATAAAACTATCTTGGTTTACAAATCTACCGTTTCTACTTTGTGTACACCTAACAACTTATTGAACGAAAATCCGTTTGTGAAAAGAATTCTTAAATCTATAGCTTTGTCGAATTCTCAAAAAAATTACAAAGAGAATCCCAACCTCTTGGGATCCTAGGCTTGTCGTAGACTGGCTGGTTGCAAACGCACCTACAGCTAATACATTATATGAAATATCAAGACGAACCGCTCTTATACTTTTACTGGCATCCAGTCGAAGGGTTCATGATCTTACTCTTTTACACATTGACAGTGATCATTACGAAGATCATTCTGACTACATAGTTTTGCACCCAGTGTTCGGCTCCAAAACTGATAATTATGTCCATAGACAATCATCTTTGAAGCTTACACAAGCTCACAATGCTAACATATGTCCCGTGTTTTGGCTAAAAAGCTTAATTAATTTATCTCAGAACAGACGTTCCAACACCGAAATCAGCGAGCTGTTCATAACGGCTTGCGGCCAAGTAAAGGCAGCGTCACGCACAACGCTGGGCGGCTGGGTGAAGTCGCTGTTGCGCGCGGCAGGAGTACACACCAGCGCTGGCAGCACACGCAGCGCCGCAGCCTCCCTCAACTGGCTTGACAACTGTTCCATCGACGAGGTCATGGCGAAGGGTAACTGGCGTACACCCAATACTTTTGCCAGATTTTATTCTGCAGAGATACGCTCGGTATCGAATACCGCTAATAAGGACAACAATTTGTCACAATACTTTCATAGTGTATGATTTTGATTAGTGAGTGTAATTAATAAGAAAGTTTAAGTGCAGTGTGATTAATTAGTTTAACATTGATTTTAATTAGTAAGTGTTAAATTGAAAAAATGGAAAAGAAATAATTTGTTCATTAATAGCTGTACAAATTATAATGATTTGATTTTGTGTAACTAATTTATAAAACATTTTCCACTTTGAATATTGCTTAATTTACCTACTTCTTTCAGTTTGGTATAGAAATATATGTATATTCATTTTACTACCATATCACACATTGGCATACATAACATCTAAATGAATACTTGCCACCAGGCGATAACAAACACATCTCACTATAGGTCTCGAATAACGGTTCAGCGCATATAATATATCTGTTTTACCTGAAATTAAAACAGTTATTATATGCAGAAACCTTATTCGAGACCTATATTTCTAATCCTGCCTGGTTGTCATTTTTCACCAGCCACATACTGTGAGATGAAATGTGACGAGTGATCGCCAGCCTCGGTGGCAAGTTGGGTATCCCCTCCATTCTCAGATAAGCAGGTGCGACGAGGCGGAGCTTCGAGTAGGGTGATGTAACGTACGCTAAAGAGAGGATGGAGGGGAGGGTTAGGGGCTGTTCAACGATGACGTAGGTCATGCTGTCTCACTATAGGTCTCGAATAAGGTTTCTGCATATAATAACTGTTTTAATTTCAGGTAAAACAGATATATTTTATTAGAATATAAAATACGGAACATTTTTTAGTTCTACACCAAAGTTCTAATTAAGTCTCCGAGCTATTATTCACGGTCAAACTATTTTATTGTAACGTGTATAATTAAGCTGATTTTACGTACTAAAAGCAGTAAGTAATCGATTCAAACGTCCCTTTCTGAGGCACAGCACAGGTAGGTATCTTACCTGCTGTTACTAAGTCATGCTGTCTCGCTCGCACTCGTTGTGGTATAGATAGCGAGGGGGGCGCCGCGGGGCGAGGCGCGGGGAAGCGGGAGAGCGGTCGTATTCCAGGGAGTGCACAGTTAAGTCGTAGTTCATGTTAGTTTAGTTAACCATGCAACTTCTGTTACATCGGACGGCTACTTTAAAAAGAAAAAAAAAGTACTAAAAATATTCCATATATTATATTCTAACAAAATAATGGGTTTATTTGTGTTGGCCGGCACTTTTAGAAATAGCCCAAATTTGTATGAACGTTGGGTGATCTCCTTTGTGTGTTAGTTTTACTATTAAAACTATTTTTATGTGAAAAAGGTAACGGATCTTGCTGCAAACAATTGCATAGTACACAGGGCGACACATCAAGCTACCCACCCGGAATAATAATAACTACGTAAGATTTGACAGCGAATTGTAGGAAAGGGACTGAATAGTGCGCATCAGCCAATCACAGACCACAGCGCAAAGTATGCGCTACGTTGCCGTTCTGCTCCGCACATTTTTTGTGCTCGTACGGCCCAGCGTGGTGATTCTTTTGTTTTGTTATCATATCACGTTAGCAGTAATCAGTACTGGACGTAAGAGATGCAGGTATTTTTTTTTCTTTACTAAGAAATTCGCTGAATTTACTTTTTAAATCTAAACCCATCCTCACACTTTATCCAAATTGTGACCACATACAGACTTTTAGGTCTGCCTGACATTATGAGATACCTAACAAATAATAAGTAATTAATTAATAAGCAGTCCATGTCACATCCCGTGCCCTCATTTTTTTATGCAAAAAATTACGTCAATTCGTGGCGACGCCGACGTGCGCGAGTGTAGAAATGAGTTTTCCCTAGATCCCTCGGGAAATATGCTAGTTAGTAGCCTGGGTCATTTCCCACCCCCTCAACCATCTCTGTGTAAAAAAATCACAACATTCTGTTGCTATGTTGCGATAAAGTTTTTCTCTCATGAACTTTATCGGACTGTTCTATTATTAAGGAATAATTAAGAAATTGGCCAACTTTTATGTGCGAGTCTGACTCGCGCACGAAGGTTTCCTTACCTATATCTATAAAAACGACAAAAAAATCACGTTTGTTGTATTCCAATACAATCTATGTCCTTTTTTATAATACAGATTACCTACAAGCTACGTGGTTGCGAGGTGATTGCCAAATTTTGTCAAGATTGGTTGAGGTGTTGAAGCGTGTAGAGGTAACAAACAAACACAGTTTCACATTTAAAATTTAGCTTTTGCCCGCGGCTTCGCTTGCGTGAACGTAGTTTTTGTAACTATCTTCGAGGGTGCGCAGTGCGCAAGTGGCTGGCGAGCGTGAAAATTGAGTTTTCTCTAAATCCCTGGAACTAGGTATTTCCGGTTATGATAATTATTAGTAGTTTGTGTCACTTTCCAACTCCACAGCTATCTGTGCACAATAGCACGAATTTCTTCGCTTTATGTGCCAGAAATTAATAAAAAGAGAGTTCACAATATCCCACGGGAACCACTTAAAAATCGGTATAAAAAGTAGCCTATATGTTAATCCAGGTCCTAATCGGTCTACCTACCCAATTCCATCCAGATCCGTTTAGCGGTTCTAGCGTGATTAAAGAACAAACGTCAATCCATCCATCCAAACTTTTACGTTTATAAATATTAGTTGGATTAATAAATGGAAAAAAAACATTTTAAATTAGTTATCAAGAGCAAGACGCCATTATAGTATTCATGGCTAACAGTTATTCTAGAAGAGCACATGCGAACGATGTTGACGAAATCCTGATTCATCTTTGCTTGAGTCTGCTTTAGTGCACTCCGAATAGTATATTATGGATTGTAACAGGTTGTAAGATGAGAGTCGACGCAGAGCAGCAACGCTGCGCGCGGGCCGCACGTGCGCGAGTGCAACGAAATAACATAAATATATCGCACACGCTCGCACGATTCGCCAAGTTCAACTTTAACGGTTCAAAGTCCAAACAGGGTAGGTTGATGAGGAGTCGACTGTACATTGCATAGTACTTACTTATGCTTTGTCCTTTGTACTTTTAAGCTTACCTACCGCGCACTGCGGTTTTATGCCGCGCGAATTTTCATTCTGTGACATATGGAAAAAAAAATTATGCAGGTAAACGCACTTTTGTATTCAGAGTGCGGAGTTTTATCCGCTGCGAAAAATTCCCGCAGTGTGGGCTAGGCCTTAGACTGGCAATGTATTGTTTAACCAAGGTTTAACCTGATTGCGCTTATTTTTATTGTTAATTGAAAACTAACTCTTCGTTGCCCAGTATTCATTGCAAAGTATAAAAATGTGCTCCTTTTTGTAATAATAATTTCTATTGTATTATTTATTCCGTTCAAATATTAATTAGTCTTATTAAAACGTTGTTGCATTTTATTCTGTCGATGCATATGTGCGTTCGTGTGTGATAGATAATACTTATAATAATACGGACTGTATAATTTAATATATTATTGAAGTATTTGTAAATACATTTGTTTTATTCATAAAAATCCCTCTGGCTACAAGTATATTGAATTATTGAAAGTCTCCAGTAAATTGTCTGTACCAATATAAAATCTACATTTTTAGTCCTAGAGTGCTCGCGCCACGAGTGTTTTAAGACCAAATTATGTGCAGTTTCATACACTACTTTATCTAATCTCATAAATTGGGATTGTATCAACTAAAATACAAAGATCAAAGTTAAGAGTAAGAAAAATATCCCACGAAATTCAGTAAGTACCTACAACAAAACGTGTCATAGCGCTGAATCCCAGCGCATCACCGCGCTTGCACTGAAGCGGACGGTGTCACAGACAGGTAAAAACAATGCTTTCACTGATCCAGACATTTTTAAAAAAGAATGAAAATTATCCACGAAATTCAGCATCTACAACAAAATTCAATGAAAAACCAACACATCACCGCGCATGCGTTAAAGCGAGCGCTGTCACAGACAAGTAAAAATTGGAATGAAAACTTTTTGTATTGCTGTAAAAATGGCGCGAACCTCATGTGCGTTCCAATAAAAAAAAATTATATGGCACTTCGTTGGTGATATTATCTCTTTGGTTTAACTTGTATCGTAATGGAAAAAAAATACATAATAACATTATTTCTCTAACAAAATAATGTTATAATGTATTTTTTTTTAAATTACGGAATTGTGTTTATAAATTATGCCAATATAAACTCGTTTTGAAGTTGATTTGAAATTTTAAAAAAACACTAACATTATTTCTCTAACAAAATAATGTTATAAAGTCAGAGATTTGTTACCATAGATGGCTTATGCACTAACAAACAACATTTAAATATCGAATCCATTTACACATACAATTTAATAGGTTGTTCGCTTCCATTGCACCGAACGCTACTAAGAAAAAAGATGCCAATTGGCATCTTTTTTTTGCTTCACTTTTTGTACGCATGTAACCTATCTACCTCCCCATTATATAGCATATCTCTGTATAAAGTATTATTTTTTTCCATTACGATAAAAGTTAATCCAACAAGTTAATATCACCAACAAAGTTCCATAACAATTATTTTTTTATTGGTCATTTTTACAGCATTACAAAAAGTTTTCATTCCAATTTTTACTTCTACTATACCCACTTAAGTTAAGTTATATACCGTTTTAAAGATATGAAATTTCCTGGCTTGCCTGTGACAGCGCCCGCTTAAACGCAAGTGCGGTGATGTGCTAGGTTTTGGCGCCATTTTTTTTCTTACTCTTTTAACTTTGATCTTTGTTGTTTAGTTGATTTAATCTCATTGTATGAGATTAGATAAAGTAGTGTATGAAACTGCACATAACTGGGTCATAAACTACTCTGTATTGTACCTACCTGTATCATAAATTGAATGAACATCAGTGGGTGGGTGATTGCGGAAGGAAAGTCTTGTTGCTTGCCAGGACCAAAAATTGTTGCATTATATGAGCAAATTTATTGTGGAGCGAGCACTGTTCGTACATTTTCAGGACTTATTTTTACTAAAATATATGCTGCAAGTAATGAAAATTTATAAATCCGCCATTAAGAGGACTGTTAAGCTGCGACTTTTCATACAAACGGCGATAATGATTTTCACCTTTTAAATGTTAACCGATTTGGACCATTTTTTGGTAGGTTGTCAGTCAAAATAAAAGCTAGGCTTGTATGTTTTTGTTTTTTCGATAAAGTTAATAAATGTAATTTTATTGTCGATCACGTGTTTTCATACAAAACAAATTTCTGCCATTTAAAAAAAAAATATAATTAGTAATTTAATAAATACCGAAGGGTATAAGCCTAGTTTTTGTTCAGACTGACAACCTATCAAAAATTGATCCAAATCGGTTAAAGTGTTATTGCCGTTTTTATGAAAAGTCGATTTTTTGCCGTGGGTCCACAATCCTCTTAAATTAAAGATTTAAACAAAAATTTATGAATATACATAAAAATGGTCAAAATTCAGCATTTTTCCCAAAGATTTAAGCCTAGTTTTTGTTCTGACTGACAACCTATCAAAAATTGGTCCAAATCGGTTAAAGTGTTATTGCCGTTTTTATGAAAAGTCGAATTTTTGCCGTGGGTCCACAATCCTCTTAAATTAAAGATTTAAACAAAAATTTATGAATACACATAGAGATGGTCAAAATTCAGCATTTTTCCCAAAGATTTTGTCAAGTGTTTTTTTTTTCTTATGTATTTAAATTTCCCTAATTATTATTATATATTACTATTTTGTATAGTATATGATTGATATTTATTATTTTAAAAACATTTATAGGTTTTTTGAAACCATTATTTGCAAAAAAAGCATTTTTAGCATAGGTGGCAAAATGCGCCCTACGCGACCACTACCGTTTCACGGAAAGGCGCGACTGCTCTAGGGTTAGTATCATAGTGGGTGTTTTGCTGGTGGTTTTTCTCTTGAAGCATTATAAATTGTTTGTAATGTGTACCACATAAACTTTTGATGTCATTGTATCAGCTCATATACGTCCCCACCGAGGGGCTCGAGCCTACCCTGAATTAGGGTGATCGGGCCTTAGACAACCACGCGGGCCCAGTGCGGGTTGATCGATTTCACACACAACCTTCGAATTTCTTCGCAGGCGTGAGCAGGTTTCCTCACGATGTTTTCCTTCACCGTAAAAGCGTCGGATAAACGTACATATGAAATCTAAATTCGAAATCACATTGGTAAGAGGCAGGATTCGAACCACGACTAGCCGTTACGCCTCTTTCGATGTGCATAAAAGGGATGACGACAGCATCAGAAATAAATTTTGAACTCTTGATCACTAAATTGCCCTCCTACTTAAACTTCGAAAAACCGTACTCGTTTTGTTTTCCATCAAGTCTTTGATTTTTAATTCATAAAAATCACAAAATGAGTACATAAATGACGCTGCTAAACTATAACTTCACGCCTAGATATTTCTAACATTTTTAGAACAAAATGTTGTTTTTGACAGATGATAAAAAGTATCTCTGATGAGTAGCATTCGCCATCCCTATTGTGCATATTGTACCTACTTTATCGAATTCACTTAGCCATTATCACAAGAGGTCGTAACAACTTGATGCGATTTATCTCCAAATTGAGTGCTTAAGTGAATCGAAAACAGAACGTCCCAGCGTGCAGCGTTCGATAACCCGCACGATAAAGGCCGGTGGCACCAAAAAGTTAACTTGCGTCTCTGAGCGTTTATTATTAATTTTCCTCCTACTTCTTGGACTCAATTTTACCTTGTAGCGAACTGAACTGATAAGCTTGTATGGTAATGAGCAGGCCATACCTACTTTGTTTGTTTTTTTTTATAAAATAACATTTAGTTGAGTATTTAATAGTAAACATTTGTTTCGCAACTCTGTATATACTCGTAAACATTGTATCGCAGTGATTTATCATTCATAAACAGTTCTGAAACAAAAGATATGATTCCAAATTCTCGAATTTTCTCTTTATACATTATTTAACCCTTTAGTGGTCGCGCCCCCAAAAGTCAATTGAGTGATCGCGTGGATTACATATTACATTAAAATTCATTTATGTCATAATTATTTTATTGGAAAATGTCAAGTTGCCTTATCTGAAATTAAATTATAATAAGAAACTGAACAGAATAATTAACAGCTTTGTCAAAATAAACCAAAACACAAACTTCTTATAAATCGTCTTTGAAAATTTACTTTGGAGACCTTAATACGCATTAACGCTTAATGCGAAAACAAATCAACTATTATTTTCTAAACGGGAACTACATACTATTTGGAATGAACAGAGCGGAGGTGAGAATTATCATACTTAAAGTACACGGAGTCCTGTTTAATACACTTGAACTGTTTACGAATAATTTCATTTTTAATTTCCATGGATTACATATGTAATCCGCGCGACCATTGCAGGGTTAATTTCTAAATAATACCTCATCTTAAATTTTAAAAGGATTATTACTCAAATTCTGGATTTAAAGATTCTTAAATTTTGCTAAATATCAATTGTACAAACTAATACCATTTCCATTATGTAACCTTGAAACAAAAAAGAAATTGCATACTTTTATTTTCTTCTTTCTACATCCACACTTAACTGAAAAAAAAACTTGAAAAATGCTTCTGCAAAACATATTAGTATAACTTGAACTAAAATAACTTTGTAAAAGTTTCTTCGGGTAGGTACTATTTTTCCTTTTAGTATATCATCATTTTTTTATTTTTTTATATTTGACTATTTCTGTATATTTTGATCACCTTTTCTCTTGAAGCAAAATTCTGAAACTTTATACGGAAAGTTTCAGAATTTTGCTTCTTATAAAAAGACTAGGTTTAATTCTTACCAAAACTTAGTACTAATATATATACTGTGCCAAAACGGAGGTGCCATCCTTCCCAGGCGTTGGCAGTCCTGTGGCGTTCATTAGGATTGTTCTAACATATTAAATTATTCAATTAGATTGTGGTAGTTGTTGACCTTTTTAGGGTTTCGTCCCCAAATGTGTTGTGGATTTTTTTTAATGGTCTCCTGTCTTGATTTTTTAGAGTGGCCATCATAGTAAAAAAAAACGCTTTTTTCCCAAAAACGGCTGTAATGATTTCGACGCAACTCTAAGATTAATTTATACGGCCTACTACACGCCGTAGCTCGTTACTGTTACTCTAGGAAAATATCCAGGTTGTAAGTTACTAGGTACTATTTTTTCAAAAATGGCTTTAACGATTTCAATGAAACTTTGTGAATAACTGTAAATTAATGAGGCCTACTACACTGCTTAAATGACGGAAAACTCTGAATAAGATTCTCGCAAACAACCGAATTTATAAGTATGTAAATTTTTCATCAACTCTTAATATAACTTTATTATTTGCTACTTAGTAAGCGTAATGTTTATTTATATATTTTTTTTATTAAAAATTTGAGTGCGTTTGTCTGCACTTCACGTGATGGTAAGTGCCGCTGCAGCCGAGGATGTGACACGCAAGCTCAAATAATGCCTGTTCACTCTCGTTGTTGTGCCTATTGTTGATTTGTGTACACCAGACGAAGAACTTTACAGCGTGGCTGTACAATTTATTGATTTGTGACAAGGTTGGGTTCCAATACCGTGATTAACTAATTAGGCCAACATCATATTACAGATTTTCGTTATTTTTGACGTCAATTACTCCTAAACGCTAGAAAAACCAATGTTGAAAAAAAATACCCTTATTTTTAATGATGTTCCTTAAAGTCAAAAGCTATTAGAAACGCGATTGAGCAGTTTTGGCTCGATAGAAAAAAATCCCAAAGATAGGTCTACACCGTTACTTTCAACTCTAGTTATGACTAATATTATGAAGTGTAAATTAAAAAAAAAATACAACTTAATTTTTTATAATAATACAAAGCGAGTAATGTTATTATTTTTTATACTTTCATTGTAGTTTTTGATTGAAAGGAGAAACCATTGAAAATGTAAAAAAGGATGGTTATTCTCTTTACTCTTTACACGTAAAGAAAAAGACAGACAACTGTTCCAATCAACACCTCGCCTTAATAAACTATACTTAGCAATAATTCAGAACTACCGGATACGACGATGGAAACGATATACAAAGTTGCCATTTAGCCACATTTTCTTTTCGTTTTTATTAAGGCAGTACGAAGTTTTCGATATTGTCTTTTTGGTTGAGGTCTTAGTATCAAATTAGACTTAAATACATGCATTAGAACTGATAACATTATATCTACTCCTTTTTGTGGGCTGTCGTGTAATAACGTAGGAAACAATCAACTATTACAGTTGATTTATATACTAATCAACTTGAAACTGCAACTTATAGGCGGTTATTGATGATATTTTATTTACAAATAACATTTACAGAAAGGAATCTCAAAACATCGCTCATCGAGATGCGCGCACACAGAGGATTACTCCGCATTACGCAAGCGCGGCATACTATCGGTTTAATATAAGAACTTTTTGCAGTAAAATTATCGGGAGGGCAGGACTATAGGTAGATACTTAGATAGGTACGTCGATGACTTAAAGGGGTTTGAAAGTTATTGGCATACTGAGGATTCGCCATTTAGTTTTTTTTTAAATGACGTCGCTCAATATAACCTGTGTTTTTGGATAGAGCATCTATAGAATATAGAAGAACAAAAAATGTCATTACATTTTGGCCTAAAGTGTCACGTTTCTGAGAAAATATACTTAGAAGTTAAAAAAATCAAAATTATTATGGAATATATATACAGGGTGTCCCAAAATTCAACGTTATCCCTTGAAGGGCTGATAGGCCAGCTCAGTACTGACCAGAATATCACAATATGACCTTAATAAAAAAATCGTTAGTTTTCGAGATATCAACATTTGTTTTTTCTAATTTTGTATGAAAAACGCATTTGTTTGAATGTTTTGTAATTTTCCAGAAAAAAACTTATAATGCAGTTGGCCTGCCCAGTAGGGTGAAAACTTCCTTATTTTATCAGCTTTTCAATAAAGCAAAATAGTTACAAAAATACAAATTAGTTCCACCAAAAACCAATGATTGTTGGCAAAAGAGTGCCTCAAATCCCATACTAATTTACAAGCAAAATGACTTACTTTAATTCAGAGGCTAATTCAAAAAAATTGAATTTGTGTTTTTCCATATAAAATTGTTGAAAAATTAGTATGGGATTTGTATTTTTATAACTATTTTGAAGTGTAAATTAAATTTGTTGAAAAGCTGATAAAATAAGAGAGTTTTCACCCTACTGGGCAGGCCAACTGTATTATAAGTTTTTTCTGGAAAATCACAAGCATTCAAAGCAATGCGTTTTTCATACAAAATTAGAAAAAACAAATGTTAATATCTCGAAAACTAACGATTTTTTATTAAGGTCATATTGTAATATTCTGATCGGTACTGAGCTGGCCTATCAGCCCTTCAAGGGATAACGTTGACTTTTAGGACACCCTGTATATATTCAATTATCTCCGTAACGTGACGTTTTAGGACACTATGTTATATGACATTTTTTATTTGTCTGTATGTCCCCTATCCAAATATATAAGGTCTAACAAAATAAGCTGAAACTATTTTAACTGGTGCTTCTACCCATGAAACTGAACAACTTTCCCCACGAAACCCATGGTCAAATCTCAAAAAATATTGAACTTCCCATACTAAGTTGGCTGATCGAGTTAGTATGGGAGAGCCAAATTTTTTTTGCGATTTGACTGGGTTCCATGGGGAAAGTTGTTTAGATTCATGGGTAGAAGCACCAGGTAAAATAGTTTCAGCTACTTTTGTTACACCTTATATATGTCACAATGTGCGACGTAATTTTGAAAAAAAAATGTGGCGGTCTCCAGTATGCCAGTCTCCATACAAAGATTTTTAAACCACTTTGCATTAATTAATTTTTAAATTGCAAAAACACATCGTCATCTTTATTGTTCGTACGTTTTACTTATCTAACTTCAGGTCCACACAGCTATTAGTTAACCCGGCTCCTCTGAGTCCGTTTTAAACAGACACCGACTGGGTTTTATTTATTCGCGCGGCGGCGGCGTCCTGAGAGCCATGTTGTTGCTAACTACTGTATTCCTGTGCGCGAAGCTTGCGTTTGTGTGCGCGCGCGCTGATGGGCCTCCGCCGAACATTCTGCTAATTATTGCAGACGACTTGGTGAGTAAATGGTTTGTTTCTTTTGGTGATGGGAGTTAGCTTTCATAAACTTTTAAGCAGGTACGGGTACTATACTTACTTAATTGTTGATTAATTTTATTTCTAGCTAGCTGTGCCCGCGATTTCGTCCGCATGGAGGTTTTGTATTTTCCCCACGGGATCTCTTGAATTTTTCGGGATAATAAGTATCCTATATGTTAACCCGGGCTATAAGGAACCACCATACGAAATTTCATCAAAATCGACCTGGCAGTTTTTGCGTGGTGCGCGAACATACAGACAGACAGACAAAAATTCCAAAAGTTGTTGTTTTGGCCTCTGTATTATTAGTAATGTCCACTACAGTTATTATCTTCAAAAATATTTCATGTACAGACACGGCCCCGTTACAGTTTTAATAAATGTATGAGATATGCATAACTGTTAAAAAACATATCTACCAGCCTACTTGCTTTGGTTTTCTTTGTTTAATAAACTAGTAACTTTACAAGTACAAATAAAGTTAACTTACAATAATTATCAATTTGCACAGGTGTGTAGAATAGGTATTCTTCTATCGAGTTAATGTTCTACACTTTAGTGGTCAGATGTGCGTCCGGTGACTTAAGCAATCGAATTTCGTAATTAATTTCACATAACCTAAGCCTTTAAGGGCCGCCAGGGGGTTCAAGTTTCCATACAAACGTAGTTCCGCTTTAATACAAAAACTACATGCCAAATTGAATCCAAACTTTGCAAATATATTAAGGTGACACATATCGATGTTTGTTACGATGTACTAATATAAAACGAAAAAAATAGAGCAGTTTCAAACTTTCAGTACAAAACTAATTTAAGCCTTCGTTTAGTTACGTTAAAATTTACCACGATGAAAACTAATAACAAACATCGATATGTGTCTACTCAATATATTCGCAAAGTTTGGATTCAATCTAGCATGTAGTTTTTGTATTCAAGTGGAACTACGTTTGTATGGAAACTCGAGCCTTCTGGATACTCTTAAGTAAACATCTTGTGACCTCACTATCATCTCCGATTTGCTAATGTTATATTTCCAAATCTGTAGGGCTGGAACGACATAGGCTTCCACGGGCTGAACAACATACCGACGCCGAACATCGACGCGCTCGCCGCGTCCGGGCTCACTCTGCAGAACTACTACGTCACCCCCATATGCACCCCGTCTAGAGCCGCCCTCATGACCGGGAAATATCCTATACACACTGGTGAGTTCTGGTGACTTCCAAGGGCTGAACAACATACCGACGCCGAACATCGACGCGCTCGCCGCGTCCGGGCTCACTCTGCAGAACTACTACGTCACCCCCATATGCACCCCGTCTAGAGCCGCCCTCATGACCGGGAAATATCCTATACACACTGGTGAGTTCTGGTGACTTCCACGGGCTGAACAACATACCGACGCCGAACATCGACGCGCTCGCCGCGTCCGGGCTCACTCTGCAGAACTACTATGTCACCCCCATATGCACCCCGGCCAGAGCCGCCCTCATGACCGGGGAATATCCTATACACACTGGTGAGTTTTGGTGACTTCCACGGGCTGAACAACGTACCGAGCCGAACATCGACGCGCTCGCCGCGTCCGGGCTCACTCTGCAGAACTACTACTTCACCCCCATATGCACCCCGTCTAGAGCCGCCCAAATGACCGGGAAATATCCTATACACACTGGTGAGTTCTGGTGACTTCCACGGGCTGAACAACATACCGACGCCGAACATCGACGCGCTCGCCGCGTCCGGGCTCACTCTGCAGAACTACTACGTCACCCCCATATGCACCCCGTCTAGAGCCGCCCTCATGACCGGGAAATATCCTATACACACTGGTGAGTTCTGGTGACTTCCACGGGCTGAACAACATACCGACGCCGAACATCGACGCGCTCGCCGCGTCCGGGCTCACTCTGCAGAACTACTACGTCACCCCCATATGGACCCCGTCCAGAGCCGCCCTCATGACCGGGGAATATCCTATACACACTGGTGAGTTTTGGTGACTTCCACGGGCTGAACAACGTACCGACGCCGAACATCGACGCGCTCGCCGCGTCCGGGCTCACTCTGCAGAACTACTACGTCACCCCCACATGCACCCCGTCTAGAGCCGCCCTCATGACCGGGAAATATCCTATACACACTGGTGAGTTCTGGTGACTTCCACGGGCTGAACAACATACCGACGCCGAACATCGACGCGCTCGCCGCGTCCGGGCTCACTCTGCAGAACTACTACTTCACCCCCATATGCACCCCGTCCAGAGCCGCCCTCATGACCGGGGAATATCCTATACACACTGGTGAGTTTTGGTGACTTCCACGGGCTGAACAACATACCAACGCCGAACATCGACGCGCTGGCCGCGTCCGGGCTCACTCTGCAGAACTACTACGTCACCCCCATATGCACCCCGTCCAGAGCCGCCCTCATGACCGGGAAATATCCTATACACACTGGTAAGTTCTGGTGACTTCCACGGGCTGCACAACATAGCGACGCCGAACATCGTCCTGCAGAACTACTACGTTACCCCCATATGCACCCCGTCCAGAGCCGCCCTCATGACCGGAAAATGTCCTATACACACTGGTCAGTTCTGGTGACTAACTTATTTCAAATTAACAGATTGTACCACGAATCAAATCACATAATTCAAAAGTGCAATTTTGTAACTGGCCTTATACGTCCATTATCCAAATGTGTTCTGAATATAACTGCATTTTAACGTTGAGCAATGTAAAATTACACTTTTGTATGGGGACAGGGAACTAAAGCTGGATAAGCAGCTTTAGTTTCCTGTCCCCATACAAAAGTGTAAACCGGCTAAGATGAGCGAAAATAAATTTGTATGGTCAAATTTCAATTCCCTCCTACCGTCCTTTCAGTGGTTATTCTCTGAATGAGTTAGGATATTTCAGGCCAGAATTGAAATGTCTTGTTGGTATAAAATTCCTTATTGCTGTTAGCGTAGTAAGGTTATAAAGTCGGCAATCTGAACACGATTGTTGCGATTGTTAGCGATGAACATCGCAAGTTTATAGAGCGTTGAAAATCTTTGCTAGACAAGGGCAGGCAAGATTTCTATTCCTGATCATCTCATTTCATCTTAGTATCTGCTTGGCTTCAAGGCGGGCCGTAAGATTTGGACTACGTTGAACCGCATCCGGACAAGGATCGCCCGTTGTAACCACCACCTTTACAAATGGGGCCTCAAGGATTCGCCGTCGTGTGACTGTGGCGCGCCTCAACAGACAGTTGCTCATATCGTGGAGGAGTGCCCGGCCAGGCGCTTCGCGGGCGGACTTAGTGAGCTAAACAACCTTACCGCCCGGTGGCTGTAGACTGGCTACAGAACTTAGATATAGATATTTAACTTTACAACGCAGGTTTCCTTTGGAAAGGCTGTACGATAATAATAATAATTATTAGCATCGCCGGTGGAGAAGGGCTGGCAAGTATAAAGTACGTCAATAGTCGCGTCATGGACGTAGACGCAACCGCCGCCTATCCCTTGGATAACACGGTTAATTGTGCCACACGATAAGAGAGAGATGGACGAAGAAGCATCACCTACAACCTTCGATACGCCTCGGTACTAATTAATTAAACAAATTTTTAAACTATGTAACCCCGTCAATATCTATCTGTTTTATCCACAATTGATAAGCCCTTAGCATAATCTCACCTGATGGTAAGTGGCGGATGATGCCGAAGATGGAAGCGGGCTTACCAAGATTCCCCAACGCAATAGGGATCTGGCTATCTTGTCTTCAAGCCGGAAAACATCAATGCTGTTAACACTAATGTTTGGCGACAAGAGTTAGATAAGATGGTTGTAACTAGCCAGGTGGGCTATGAAATACCACACCACCAGCCAAACCGAGTCTTATAAAGTTGATCCCGCCAGGAATCGAACCCGTGACCTCCTGGTGTGAAGCTAATGGACTAACCATTACGCCACGGAGGCGGTTAAAGACACCAAACACCACGTTTCCGAATCCACCCGAACCCCATGATCGGAAAGAGAATATCTTAAACATTCTTGACCCCTGCCTGTGGATTTTTAGTCTAATGGTAAATTTCATCGTCGGAAGTCGGACACACTATTGAACCTAATACCTAATCAGTTAAATACAGTTTAGTACATGTTAAATACTTTTTGAGTAACTCAATTCGCCTCTAAATACGAACTGATGGTAATCCTAGCAAGTTCCTGTTAAGCCTTCATCATATCAGCTCGTGTACGTCCCCACCGAGGGGCTCGAGCCCACCGTGAATTTAGGGCCTCAGTCGACCACGCGGGCCCAGTGCGTGTTGGTCGACTTCACACACAACCTTCGAGTTTCCTCGCAGGCGTGTGCAGGTTCCCTCACGATGTTTTCCTTCACCGTAAGAGCGTCGGATGAACGTATATGTACGTGGCAGGATTCGAACCACGACCTCCCGGACAGGAGGTAGCGGTTCCTAGCCGTTACGCCGCCGACATGTGATTAATTAGATTAAAGACCTCATCCGTTTCAGGCATGCAGCATTGGGTCCTATACGGGATGGAGCCGTGGGGTTTGCCGCTGACCGAGAAGATATTACCGCAATACCTCAAGGAGCTGGGCTACAACACCCACCTCGTCGGCAAGTGGCATCTCGGCTTGTTTAGGAAGGAGTACCTCCCGATGAATAGAGGGTAAGTTTCGAGCATAGTGTTTTCATATAATCACTATTATCGAAATATTGGTAAATTGATTAATTTGTATGTCTTTAAAAAAATATAATAAATTACAAAAAAAGCGAAGCCAAAACTAACAAATTTATACAACAAAATAAGATTTTTTTTACACGATAAATGTTATTATATAATAAATGAATACCTAAACGATAACTTGAAATTATGTATATTAAGACTTTCAAATTTAATACAAATATCCATTTAACTCTACAAAATTATTTATTAATATGTAAACTAATATTTTACTATAATACTGAGACATGGTCGCTAACTATGGGCACACCCCGGACACTCCATACAAACGAGCGAGAAATGATATACATAATTATAACTGACGTATCTATAGGCAAGAATGCAGGTAGGGTTGAATCACACCGGCGGTATTGGTCACAAAATGTTTGTTAGTTATTTACTGAATGCTGTGTGAATACTAAACTCTTTTTTTTCATACTTTTCGTTATAAACGAACACCGTTCGAAAAAAAAAAACACCACTTTCCGAATGACGTACGAATTTTAACACTGAAACCTGCTATTATTTTGTACATCTTTAAACACTTTTTCCTTGACCGACAAATCGCTACCGCTTATTAAAAAAAGGTCATCTACTTCTATGACGCCGAAAATCGCTGCCGCTTATTAAAAAAAGGTCCTTCACTTCTCTGACGGGCGAAAATCGCTAACGCTTATTCCAAAAAAAGGTGAAGTCAATTTGACCACCAAGATTCATGATATGGGGTCCAGGGGGCCCATCCCCCTCCACCCATTTACAACCCCCAAATTTTATGGAAAAAGTGTTAGACCGTATAAAATAATAGCAGTTTTCAGTGTTAATTCATACGTCCACGTCGCAGTTACCATTTATAATGTTTTATAGTCTCATACTGTGTATGGTGTATTCGGAAAGTGGTGTTTTTTGTTCGAGCGGTGGTTGTTTACAACATGCCAAGTATGAAAAAAAAAAGATTTCAGTTAGGCCTTTACGTTCGGTAACTGGTTGGTTTTTATGCTTGTGAACGAAATCACAGCGGCGCGCAGTCAATATAGTGAATAAAAGTGCTTGCGTAGCTCGTCCTTTACGTTTGGTACCCAATCTACACCCAATCTGAGTGAAGGGGGGGTGAGGTCGAATTTAGAGAGGGGCAGGGAGTGTCCATACTGTACGTTAGTACTAATATATATATACTGTGCTATGGGCCTCATAAGAAGGCTCAAGGCACAGTATATATATATTAGTACCTCAAGGTCACCCAAAGGGCAATGGAGCGTGCTATGCTCGGAGTTTCTCTGCGTGATCGAATCAGAAACGAGGAGATCCGTGGGAGAACCAAAGTAACCGATACAGCTCTCAGAATTGCTTAACTTAAGTGGCAGTAGGCGGGGCACATATCTCGTAGAATGGATGGCCGTTGGGGCAGTAAAGTTCTCGAGTGGTGACAGCGCACCGGAAAACGTAGCGTAGGCAGGCCTCCTACTCGGTGGACCGATGACCTGGTGAAGGTCGCGGGAAGCCGCTGGATGCGGGTAGCGCAGGACCGGTCATCGTGTAAATC
Organism: Coleophora flavipennella; assembly: GCA_947284805.1. Lineage (NCBI taxonomy): Eukaryota > Metazoa > Arthropoda > Insecta > Lepidoptera > Coleophoridae > Coleophora > Coleophora flavipennella. The sequence continues at coordinate 8,895,609 of OX369301.1, forward strand.
CTTTAGGAGGCCCATGTCCAGCAGTGGACGTCCTTCGGCTGATATGATGATGATGATGATTTTACTATACCTAAGTCTTCCTCTCTTCAAATATTGTTGTGCCCAAACAGGGTCCATGAAGCACTTTAATTCTCTCTAACACTTGTAAAACTCATGGATGCAATAAATAATTTAGTATTGGGTATTTTCTGGGAATTTATTATTTCTGGAAAACTTTTAATTCATTGTGAAATCTACTCATCGTGTACCAACAAGCCAACGCTCAAACAAGAATCGGCATCTGCCTGCATTATTTGACGTTGCGTTGCGCGTCGCTTTGACCCCATTGTGAACTGACCCTTAGGCACACCCTGGACACTTCATAAAAGGAATGACGGAACAAACAAAATGGCGGCGGAATCCTATACGTTAGACAACCAAACTGTAACCAATCTGTATCAACCTGGGCGACGAGGGGGTGAGGTCGCAATCTAGAGAGCGGCGGGAGTGCCCATACTGTATTTGTTTACCAATGACTTCTATGTTAGTACTAATATATATACTTTGCCTTAGGTAACATCCAAATCATTAGTCACCCAGGGAGCTGAACGGAGACATTTCTTGGAGTTTACTCCTTAAGAAACGATTTTTATATAAGGCCCTCGGTAAGGAGATTTTATGAGGAGTAAAATTTATTCAAGCATTAACTAAAAAGCGTTACGTTATAAGTCGGTCACGTTTTTCCTCGACAAGGCCTTAGCTCCATGGCTATGCCATCGAATTCATAAAAAAATATTAACCAAGAACTGTAGGTGCCCACTACTTCGAGCAACACGGTCTTCCTAGCGGAAGGGAGTGGGGATTCGCACCATTTCCCCTCTGTCAAAGTACAAGCCCGAGCGGGCATGTGCATCTAATAAAACTAGTTGTCGCTCGGATTTCCAACTAGACAGAATCCAGTCGCGCGAGTGAACGTTACTTACACAAAATGCCGAATTGTTCTGTTTTCTGCTGTAAAAAGAGGTCTGGGACATCAAACTTACAAAAAGATGGTGTTACATTTCACATGTAAGTAAATCTTTATCGTATTATTGTTGTTCAATTGCATTATGACACCAAATTCGTATATTTTATTGTAATATAATTGTCGGATTTGTTTACCAACATCGAGTATGCTCGCCCGTACAAAATTCGGATCTGTTGAGCAACAAATCCGACTTCTCGCCGATGAACAATTTAAAGATGTTACAGACCAACATAATTGTATCGATAAATTTGGACGGTGCACGGTAGCGTAATAAAATCATATGAGAAATTATAATCACGAGTTATTTAAAATATATGATATAGGTTGTGCATTGCATGTTATTGTTACTGGGTATTGTGACTGTACAAGTTCAATAATATTAGGTCCCCCGCGTGTCCGATTGCGACCACGGTGACAAATTTTATAACCGAGGTACTTTAGGTTGCTTTTTATGGGTAGTTGGTAATAATTTTACGCGTCTGCGTTTTATAAATACCCCCGACTTGCGAGTTATAGTTCAACCCACAAATATTTTCATTATAGGTTTCGAATATCGGTACAGTTGTTTAATTTCTTAAGTTCAATTTCATTTTCAATTCATAATAGTATAACGGATTAACATTATAACATAATTGTTAGATCTGGGACGGTAGTTAAATGAAACGAACGGAGCCCATTAGCACACTGGTTTATTCTGTCTAAACGACAGCAGTTATAGATGTACGCACACCACTACATTACACATACATATCTAACAATTCCTCCCCCTAATTTCTTAATACAATTAAACTTAATAAGTTCCTACAAATATTTCTTAAAATCTATGTTTTTACGAGCTGCCCGCATTGGCCTTCCCTGTCGTAACTCTACACGACCGTCTGGCTCCAGTACAGGTGATGTACGGTCTTGCTCGTCGACTGATATGCCGTCGAAGGCTGTAGCAGCAGCTGGTGATAGATTACACTCTTCAGAGGCTGCAGCAGACTAGGGCGAAGTTGACTACAAACCTCGCAGCCACTTATTAACCGTTCTATCGCTAAATCTACTCCTGGAAACCAAAAACGTGAACGCGCCTCCGCTTTGCTTTTAACTATGCCTAGATGAGAACTATGTAGGTCAATTAACACTTGGTTTCTCAATTTTTGAGGAATAATCACTTTATGACCTCTCATTAGGCATCCATTTTCAAATGAGAGCTGTGATCGGCACAAAAAATAAGGTTTAATCTCTGCATTGTTTACCTTTCTTGGCCAACTATTTAGTACATAGTTTACCACTTCATTTAATACTACGTCTTGTTTTGTTTCACAGCTGATATCTTTTACGGTTACGGGCAAACTTCCTTCTAAAACAAAGTTCACATAACACGCACTATCATGGAAAGATTGACAATGGGAACCGGTTCCCGTAGCACGCGATGACGCACACTTAGACGCCACCTGTTTTGATTCACTTGTTATCGTTGCACGAGATAAGAAGTCAGCACTATTATTTGCACTCCGAATGTATTCTATAGTATAGTTATAGGCGGATAAGAATATACTATAGCGTTGTAACCTGTTTGCTGTTACTTCTGGAATTCCTCGATGCGGTCCGAAAATAGAAATGAGGGGTTTGTGGTCCGTTCGTAAAACAAAAGGAGTTGATCGCGCGTATAGGTATTGGTGAAACCGTCTTACACCAAAAATTATTGCAGTAGCTTCTTTCTGAATCTGCGAATAGTTTCTTTCGGATGAGCTCAGAGTACGCGATGCGAAAGCAACCGGCCTCTCGATACCATCAGAATCTATCTGTGACAAAATAGCTCCTAACCCTTCAGGGGACGCGTCAACTGTTAAAATTATTTTGGCGTTCAGGTTAAAATGTGTTAAAACCTGATCTGATGTAATAATTTTTTTTATTTGACAAAAGGCTTGATTTTGTTGTTCTGACCAAGACCACTTAACTCCTTTTTTCAATAAACTGTACAACGGACTTAATATACTGGATGCCCTTGGAATAAAACTCCTATAGTAATTTACTAACCCTAAAAATGATTGTAACTGACTAACATTTTTCGGTACCGCAGCGTCAATTATTGCCTTAACTTTATCCTGTGACTTTTGAATTCCATTTTTTGTTATGACATGACCCAAATAATGTATTTCGTTTTTGAAAAACTCACATTTTTCTTTCTTTAAGGTTAACCCTGCCTCTTTGAATCTTTTTAACACCTCGTTAAGACGTTCTAAATGTTCATTTTTATCTCTACCGGTTATCAATACATCGTCCAAAAAACATAGAACTCCGTCTAGACCTGCTAACAATTCACTTAAGGCTCTCTGGAATATGGCTGGCGCACTCGACAAACCAAATATTAACCTATTGTACTTGAACAACCCGCGATTAGTGTTAATGCATGTAATATTATCTGGATCATTAATCATAAATTGGTTATATGCCATAGACATATCTAATTTTGAAAACTGTATCCCACCATGCAGTTTTGTAAACAATTCATCTACGGTCGGTAACGGATATTTGTCTACCAACAGCTGTTTATTTATTGTTTGCGAGTAATCGGCACAAATCCTTACTGATCCGTCGCGTTTTAACACGGGGACAATAGGCGAAGCATAGTTAGAATGTTCAATAGGCTCTAAGATACCCAACTTGACTAGATGGTCCAACTCCAAATTAATTTTGTCAACTAGGGAGAAAGCCACAGGACGCGCTTTTATGAAAACCGGTTTCGCGTCGCTTTTTAATGGTAAATTAACCTTGTATTTATTGAAACAGCCCAGATTGTCTGAAAATAATTCGCTGTATTGTTTGAACAGGTTATCTAAACACTCTTTCTCGTTTAACTCGTGTTCGCAAAATTTTATTGGAGCTAGTTCCAACCCAAAACAGGAAATAAAATCTCGCCCTAGAAGCGGTGGACCACCGTTTCTTATAACAAATGCATCTAGGACGCGCGTTTGACCCTTGTACGAGAAAGATAACTTAGCAATACCTAAGCTTTTTATTTCTGAACCTGTATAACTAATTAATTTCTTTTTACTAGGCGACAATGGCACATTTTTGAAGTGTGTATTATAAACATTTTCGGACAAAACAGTCACGGCAGAACCGCTATCAATTTCAAATTGTAGGTATAACCCATTAACATCTATTAATTCAACCATGGGCGCACCGTCAGAACAGCGAATGTTAAAACACTTACCATCGTCGCCCTCACTCACCTCCCCCGACTCCATATATTTTACACTAGTACACATGTTATGAAGATGGCCTATTTTATTGCACTTTTTGCATTTGTATCTTGCAAATCGACACTTATTAGCACTATGATTTTTACGACCACACACTGTGCACTTTATTTCCGACGCGGAAGATGACGATGATGACGCATTATTGCCAATTTTAAATACTCCTTCGATCGCAGCTGCTGGAGTGGACCCCGTCCACCCCGCCGGCGGGGCGCCTGCCGCGCCGGCCCGCGCACACCGAGCGTTTTCGGCGATTTCTACTGCCTGGGCCAAGGTTAAGGCATTGATATCCTTTGAAAACAGTTTCTCTCGCTCCTGTCCTGGTAACATTCCCATGACGAATTTATCTAGCAAAGAATCTTCTAAGTGGCGAAAATTACAGTGCGCCGCTAGACTTCTAAGACGCGCGGCCCACTGTGTGTGGCCTTCGCCGATCTCCTGCATCGCCGAGTAGAACCGGGAGCGCTCTGCAAACCCGCAGCGCTTAGGAATAAAATGCTCATCCAATAATGTTGTCACTTCAGCATAACTCTTTTCTTCGAGTTTTTTCGGAAGCGCTAAATTAGTAGCCAGTCGGTAGGTAGGCTCCGCGAGTGCGCTTAACAATATGGCTCGACGTTTCACTCCCGCTTTGTCTGATGATTCATCCACATCATTAGCAATAAACCACTGATTTATACGGTTTTTATACGTTTCCCAGTCTTGATTTTCATGATTAAAACCCGAAATTAATCCAAAAGGCGTCGCCGAAGCAGACATTTTATTTCACTTTTCCGATTGTGGGTAGCTCGTCGCCACTGTTAGATCTGGGACGGTAGTTAAATGAAACGAACGGAGCCCATTAGCACACTGGTTTATTCTGTCTAAACGACAGCAGTTATAGATGTACGCACACCACTACATTACACATACATATCTAACAATAATGTACATTATGTAAGCAAATACAATAGATTTATTTAATGACATCCACCTTTTGTGTTCACAGCTTCCCTAAAGATCCTGAATTAAAAAATGCATGGAAGAAATTTTGCAACAATCAGCGAACCTGGGATCCCAAGAGGACGAGTGTGATTTGTTCAACTCATTTCCAGACATCCGACTTGCAAGTCCTTGCGAATAAGAGGAGAAGATTAGTGGAGAACGCAATACCAAGATTAATACCAGATTGCATTTGTGCCGTAAGTATGTTGAGTATTTTTGATATAATAATTTAACTGATCTAAATGCATCTCACTGTTCTGTTGTATTTATTTTTAGAGCCATCAACTAATACCTGATGGGGCTAACAGTTTAGCTACGCCTAACTTGTTGCCATCTGTGGCTGAATCATCATCTCAACGACAGCAAGTAAGTCACTACTGACGCCTATCTTCTTTATATATATACTAGCTGTCCCGGCGAACTACGTACCGCCTTAAATTACACTACCCTACCCTACCCTACCGTACACTAGACTACACTACCCTACCCTACACTACCCTACACTACACTACCCTACCCTACACTACTCTACCCTACACTACACTACCCTACCCTACACTACTCTACACTAACCTACCCTACACTACCCTACCCTACCCTACCCTACACTACCCTACCCTACCCTACATACGCTACACTATCCTACACTACACTACCCTACACTACACTACCCTACACTACACTACCCTACCCTACCCTACACTACCCTACCCTACCCTACACTACCCTAACCTACCCTACCCTTCCCTACACTACCCTATCCTACACTACACTACACTACCCTACCCTACCCTATGCTACCCTACCCTACCCTACCCTACCCTACACTACCCTACCCTACACTACACTACACTACCCTACCCTACCCTACCCTACCCTACTCTACCCTACCCTACACTACACTACACTACCCTACCCTACACTACCCTACCCTACACTACTCTACACTACCCTACCCTACACTACCATACCCTACCCTACACTACCCTACATACGCTACACTACCTCTACACTACACTACCCTACCCTACCCTACACTACCCTAACCTACCCTACCCTTCCCTACACTACCCTACCCTACACTACCCTACACTACACTACACTACCCTACCCTACCCTATGCTACCCTACCCTACCCTACCCTACCCTACACTACCCTACCCTACACTACCCTACCCTACACTACACTACACTACCCTACCCTACCCTACCCTACCCTACACTACACTACACTACCCTACCCTACACTACCCTACCCTACACTACTCTACACTACCCTACCCTACACTACCATACCCTACCCTACACTACCCTACATACGCTACACTACCTCTACACTACACTACCCTACACTACACTACTCTACACTACTCTACACTACCCTACACTACACTACCCTACCCTACACTACCCTACCCTACCCTACCCTACACTACCCTACCCTACCCTACATACGCTACACTACCTCTACACTACACTACCCTACACTACACTACACTACACTACTCTACCCTACAACTACACTACCTCTACACTACACTACCCTACACTACACTACACTGCACTACTCTACCCTACACTACACTACCCTACCCTACACTACTCTACACTACCCTACACTACACTACCCTACCCTACACTACCCTACCCTACCCTACACTACCCTACCCTACCCTACATACGCTACACTACCTCTACACTACGCTACCCTACACTACACTACACTACCCTACCCTACACTACCCTACCCTACCCTACACTACCCTACCCTACACTAGCCTACCCTACCCTACCCTACACTACCCTACCCTACCCTGCACTACTCTACACTACACTACCCTACCCTAAAACCAATTATTTTTTGACTGATTTTTTATTTTTTTTATTTAATTCCGAGCATTTTCACCTTTTAAACCTTCTCTGGACTTCCACAAATAATTCAATACCAAAATTAGCCAAATCGATCCCGCCGTTCTCGAGTTTTAGCGAGACTAACGAACAGCAATTCATTTTTATATATTTAGATATAGATATAGATATATATATAATTCTACTGTACGTGTGTATGTCACTGATCTCCTCCTAAACGGCTGGAGCGATTTTGATTTATTAATTTTATATGCATTCGAGTGAGTCCCCGGATGGTTTAGATTCACAATTGGATCCGGTAGGTGGCGCTGCAGCCGGGCAGAACGATTATTGCCCAACTGCAGCGCCATCTTCCGGATCCAGTTGTGAATTTAAACCATCCAGGAACCCACTCGGATGCATAGAAAAAAATTCATGAACATCGGTCCAGCCGTTTAGGAGGAGTTTAGTAACATACACACTTCAAAAATTATGTGGTAGAACAACGTTTGCTGGATCACGTGTAGGGTAGGTGTAGGGTAGGCGTTAATTTATAGCAACGTTTGCCGGGTCAGCTAGTAAAATTATAAAATATTAACTTTGAATAGGTATTGACTTTTGATTGAATAATAATATTTAAGTATCTTCTTTATGGACAACATATTCCAAATAGTGTATAAAGCTTAAGTATCTGTAAACAAACATCGATGCTTTTTCCTACTATCTGTACTTAAGATTATATTTATTTGTTTCCAGATTACTATTGAAAAAAGTGCCCCGGTATCTACTACATCGCAAGGCGAAATTAAAATGACCCCAAGAAAAAGAAAAATGATGGATCAAATAGACCACCAAAAAAAGAAGATAAAGCGACTGCAGGCTAAAACTCTTTTTTTGAAGAAAAAAGTCGCCAGCTTGAAAGAAATTATACAAAGCCTTGATGAGAAATCATTAATCGATAAAGAAGAAAAAATGATTCTTGAATCAATTGGCGTTGAAGAGAAAGAACTAATTCAGCGACAACAGAAGAAAAGTGAAAGTGGTAAACTGACAAGGGCAAAATATTCGCCAGAACTGAGATGTTTCGCTCTAACACTTAATTTTTATTCTCCAAAAGCCTATAAATACGTCCGCAAAACTTTTGGAACATGTTTGCCACATTCGCGTACTTTGACTAAATGGTACAGCAGTATTGATGGTCGACCGGGTTTTACTAAGGAGGCATTAACAGCTTTAAAACATAAAACGGATGCGAATCCAGAAAAAATCCTTTACGCCAGTTTGGTTTTCGATGAAATGAAAATAAAGAATAAAACGGAAAGCCCTCCTAATAGTGACAGACAATACGGTTATGTTGATTATGGGTTCGACTTAGTAACGGACAATTCGGATGAAGCTACAGATGTCCTTGTTTTTTTATTGGTCGGCATCAATGCTTCGTGGAAGGTTCCAATTGGCTTTTTTTTCGTAAAAGGCACAAGTGCAAAATTAAAGGCACAGCTGGTAACAAAAGCAATTGAACTGGTCCATGAAACAGGGATTCAGATAAAAGCATTAACTTGTGACGGCACAAAAGCAAACCTAGCTATGGCAACAGAGTTGGGTTGCTGCTTAGATGCGAGCAAGTTACAAACTACCATACTAGACCCCACTACGGGGCAAAAAATATATTTTTTTTTGGATCCCAGTCATATGTTGAAGTTGATTCGTAATACTTTTGGCGACTATAAATGTTTTTATGACAATGATGGGAACAAAATTGAATGGAAATATATAGAAACATTGAATAAAATACAGGAAGAAGAATTATTTTTTATGGCTAATAAGTTGAGGAAAAACCACATTTATTTTAAATCAAAAATAATGAATGTCAGTCTTGCAGCACAACTCTTCAGCGCAAGTGTTGCTGATGCACTTGAATTTTGTGAAACGAGATTAGATTTGCCAGAATTCCATGGTTCCACGGCAACTGCAAAATTTATTTTGCTCATAAATGATGTTTTTGATGTGTTGGATTCGCGGTCTCGTCAACATGGTTTTAAAAGAGCATTGAACAAAGAAAACTTTGAAAAGGCTTTTCAAAGAATGGGTGAAGCCCAAAAGGTTCTAATGAATTTGTCAGCTTATGTTAAAAAACGTAATGGCGAGGTAGAGAAAATCAATTTACTGAAATCTCTACGATATACAGGTTTTCTTGGGTTTTTTGTCTGTATAGAGAGTAGTAAATCTATATTTCAGGAGCTTGTACTGAACACTCAAGACGGTCTACAGTATATGCCTCTCCATAGAGTAAGCCAGGACCATATTGAACTTTTTTTTTCAAATGTTAGAAGTCATGGTGGTCATTCTAATAATCCGACTGCCTACCAGTTTGAAGCAATATATAAAAAACTTCTGGTCAATACACAGTTAATACAAACTGGCAGTGGGACTAACTGTATACCATTAGAAAAAAATAATATATTGAACTGCACATCTGCAATTGAAAAAATTAATGCTTCATCTGTACGGGAATATAGCAATGGCAACACTGATGAGGTCAATTTCCAAAATGTTGTTGACGATTTAATGGATGAAATTGAGGTGCAAACATTCCTATCTCCCTTTGGCGAAAAAGTTGTAGAATATATAGCAGGTTTTGTTGTATATTCTATATCGAAAAAAATAAAATGTTACACTTGCATTAAAGGTTTACTCGGGCCAGTTGATGAAAGCAGTTTAATCCATCAAAAAAGCAAAGGAAATTTAAAATATGCTTCAAAAGAGGTGATAAACCTATCCCGAGTTTGTGAAAAGGAGATAAGGCAACGATTAGGGGAAGACAATAGACCTACCCGATCTTGTACCACAAAACAAATTGTGCCAAAAGTACTGGAGAAGTTCATTGGCAAAGATTTATTCCCATTTATTACAAATCATTCATATGAAAATGATTTCACTGACCATAATTTAGAACTTGCCAGAATAATCATGCAGAAATACACTGACACCAGAATTTCTTTTTTAATGAAAAAATCTAACCCAGTGAAATGTATTCGCCAAATATATACAAAATTAATTCATTTTAAAAACCAATAAGCTTAGTATAAAGCTGTCGGCATTCTATTATATTCTAATAAAAACTTGTGATGTTTCATTATTTCATTCTCCTTCTGCTTAAGTAATACGATAAAATTCGAAATCTATCGATATTGCTATATTCTAATAAAAACTTATGATGTTTCAGTTAATTTTATTTCATTCTGCTTTCTGCTTAAGTAATACGATACAATTCGAAATCTATCGATATTGCTGCATTTCCAGTTGCTTCCAGCCCTATCGTGTCAATGTGTGACTTGTGACTCGTTCGTACACAAAAATTAATGTATTAGTGTCATCATTACAGTTTTGTCTTTGTATGGGAGCGTGCAGAGCTGCATTCGTGTGCATATTTCCCCCCGCAAGAAACGACAGAACTATTTGACCGTAATATTCATAGCTAAGGCGTCTCCCTTCCGTGTTGCTCGATGGCCCACTATTAATAAATTGAGAAAAAATATTTAAAGTTTCAAAAATCACTGCGGCTGCCCAATTTCAAAACACAGTAACTGACAAATCTCAGATTTTGGAAAATTTGCCTCATTGAAAAAAAATTTGCGCGCTAAATTGATAAAAAAATGGAAGAAAAAATACTTGAAAGGAAGTACTGCAATAAAAATATTTGGAAGAAAGAATACTTGAAATTAAGTCCTAAAAGTAATGAAAAATGCAATAATACAAAAAAAAACAGGTATAAAAATTTAGCAGTTACTTTGTTTTAAAATGGGGCAGCCGACTGCTATTTGGCTAAACATAGTTGAACTGTAATGAAATGAGATCATACTAATTATAACGACCTGTAGTCAAAATTCAAAATTTCGATAAGCTTCGTGAGTTTTAACAATAGGAATGATATAACAATAGACAATAGAAGTGATGGTCGTCCGTTACGCACAATAAAATACAATAAATTTACCTATACTTTATATATTCAACCGCCTCCGTGGCGTAATGGTTAGTCCATTCGCTTCACACCGGGAGGTTGGCGGGTTCGATTCCCGGCGGGTTCAACTTTGTAAGACTCAATTTGGTTGGTGGTGGGATCTAAGTCTTGCCGCCAAACATCAGTGTTAACAGCATTGATGTATTTCGGCTTGAAGATACAATAACTAGATCCCCATTGCGTTGGGAAATCTTGGTAATCCCGCTTCCATCTTCGGTATCATCGTCACTTACCATCAGGTGAGATGATGCCAAGGGCTTATCAATTGTGGATAAAAAAAAATGGGGCTTCTACTCATCATACCGAACAACTTTTCCCAAAGAACTATGGGGGTCAAATCTCCAAAAAAAATCGACGCTCCATACACCATCATCATATCAGCCGAAGGACGTCCACTACTGGACATAGGCCTCCCCAAAGGATTTCCTCGACGACCGGTTTTGCGCTGCCCGCATCCAGCGGCTTCCCGCGACCTTTACCAGGTCATCGGTCCATCGAGTGGGAGGCCTAAACTACGTTTTCCGGTGCGTGGTCGCCACTCGAGAACTTTACTGCCCAAACGGCCATCTGTTCTACGAGCAATGTGCCCCGCCCACTGTCACTTAAGTTTAAGTTAACGCTCCATGTAACTAAATGTACCTACGCCGCGCGACCTCCTGCATGGGGCAAATTCAGTAGTCAGAAGAGATAAGAGTTACACGATAGAAAGAGAGGCATCTTGTAGGTGAATCTAACTGTAGTTAATTAGCGCCGCGATACCTGAATTTGCACTTTATTGTATCGTAGCAAGAGTCGCCATTTATTTAAATGATTTTGCGGAATGAATTTTCTTTCACGTAGTAAATAGTCTTTATTCTTTGGCAACTCGTACTATATGATCATCATATCAGCCGAAAATCGTCCACTGCTGGACAGAGGCCTCCCCCAAGGATTTCCACGACGACAGGTTCTGCGGTGTCCGCATCCATCCATCCATCCCGGCTAAGAATAGGACCATCCCATCTCTTCGAATGGGGGTCGTAAGAGTCGACTAAAGGACTATCTGATAATAGAATAATATTCTACGTAACCAAGTCTATATTGATCTGTTTTCAGGTTTGAGAGTCACATAGGCCACTGGACTGGCAAAATTGATATGTTTGATCACACGACCGAGGAGAAAGGCACCTGGGGCTTTGATTTCAGAAGAGGTACGTCCTCCGCATAGTATGACCGCTTTCAAACATGAATTTTAATCTAGGTCAATATGTCCTTATGTGAGGAGATCCGTAGGAGAACCAAGTTTACTGACATAACTTAAAGAGTCGCTAAACTTCAGTGGCAGTGGGTGGGGCACATAGCTCGTAGAACAGATGGCCGTTCGGACAGTAAAGTTCTGGAGTGGTGACCGTGCACCGGAAGACGCACGGATCAGTTAAATGAAAGACGTAGCGTAGCCACTCGGTGGACCGACGACCTGGTGAAGGCTGAATGCGGGCAGCGCAGGACCGGTCGTTGTGAAAATCCTTGGGGGAGGCCTTTGTCCAGCTGTGGACGTCTTTAAGCTGATATGATGATCATTTCGATTAACCAAAAATTATTTATTTGCTTTAGAGACCCAAGTAATCCCTATATTAGATGCAACAAAATCTTTTTTCTTTTGTTTGTAGGTTTTCAAGTAGCTGATGATCTTTTTGGAAAATATGCGACAGACATTTACACAGACGAGGCTATCAAGGTAAACAAACAGATATTGTTTTACTCGGCGTATAAGATATAACCTTAAATTTAATTTTATTTAATACACTCTTGGTAGGTAGCACTCTAATTCACTAAATTGAGTACGCGTTCACTATTGCACTATAATAGTGCAAGATGACACGACGCAAATACAAAATACGAATGGCCACCCGGCTGCTCGCTCACATGTTTTTGTATACTTGCGTTAGTTTAAAGAAAACGTTTTACCTAGGTAGCAAATGTAATACAATAAGTCACTGAATGCACTTATAAAACAGTACATACATACATAAACTGTGTCCTACTTCCGCTTTTTTCTAGCTCGATTTTATTTTATAAGATCACAATATCGCAATAGCATGGGTGCTATTACAATATGGGTATTGAAATACGGTGGCAATAGGTAGTGAAGCGCAAAGCTTCAAAATCATTCTTCTTGCTTTCCATTTCAAATTAAATTATCTTTGATTCCGCTCTTTGTTGAAGAATTGATTTTGAAATAACTGTTACCTTTGGACAAAATCGAGAAAATAAAAAGATGACGGTGTAATGTCGTGCGATGTTATGTTTTGTGTCGTAAATATTTAAATTTTAGTGTGTTATTTTGAGGCCCTCTATAGTTATCAGAGGGCCTTTTTACTCCGCCCGTGTACTTGAAGTCCCGAGGTTGATCCGCTTCTAAGTAAGATCCTGGGACGGAGCTGTGCTATCTGCCAGCCGCCTTTTTTGCTGCGCTGCACGTCCGACTGTTTGCTCGAAGGGAAGTGCATTCTATTCTAATTATTTCATAATCGTGAGCTACTTTAGGGCCGTTCGTTTCTAAACACTGTTGCTGCCCTGCGGGATACTAATTTGTTTGCATCAAGCGCTACTACCGACCTACAAATTTCTTTACCTCTGTTTATTTTAGCGAACTAACTGTTAATTTTAAAATTATTAAGTGTATTGTGTACCTTTTTGGTTATATTTGCAACCTTGGGGCATTACCGACCGTAAGTAAAATTTAATACTATTTACATTTTAGTATTTGGTTTTGTTATTTGAATACCAAGGGAGGGGCGACGATCGTTGCCTAACCGGCTTACTTGAAATTTTTGCGGATTACGAATTGAAAAATTTACGGTTGGTCAATTCGGTAATTTTTAATCATATAAAAATTGTTAATTTAGGATTTTCCTATGTATTGTCTAGGATTATGTTATAACGTGCCTTTTTAACCACACCGTCATCTTTTTCCTAGTATGTTTACCCCTTTTTTTTAAAAAAAATAGTTACCAATTAAAAGTATTCCTATTTACCCCAAAATATTTTTCTTTTCTAATTTCCTCTATTAGGCAGGCCTTCCAAATTCAACGTATCATGTGGCGAATCCTATGATGGTATTTTAGCCCGTTATCATTTATTTTCGCTACAGTAGGTAGGTAGCTATTAGTTCGTCACACATTTTAAATACACTCTTGGTAGGTAGCACTCCATAATTCACTAAATTGAGTACTCGTTCACTGTTGCACTATTATAGCACGTTTTCTTTAAACCAACGCAAGTAAACATAAACATGTGAGCGAGCAGCCGGGTGACCATTCGTATTTTGTATTTGCATCGTGTCAACTTGCACTATAATAGTGCAACAGTGAACGAGTACTTAATTTTGTAAATTATGGAATGCTACCTACCAAGAGTGTATTTAAAATGTGTGACGAACGATTAGCTACCTACCTACCTATTGCCACAGTATTACAATATAGGTGCTATTGCGTTATTGTGATCTTATAAAATAAATCGAGCTAGGAAAAAGTTGATGTAGGACACAGTTTATGTGTGTACTCGTATGTACTGTTTTATAAGTACATTCAGTACTGATTGTAGCAAAATGTATCGTGGGGAAGTACTTCGTTGTACAAATTTATTGGGGAACAGCCCTACATACATTTACACACACACATTTACGCATTTACAAACGTCATTTGTTTATGTAGTAGTAGAAGTAGGTACTAAAATACGCTGATTCTGTTGAGTATCCGAGGTGTCTCAGTTCGACCGCGTCTCAGTTCCGTATGTCATCACTGGCAAGGGGCAACACACACTGGTCAAAGACCTTGGACTTGAGACGGTATTTGGGACGTGAAGGTACGGCGAAACTTCCTTTTCGCTGCCTAGCCGAATCAACGCAGGCAACTCACTCGGTGGACCGACGACCTGGTGAAGGTCGCGGTAAGCCGCTGGATGTGGGCTGCGCAAGACTTATCGTTTTGGAAATCCTTGAGGAGCCTTTGTTCAGCAGTGGATGTGTTTCGTTCGGCTGATATATGATGATGATAGCTGTTGCCACTTTATCCTGCACGAGCTGTTGTCCGCGGCCTTGCCTGCGTAGATGTGCGTAGAGGGTGCGCCGTGCGGTAATCTTATTTTTTAGCCTATGTTTATCCTGAAAGTCTATTCTAAATATTGGTTAAAGGTTTATTGATATAGATTTAGTAGTTTGGAGATTTACTTTTTACATCCCAACTTTACATACAAAATCTCTTTGTAAAAAAATATAATTTACTAGCTGTTTCCCGGGGTTTCACCCGCGTGGACAACGTTTCTATCACTTTTCGAGGGTGGGCAGTGCGCGAGCCGCTGCGGCTCGCTAGCGTGGATAAAAATTAGCCTATGTGTTAATCCAAGTCCTAATCTGTCTACCTATCAAATGTAGTTTTTGTGTGAAAGACTAACAAACATACATCCATACATTCTTACAAACTTTCGCATTTTTTTCAAACATATTTGTTATGCCCTTGGCGTCATCTCACCTGATGGTAAGTGACGATGATGTCGAAGACGGAAGCGGGCTTACCAAGATTCCCCAACGCAATGGAGATCTGGCTATCTTATCTTCAAGCCGGAACACATCAATGCGTTTAAAATATTAGTAGTATTATTTCTAGTTAAGTCACTTGTGGAGTAATGAACTTGTTACCTATTTCAGATAATTAAGGGCCACAACGCAAGCAACCCGTTGTTCCTCATGGTGGCCCACTCCGCTATGCACTCGGGCAACTCTTACGAGTACATTCGCGCGCCAGACCACTTGATACCTAAGTTTGACTACATACAGGACTATCAGAGACGGAAGTATGCAGGTATTCAGACCATTTATAGGTTTTAGTGGGCCTTATTATTTGTGCGATTTGTTTATGCTAGCTGTTTCTTGGGGTCTGTATCTGGTAACGGGACCCTATTACCACACCCTGGACACTTCATACAACGGGCCAGAAATGACATTTCAAATAAATAGAGTTTAAAAAAACTAAAAAACACGCTTTTAAAGTACATCAGACTAAAAAGTAGATAATAATAATTAACAAAAAATACTAGTATTATTGTGAAAAAGCGTGGGGCGCTCTGTGCCATATTTTTCGTCTATCGAGCAACCCACACTTTTTCACAATAATACTTAGTACTTTTTGTTAATTATTATTTTCTACTTTTTAGTCTGATGTACTTTAAAAGCGTGTTTTTTAGTTTTTTTTAACTCTATTTATTTTTTTGTTCAAACTTATGAAATTATTATACTGTCGCTGATTCTTGATAAGTCTAAAAAATTTGAATTAAATCTGTCCGTTTAAAGTGGGTCAAAATCGAGTCCAAAGGAGTCGGTTACATACAAACATACAGGTGAAGCTAATAAAAGCGTGATAAAAAGGAATGACGGAACAAACAAAATGGCGGCGAAATCCTTTACGTTCGACAACCAAACTGTAACTAATCTGTATCAATCTGGGTGACAAGGGGGTGAGGTCGCAATCTAGAGAGCGACAGGGAGTGTCGATACTGTATGTTATTACTAATATATATACTTTGCTATTACTAAGACTCCGCCGTCCGTCCGTCTGTCTGTATGTCCGACCTTAAACGGCTGAAATTTTCAACTAACATGTGTAATTCAGGTTTTTCTTTTTGTTTTTGCTCTATCGTAAAAACGGTAATACTTCAAGCGTGAAACTTGGTGCTATTATAGTACAGAGGCCAGCACATCAAGCTAGACACTCGTAGTGCGATTCTAATCCATACGCGTACGCCATAATTACGCTTCAAAGTCAAAAGTGTCTAACTTGATGTGCTTGGCCTCTGTACATATCCTAAAGTAAAATATATTTTTTTTATTCACGATGAGTAAAACCCTTGACAACATCTCACCTAAAAAAAACTAAAAAAAAAAAACGGCCAAGTGGGAGACGTACTCGCGCTAAGGAGTCCAAACCGAGTAGAAAAAAAAAATTCTTGTCCTCTCGTTGATATGTTTTGTTTCAAATGCAAGCGTGTAGAGAGGTGTGGTGGTACGGAACTCTTGGCCTGGATTTTTTTTTCAATTAAAGTTTGAGTGCGTTTGGAACCACCTGATGGTAAGTGACATTGCTACCAAGAATGTATCGCGTAAGCTCAGATAGAGCCTTGAAGATTTCTAAGTTGACGCATCGTACGAATTGTACCATTATGTATTGGTATTGTTGTACAATAGGTCCGGAAAAGTTTTTGATGGCCCACTTTTATGTTCCACCCGCACACTTCCCACTTTTTTGTTCCACCCGCACACTTCCCACTTTTTTGTTTCACCCGCACACTTCTAACTATTTTGTTCCACCCGCACACGTCCCACTTTTTTGTTCCACCCGCACACTTTCCACTTTTATGTTCCACCCGCACACTACCCACTTTTTTGCTTCGCCCGCACACTTCCCACTTTTTTGTTTCTCCCGCACACTTCCCACTTTTATGTTCCACCCGCACACTTCCCACTTTTTTGTTTCACCCGCACACTTCCCACTTTTTTGTTTCACCCGCACACTTCCCACTTTTTTGTTTCACCCGCACATTTCCCAATCTTTTGTTTCACCCGCACACTTCTGTTTTACGATTCCGTACACCTAACGGGCGACCAATGTACTAAGCCACCGCTGTCTGTCCGTCTGTCAGCGGGCTGTATTTCATTAACCGTTATAGGTAGACACTTGATATTTTTACAGAGTGTGTATTTCTATTGCCGCTATAACAAATACTAAAAGTTAGAAAGTTAAAAAAATAAGGGGTCTCCATGATCTTTTGAAGTATTTTTGATTTAGCTCTGTAACGCGGCACGCTGTTTGCGTTCTTTTTTTATTCGACCTTCTTTTCATTTCATTTACTTCTTTTCTGCGCATGCGACTTTGACTGTGACATGTGACTTTTCATTCAAAAACCAAAAATTCGATCATCATCATCGTCAGCTCATATTATAAGTTAATAAATTCATACTTCGATACCTTTTAAAGACCCATTACGGGTAAGATTAATTTAATTTTATTTGTGATTTGTATGTTTTCTAATTTTTATGTTCTTTTTAGGTCTTTTACTTCTAATTAAATCCTGTCAGCACGAACACGCATCTTTTAACGGTTAAAATTTAACCCACGCCCTTACCATTCTTACCTACCTCAGTCGTGCTACAGCTCTATCGTAAAAATAGTAATATATACAAGCGTGAAACTTGGTGTGATTATATTACTAATAATGAAGTAAAACAAAGTTAAAAAATCGGCCAAGTGTGAGTCGTACTCGCGCTAAGGAGTACGAACTGAATGACAAAAAAAAACATGTTTGTCGCTCGCGTTAATGTCTTTTGTTTCTTAAGTGAATTGATATGATTTAACATCCGATCTGAACTTCGGGAGATACATTGAATCCAAACCAAAAACGGCTGCCAAAATCTTGGTATCCTTTCGAAGGTGAGACTTTCCTACACACCAGAGCAGTTTCTATTATTATATCAAGCTCAAGTTCGGTCATGTATGGAGTACTGTTCTCACATGGGACGGATCGGCTCGTTACCAGCTAGATGCCTTGGATTCTATCGACCGACGCGCTAGGAGACTCATTGGCGACGAGGAACTTGTTTTAAACAGGCTCCAAAGCTAGAGCATCGCCGCAAAGTCGCCTGTCCATCGGTGTTCTACAGGATTAATTTCGGATAGTGTGCCCTGGAGCTTCACGACCTCATTCCCCCCTCTCCATTTCATCATCGGACGACCAGGCACGGAGAGCGGTTCCACCCCTTTGTCGTCAATATTCCACCTTTTCGCACAAAACGTTTTGCTTCTTCGTTCATCATGAGAACGGCCAAGGAGTGAAATTCCCTTCCGAGTCTGTATTCCCCGATTCGTATAATTTACGAATCTTCAAGACGAGAGTGAATAGGCACTATTTGAGCTTGCGTGTTACATCCTCGGCTGCATCGGCACTTACCATCAGGTGAGGTGCAACCAAACGCACTTAAATTTTAAATAAAAAAAAAAGATTGTCATAAACTATGTAGTTTTGTGGAGCAGTGTGGTGGTACGGAACCCTCGGAGTGCTTGTCAGACTCGCTCTTGGCCGTTTTTTTAGATATGCAGTTTGAGTTTGTTTGCTTTTTGGAAGTTAGTATTTATGACTAAAAGTGAGCGAATTTGTGACACACACTAAGCTACACAAGGGCGGATATGAGCTTTTTGTAGTTGTGTATTCTTAGTAGGCGCAATTCGCACAGTACATTGCACCCAGAAGTAATTAAGTGCCGATAACCTACATTGAAAAGTGCATTAAATAATATACAATGGAAAGTGAAGTGATGTTTGTTATCATCAACAACTAACTGACGTTTCTGTGATAAGATAACAACTTAGCCCTGTATCTCAGAGTGGTACGAATTTCGTTTAGGTAATGGTCAACTGTAAGGAGGTACTGTTTATAGCTTAAAAGCTAATTTTACAGTACTATTGCGTTTAGGTCCACCAGGTGGGAGATCTGCCTACGCTACGTTTTCCGGTGCGCGGTCGTCACTCGAGGACTTTACTACCCCTACGGCCATCTGTTCTATGAGCTGTGTGTCCTGCCCACTGCCACTTCAGTTTAGCGATTCTGTGAGATATCGGTTACTTTGATTCTCCTGCGGATCTCCTCATTTCTGATTCGATCGCGTAGGGAAATTCCGAGCATATGTCGCCCCATTGCCCTTTGGGTGACCTTGAGCCTTCTTATGAGGCCCATAGTGAGCGACCATGTCTCAGTTCCGTAAGTCATCACTGGCAACACACACTGGACAAAGACTTTAGTCTTAAGACACCGCGGTATCTGGGACGTAAAGATATTGCGAAGCTGCCCGAACGCTGCCCAGCCGAGTTTGATTCGTCGATTGATCTCTTTCTTGAAGTTGGACCTACCTAGCTGGACGGTTTGTCCCAGGTATAAATATTCGTCAACAAGTTCCAGTGTAGATTCTCCAACCTTTAGGGGGGTGGGTGCGACACGGACATTTAACATTATTTTCGTCTTGTCCATGTTCATTTTAAGACCCACTTGTTGAGAGACTTTACTGAGGCCATCGAGTATTGTGCTTTGGTCTTCCATACTCTCAGCCATGACCTCGATATCGTCAGCGAATCGGATGTGGGTTATGAACTCGCCGTTGATATTGATGCCGAGTCCACCATAGTCCAGAAGCTTGAAAACATCTTCCAGGGCGGCGGTGAACAGTTTTGGAGATATAACGTCTCCCTGTCTCACCCCTCTCTGCAACTGGATAGGTTTCGAGTTGTAGTCCTGGAGGCGAACCGACGTGGTGGGGTTTTCATACAGACACTTTAACACCTCGATTAATCGATGGTCAATTTGGCACCGCTGGAGAGACTGTAGCATAGCCCAGGTTGCGACTGAATCAAAGGCTTTCTCATAGTCCACAAAGTGGCTGATTGTACTCTTCAGTCTTCTGTATAATCTTTCGCAACGTATGTATGTGGTCTATGGTACTAAAGCCATCAAACCTGCGTGCGAGACGATTCCTAATGACTCGAAAACAGCTTGTAGACATGGCTCAGCAGTAAGCTGGGTCAGTAGTTCTTCAGCAGGGTGTTGACACCCTTTCTGAAGAAATGCACACACTTCTGTGCCAAGCCTTAGGCGTTTGTCGAGTATAACGGAATTAAATAACTTCTGAGGAGCTTTTAATACCGGTGACCCACCTGCTTTCAGAAGTTCAGCCGTAATTCCATCATCAGCCGGTCCCTTGTTGTTTTTGAGCTGTTTGAGGGCCATTCTAATCACGTACAGGCATACTTACGGGATATCTTCGGTATAGTGTCGGGTTAGTCTGGCTCATGTGTCCTTAGCATGTACAGGCAAACGTGTGGTCTTGTACAATTGTCCGTAGAATTTCTAAACCTCTTCCAGCAACTTAGTCTTAGACGATATGATCCTCCCATCCTCAGTCTTCAGCTCGGTCCATTGGCTTTGTCCAACAGACAGATCTCTCGCGAACACTTGAGCCTCTGTTGTGCTCAATCGCCTCTTTAATATAATTTATAAGTATTATACTGGCGCTAGTCATGACTCAGAGACTTAAAAATCTGCCTGTTTAGTTGCCGATACTGAGAAGCGTCTTCACAGGACTGCAAAACAATCTGCGTCTTTCTTCCATGAGGTTGCTTGTGAACTTAGAGATTTTTTTTGTTTCTGTTTGAACGGCGAGTTTTGAATATCTTAGACCCGAAAGTTTGGACAATTTCCACAAATCTGTCATTATAATCGTCCACATTCTCTCAATCTCCTAGGCATTCGAAGCGATTGTGCAACTCGAGTGAAAGCTCTCGTGGTTTTGAAGCTGGATGGAAGCTGGTCGGAGCGTAGACTTCACCAGTCGAAATCTTTCTAGCTTGGTTTTTAGATTCAATGTGCCTCTTACCATCCGGTGATCGCTTACTGTTTTAACTGAATTGATCCAGAGACATCATTAAATATTTGCTTCCTTGTCAACAAGATGAAGTTAATCTCTTTCTTCGTTACGCCATTGGGATGCAACCATGTCCACATGTCCACTTCCGCTGTTTTGACTTTTTAAAGAAGAAGTTCATCATAAAGAGGTTCTCCTTCTCCATAAAGTCGGCCAGCATCTAACGCCGTGCATTTCTTATTCCGTATCCAAATTGCCCCAATCTCAGCTCACAATCGCTTCGTTTGCCCAGTTTCGCGTTGAAATCCCCCATAACGTTGGTATAATGGGTCCTGGTGCTATGTAAGACTGTAGAGATGTCCTCATACATACCTCGTCGTCAAAGTGTTCCGTGGTCGGCGCGTATACCTGTATGACCTTCATCGAATACCGTTTGGTGATTCTGAGTATAAGGTACGAGTATGCTACCCTTGTCGAAACGCTCACGATCTGGACCACATTGCTAATGAGGGATTTGTGGACGAGAAACCCGACATCACCCTGGGACATTTAGTCGCCCTTCCGTAAATAAAGCAGGTTTCCGGATTTAAGGATCATGGTTTCCTCTCCCTCTATTCGGACTTCACATAAACCTACGATATCCAACCGTAACCTGCGTAATCCTTCTTCGAGTTCTGTAAGCTTCTCGTCAGTCCGCAGTGTACGCGTGTTGTAAGTTTCCAGGGCCAAAGGTCGTTGAGTTTGGTAGTCTGGCATCTGCCGGGGATTCTTCGCACCCCCCGCCCCGCCGTTACTATGACTGCTACTGGAGCCAGGAATAGCAGGGTCGCCGGGGATAAGGGGCCGTTTTCTGGGTGTGGTGGAGGAGGTTTTGCCGTAATCGCCACGCTTGGCAGGCGGGTTGGCGATCGCAGTGTGGTTGCATGTATTGCAATGCAAGGAAAGGACGCTGCTGCCCATTCTCTGGTTTTAAGTCCTATAGTAGACTCTTACGACCAAGAAGGAGAGGTTGGAAGAGATGGGATGGTCCTATTCTAAGCCGGGAGCCATATGGCCAAGGACCGGTCGTCGTGGAAATCCTTGGGGGAGGCCTTTGTCCAGCAGTGGACGTTTTTCGGCTGATATGATGATGAGTGCGTTTTACTTTGCAGCTAGGCTTCCATGAAGGGGTCCAATCGAGACATATTACCGGGATTACTTAATTTAGTCCAATAGAAGATGGTCTTGGTTTTAAAGAGTTTACAGCTAAGTTCACCTTATACTGGAAATGCGGTTAACCACAGTTTCTTGTGTGCATCTCATCATTGTATACCTGATTTTATCTAAGTTTTTTTAAATGCAGTTAGATTACTATATCTTTAATTTGTTTTGAAACGCACAATTGATAAGCCCTTAGCACCATCTCACCTGATGGTAAGTGACGATGATGCCGAAGATGGAATCGGGCTTACCAAGATTTACCAATGCAATTGGGAACTGGCTATTAACACTGATGTTTGGCGGCAAGACTTAGATAATATGGTGGTAGATAGCCAGGCGGGCTATGAAAATGGCCTACCACCAAACTTACAAAGTTGACCCCGCCGGGAATCGAACCCGCGACCTCCGGGTGTGAAGCCAAGACAATCGTAGTTTAATATGCAATAGGGATAACGAATACTAGTCATCTGAGTTACTTTTTTTCATCTGTCAAAAACGACATTTTGTTCTAAAAATGTTTGAAATACATAGGTATGACGTAAAAGTTTAGTAGCGTCATATGTACTCATTTTGTGGTTTTGGTGAATGAAAAATCGAAGACTTGATGGAAAACTTGATGTTTCGGAGAGTGTGCCCTGGAGCTTCACGAACTAACTCCCCCCTCTCCATTTCATCATCGGACGACCAGGCGTGTTGGGCGGTTTCACCCCTTTGTAGTTAATGTTCCACCTTTACGCACGAAGCGTTTTGTTTCTTCTTTCATCTTGCGAACGGCCAAGGAGTGGAAGTCCCTGCCGGCGTCTGTATTCCCGGATTCGTATAATTTAGGAATCTTCAAGACGAGAGTGAATAGGCACCATTTGAGCTTGCGTGATACATCCTGCATCAGCACATAACAATCATCAGGTGAGGTGCAGCCAAACGCACTCAAATTATTAATAAATAAAAAAAAACGAGTAAGATTTTCCGAAGTTTAAGTAGGAGTGATTTAGTGATCAAGAGTTCATAAGTTATTTCTGATGCTGTCGTCATCCCTATTGGCTGGTTTTTCTTTCGAGAGGCTCTAACAATTTGAAAGAAACTTTGTAAATAGTTAGGATAAGTAAGGCCTACTGCACTGAATAGTTAATATTCGAGAAAAAAAAACTGATTAAGGTACCTCCCATACAAACGCAAATTATTTGTGATTTTTTTTATCAAATCTAACACTTTTTTTATTGCTACAATGTAAGCTTAATGTTTATTGTTGTTTTGTGTATTCCCTAATACGCCTAACGATGAAGACTTTGCGAGAAAGTATTCACAACGTGGCTGTGCAATTCATTATACTGTGCCACACCCTGGACACTTCATACAACGGGCCAGAAATGACATTTCAAAAAAGGAATGACGGAACAAACAAAATGGCTGCGAAATCCTATACGTTCGACAACCAAACTGTAACAAATCTGTATCAATCTGGGTGACTAGTGGGTGAGGTCGCAATCTAGAGAGCGGCAGGGAGTGTCCATACTGTATGTTAGTACTAATATATATACTTTGACTGTGCTGTAAGATAAAATCCGTTGAAACTAAACTTATATTCACAGCGGGGCTAACAAAACTAGACGAATCTGTGGGTAAAGTGGTTTCGTCTCTTCAAGAAAAAGGCCTTCTCCAGAACACTATAATCCTGTTCAGTACGGACAACGGCGGGGCGGCGGGAGGGTTCAATGACAACGCCGCTTCCAACTATCCTTTACGTGGGGTAAGGATTACATAGTTGTAGCACAGTCTAAGAATCCACAGTTGTAGTATACTTGCCATCATAGCTGTAATTGATACACCCCGGACATTGCATAAAAACCGTCGTGAAATGACATTTCTAAAACCAAATGATGGAGGGAAAAAAATCACGGCAAAATCCCATACGTTCGTAACAAGGGGGTGAGGTCGCAATCTAGAGAGCGGCAGGAAGTGTCCATACTGTATGTTACTACTAATATATATACTTTGCTGAAGGTCACCCAAAGGGCGGTGGAGCGAGCTATGCTCGGAGTTTCCCTAAGCGATCGAATCAGAAATGAGGAGATCCGTAGGCAGAACAAAGGTAATTGACATAGCTCCCTTAAGTGGTAGTGGGTGGGACACATAGCTCGTAGAACCGATGGCCGTTATGGCAGTAAAGTTCTCGAGTAGCGACCGCACAACGAAAGACGTAGGTTGGCCTCCCACTTAGTGGACCGATGAAGGTCGCGTGAAACCGCTCTATGCGGGCAGCACCGGTCGTTGTGTGTCATTGTAATCGGCCTGTAGTTTTTACATACAGTATGATTTTTATTTCACTTTGTAATTTCCTATTTTTCAGGTCAGTAATTTTGTATTTTTTATATATCCAGTATCAACTTTTTTTACACGCCTCTATTCGTTTCTATTCATTCCTTTCTCACTTACTGGTTTGTTGGCAGACAATTCTCGCAGAGTTAAGCATACCAATTGTTAATCGTGTGTATCCTTATTAATACTATAAATGTGTTTGTTTGTTACCTTTTCACACTTCAACGCCTTGACCAATCTTAATGAAATTTGTTATGCAGGTAGCCTGTGTCACGAGGAAGGACATAGGCAACTTTTTATCCCGCATAGTCCGATGCAGTTCCTGAGGGAACTGAAAAAATACTCTTTTTTGGTTAATTTCTTTAACATCGCAACGGAACAATGGATTGAGGGGGTGGGAAATGACATGATTTACTAATAAGCATATCCTGACATAGTTCCCTAGGGATCTGGAAAAAATCATGTCCACGCTCGCGAGCCGCTTGCGGCTCGCGCACTGCGCGCCCTCTAAGGCAGTCATTAGTCATTACAACGATGTCCACGCAGGCGAAGCCGCGGGTAAAAGCTAGTTTCTCATAAGTATTATCACATTTTTGTCTCAGAATACAGAACAAACCAAAACCGGCGTACAGTGAGAATAGTATGACGCGCGCGCGAGCCAAAAACTCACCCTCCTTCTCTTGGCTGTAATATTGCAATTTTAGGTCGGATTTTGAAACATCGGTTAGGTAAGTTGGGAGGAACCACTGCTTTTTTACCCACAAAAACGCTAAACACGTCAAAAAACCGACTTCCATCGCAACAACTCAGTACATTTTTGCATTATTATTTTTGGTTTTTGTTCATTTTCTAATAAAGTACTACACCGATTTTGATAAAATTTATATGGGACCACACGGAAAGCACTAGCTTTCAAATAAAAAAATAATCATCAAAATCGGTTCACCCAGTCAAAAGTTCTGAGGTAACACACATAAAAAAACATACAGTCGAATTGAGAACCTCCTCTTTTTTGGAAGTCGGTTGAAAAATAAACCACCTGCACGTAGGATCTAGAAGGGCCAACACGTGAAAACTAATCTAAATTAAAATATTTTTGTACAAGTGGCTTCACTTTTATCGCCGTACGGGGGTTATGGTCAGAATCAGAATCAGAAAAAATTATTTGCAAGAATACTTATGTCATAAATATACAGATCAATGCCAGTAAACGTATTCAGTCTTATGAAGACATGCAAATTAAAAACAAATAAATTGTAAATATTAATAATGATTAAAGTAGGAAAAAGTAACCAATAAGATTTGTTAAAAATGTCACTATACTTATGTAATTTTTGTAGTCCATAAATTCCATAATACTATAAAAACAATAATTCATTAGCCATTTTGTTAGTTTTGTCTTAAATTCTGTTCCTTTTAATATTTTTAAATCATTAGGCAAGTTATTATATATCATTATACACATGTTGTAGACATTTTTGGCTGGTTTGTTCTGTATTCTGAGATTTTTGTCTTTTGGGTGCCTTAAAACTCGGACGGCGAACGCATGTTCTCTGTGTTCATATCCTGCATTGGTCATTAAAATCAATGGCATTCCCTCCTTCCAGGTTAAGAACACACACTGGGAGGGCGGCGTCCGCGGTGCCGGCGTGCTGTGGAGTCCGCTCTTACAGAACAAACCCCGCGTGGCTTCGCAGAGAATGCATCTGGTTGACTGGCTGCCGACGCTTTTAAACGTCGCCGGAGGGAATGTTAGGTTGGTCCTTCGAGACGCGTCTTTTACCAGAGTATGTGTTATACTAGCTGTTTCCCGCGGCTTCACCCGCGTGGACAACGTTTCTATGACTTTTCGAGGGTGCGCATTGCGCGAGCCGCAAGCAGCTCGCAAGCGTGGAAAAAAGTAGCCTATGTGTTAAGCCAGGTCCTAATCTGTCTACCTACCAAATTTTAAGCCAGATCCGTTTAGTAGTTTTTGTGTGAAAGAGTACAAGCATACAAGCTGCTCGCGAGCGTGGACAAAAGTAGCCCATGTGTTAATCCAGGTCCTAATCTGTCTACCTACCAAATTTTAAGCCAGATCCGTTTAGTAGTTTTGCGTGAAAGACTAACAAACAATCATTCATACATTCTTACAAACTTTCGCGTTTATAATATTAGTAGGATAAATAAGACTGATATATAACTGCAAGCCTCTTAGCTGGTGACTACAAACTTTCATACAAATTTGGATTCTAACTTAGAATACAGAACATACCAGAAGCGTACGGTGGTAAAAGTGAGACAAGTTGTGCTTGTATAAAACTAGTCTAAATTAGTGTAGATTTGACGTTTTGGCTCTTCTAAATCCTGCATGCAGGTTTTTTTTTTAATTCACAATTGGTAAACCCTTGACAACATCTCACCTGGTGGTAAGTGACGACGTTGCCGAAGATGGAAGCGGGCTTACCAAGATTCCCCAACGCAATGGGGAACTGGCTATCTTATCTTCATGCCGGAACACACCAATGGTATCAACATTGATATTTGGCGGCAAGACTTAGATAAGATTGTGGTAGCTAGCCAAGCGGGCTTAGAAAATGCCCTACCAACAACCAAACCGAGTCTTACAATTGACCCCGCTGGGAATCGAACCCGCGACCTCCTGTGTAAAGCCAGTGAACTTTGCCTCTGAGCTACGGAGGCGGTTAACTAAAATGAGGTGATTTATTTTTGTGCGTAAACAAGCAGTGGTTCTTTCTTACCCACCTAGGGTTACCATCTGCCAGGCAATTGCCGCATTTGACAGGCATTTTGTGGTTTAGACAGGCGTGCAGCCGACGCTAGGCTGAGACAGGCATTTTCTAATTTCGCGGGTCTCAGAGAAAACTAAAAGCTCGCATACGTGCTCTAATCACACAAGATGATGATATTGGCACACCCCGGACACTCCATACAAACGAGCGAGAAATGATATACATAAAAACAACTGACGTATCTATAGCCACAAATGCAGGTAGGGTTGAATCACACTGGCGGCATTGGTCACGAAATGTTTATTAGATAGATACGTAACAATCAACAGTGGCTACCTACCTACTTAGTCGGTAAGTTACATGAATAAAATTATTCTTAAAACATAGCTAAATAGGTACGAATACAACTAAAATCCCCCGCCCGCTAGTAATAGGTCAATGATCCCCGCACTGCGGGTCCGTATATTCGCGCGCAAAATTTTAAAAAACACGTAAG
Organism: Coleophora flavipennella; assembly: GCA_947284805.1. NCBI lineage: Eukaryota > Metazoa > Arthropoda > Insecta > Lepidoptera > Coleophoridae > Coleophora > Coleophora flavipennella. The sequence continues at coordinate 8,923,904 of OX369301.1, forward strand.
CCTTGACGTGACCTGAAGAGCATTGTCCTCGAGGTACCGACCGTTGATAATAATTATCAAGGATGATGTGATAAACTTTAAAAATGAAGACGTAGTCAAATTACGTAATCTTTGACGTGAATCCGTAGAGCAATGAACTCGTGTTACCGATCGAAGAATCGACTGAATCTTATAAAGTTGACTCCTCCGGGAATCAAACACGCGACCTCCTGGTGTGAAGCGAATGGACTAACCATTACGCCACGGAGGCAGTAAAAATCAATGGTTAGTCCATTCGCTTCACACCAAGAGGTCGCGGGTTCGATTCCCGGAGAGGTCAACTTTGTAAGACTCGGTTTGGTTGGTGGTGGGGCATATTTATAGCCCGCCTGGCTAGCTACCACCATCTTATCTAAGTCTTGCGGCGAACATGAATATATTATCAACTGTGGATTAAAAAGTATAAGGTGATAAACTTAAAAAATTACGTAAAGGTAGATTAGGTACCTACAATAACAGTCAATATTTTTTTGGAATGCGATATTTTTTTATTCATAATTGGTAAACCCTTGACAACATCTCACCTGGTGGTAAGTGACGATGATACCGAAGATGGAAGCGGGCTTACTAAGATTCCCCAACGCAATGGGGATAGGCTTGCCAGATGTGAAAATTGAAATGTCGGGATACATTTTCAAAATGTCGGGATTTTGGGGTTTTTATCGGGATAAATAAAAAAAAACTGTGGCACTCGGGGACTGCCGCGGTAAAGTTATTGCATAGCATTTTTTATCAACTTATGTATTTATAATTATTTATTTGTTTTTGCAGTATTTACCAGTACCATATTATAGTCCTTGGGGCGCGGGATGTTTATGTAATAATTTAACACTAAGAAAGTTAAACCAGTAAAATGTACTAAGTCCTTTTTGTACCGCAAATCGCTAAAAGATGGCACTGTAAGTTTTTTTAGAACTCGGCCGAGCGTGGGGTGTTAGGTTTTATTTTCGTTACGGAATTTCTTGATTCGGTCGCCGCGCTCAAAGCCTGCGATAAAAGCTATGCAATAGCTTAAAAAACTAAATCAAATTTTACTTTTGTGAGCTGCTGGTGCGGGTTTTCTTTCTAGTATGTAAAGAATAACGTCTGGAGTGGAGTGCGGTCTGCGGGCTCACAGCGAGATAGCATAGCGCAAGCGCTATTTTAACTACCTACGAATATATAATTCAAAGTTTTTAAAAAGTCGGGATATTTTGTAATTTGTCGGGAGTCGGGATATCATATGAAAAGTCGGGATTATCCCGTCGAATCCCGACCATCTGGTAACCCTAAATGGGGAACTGGCTATCTTATTTTTATGCCGGAACACACCAATGATATCAACATTGCTATTTGGCGGCAAGACTTAGATTAGATGGTGGTAGCTAGCCAGGCGGGCTTAGAAAATGCCCTACCACCAACCAAACCGAGTCTTACAATTGACCCCGCCGGTAATCGAACCCGCGACCTCCTGTGTAAAGTCAGTGAACTTTTCCTCTGAGCTACGGAGGCGGTTTTATATATTTTACGATGGTACGGAATTGTACCTACGTGTGCAAGTCAGACTCGCACTTGACCGGTTTTATTTCTACACTAGCAAATAATCATATGCTTTGTATTTAAGAATCTACACAAAAAAGGTTAATGCGTTTTCTCCAGATACTTACCTAATGTGACAAAATACGAAATAAAATAATGAACAGGATTTTTGTGTTGCTTTTTATCCAAAGGATATCTGTAAAAGCTTTTTTTATTGCATTTATCATTATGTGAACTAAAACATCAGATAAATGAACAGTTTACTAAATTTGGATTTAATAATTCCCAAACGAAATCACAGCGTAGCTCATCCTTTATGTTGGTAACCAATCTACAGCCAATCTGCGTGACGGGGAGGTGAGGTCGATTTTAGAGAGCGGCAGGGAGTGTCCATACTGTACGTTAGTACTAATATATATACTTTGATATTGGCGAAAAATCGCGCAGCGTGCGGAAAAACGAGTTAAACTAATTACCTATCATAGTTGAAACTATCTGTTGTATATTATTTAATTTAAGACTTACAGTTTTATTACTGTAGACATAATTTTTTACTGAAAAATCTGGCATTTTGAGCATCCTAGATGGTTACCCTAAACCCACCTAACTCAAAAAGTTTTAAAATCCGACCTTATATAGCAATATTACAGCCTAGGGAAGGTGGGTAGACGCAGAGTTTTCGGTTTCGGCGCGCGTCACACTATTCTCACTGTACATCATCATCATCATATCAGCCAAAAATCGTCCAAGCTGGACAAAGGCTTTCCCCAAGGATTTCCACGACGACGGGTCCTGCGCTCCCCGCATCCATCGGCTTCCCGCGATCTTCACCAGGTCGTCGGTCCACCGCTTGGGAGGCCTGCGTACGCTACGTTTTCCGGTGCGCGGTCGCCCCATCGGCCATGTGCCCTGCCCACTGCCACCTCAGTACTGTACGCGTGTTCTGTATTCTGAGGGTTATGATAAATTTAGTTTATTTTCAATCATTCCATGCGTGTTAGTTACAATTTTTAAAATAAAATAAGAAAGATTACACGAGAATACAATCCCAATTTTTAAATAATTTTTATTTTGCGGCTCGATTTAACACTTTCAGTGCCACTGTCTACTCTAGTTGTCATAATCATTGTCATCTAATTGTCATCGATGATTTGGCAGGGAATGTGTTAAAGACGTCAAATGCGACCCGGACCAGTGATTAAAAAAAGGCCTTTCCACTTTATTCGCCTGGAGGCTTTTGGGCCGATCACCGCCACAGAAAGCCGATTCACTTGTGCTGGGAAGTCATTCGCACTATCAAATGTTATCAGCTGTTTAAATTGTATGGAAATCAAAGTCGTAGTAGGTACAAAATTGTTGCATAAAAACTTAACCCCTCTTTTTCACCAGTCCGTTAAAAATGTATCCTATGTCACTAACCGGATCAAGACAAATCTAACGACACCTCGCACAATCCATCAAGCCGTTTAAGCTACAGAGCGTGCCAAGGAATTAAATGTACATACATACATACATACACTTGAAAAATATAACCCTCTTTCTGGCGCAGACGGGTCAAAAGGGAAGAAACTAGTTTCCAAGATACAGCTGACGACAAGTTTCAAAAATTAGGGGATCATAATAAGTTAGTGCGAAATAAACTATTTTCAGTATTTTTCTTTCATTTATGGGTTCGAGTTTCCATACAAAAGTAGTTCCGCTTTAATACAAAAACTACATGCCGGATTGAATCCAAACTTTGCGAATATATTGAGTAGACACATAGATGTTTGAAATTAGTTTCATAAAACGGAAAAAAATAAGAGCAGTTTCAAACTTTCAGTACAAGTAATTTAAGCCTTAATTTAGTTATGTTTAAATTTACTGCGATGCATACTAATTACAAACACCAATATGTGTCTACTCAATATATTAGCAAAGTTTGGATTAAATTCGACGTGTAGTTTTTGTATTAAAGCGTAATTACGTTTGTATGGAAATTCGAGCCTCATGGGGACCCTTAAGAGGATGCGACTTTTCATACAAACGGCGTAAGCAATTTTCACCTCTTAAATGTTAACTGATTTGGACCAATTTTTGATAGGTTGTCAGTCAGAACAAAAGCTAGGCTTGTACGTTTCGTTTTTTTTAAATTACTGATTATAAATAAACAAAAAATGACCGAAATTAGTTTTGTATGAAAGCACGTGAACAATAATAAAGCTTAACTTATTACCATTATCGAAAAAGCAAAAACCTGTAAGCCTAGCTTTTGTTCTGACTGACAACCTATCAAAAATTGGAACATTTAAAAGGTGAAAATCGTTAACGCCGTTTGTATGAAAAGTCGCAGCTTCACAATCCTCTTAATAGTGATAAATCATCATATCAGCTCATATACATCCCCACCGAGGGGCTCGAGCCTACCCTGAATCAGGGCGATTAGGCCTTAGTCGACCACGCGGGCCCAGTGCGGGTTGGTCGACTTCACACACAACCTTCGAGTTTGTTCGCAGGCGTGTGTAGGTTTCCTCACGTTGTTTTCCTTCACCGTTAAAGCAATCGGTAAGTATATGTACGTAAGTTTTGAAAAACTCATTGGTACATTGGCCGTCCAGATTTGAACCCGGTACCTCTAGTTAGAAGGACCGTGTCGTTACCGGTTGAGCCACCGACGCTTTTTTTCCTGAGTGATACATAATTCAATGTTAATTCTCGCAGCGAGTTACAACATCTAGACGGTGTAGACCAATGGCAGGCGCTATCCAAAGACGAGCCCTCCGAACGGACGACCGTACTGCACAACATAGACAATGACTTGGGGATAGCCGCCCTCACAGTCGGCAACTGGAAAGTTATGATTGGTAATTATGGTTTTACATAGCTACTCAAACGTACCGTAGGCAGGCCTCCCACTAGGTGGACCGATGACCTGGTGAAGGTCGCGGGAAGCCGCTGGATGCGTCGTGGAAATCCTTGGGGGAGGTCTATGTCCAGCAGTGGACGTCCTTCGGCTGATGTGATGATGATGATCACTTTTCGATATTTTAAAAGTGAAATAATTACCGAAATTGTTGAAAATCTATGAATACAATATAAATAAATAATTTACTTATGGACTTTTTCCAAAAAGTAACTTGTTGCTAATATTTCATCATCATCACATCAGCTTATATACGTCCCCAACGAGGGGCTCGGGCCAACCCTGAATTAGGGCGATCGGGACTTAGTCGACCACGTGGGCCCAGTGCGGGTTGGTCGACCTCACACACAACCTTCGAGTTTCTTCGCCGGCGTGTGCAGGTTTCCTCACGATGTTTTCCCTCACCGTAAGAGCGTCGGATAAACGTACATAGGAAATCTAAATTCGAAAACACATTGGCACGTGGCAGGATTCGAACCACGACCTTCCGGACAGGAGGTAACGGCCCTTGCCATTACGCCACCGACGCTCTATTTAAGGGCTATATACTGTTGCCCCCCTATATTCGCAAAACACTCAATGATTTCGTATTAAGTCCATATGAATGAGTAAATTATTTATTTCTTTTGGCGGCGGTAATCGAATCGTCTTAAAGAGGTCACTATTATCAGTTCAAATAGACCGATAAATAACGATACCTTTTATATTTTATTCAAGGTACAAACTACCAAGGTAAGTGGGACAGTTGGTACGGACCTTCGGGAAGGGAGGAAGACTACAACACCAGCCTGGTGTACGCCGGGCTCGCTGGAAAGGCTATAGCTAAATTAGGTCTCATGCCCACTAAGGAAAAGCTATTGGAACTGAGGTTAGTTTTTATTCATTTTTTTAATTTATTCGCTCAAGTTAGCTTAAGCCAGCGGCTTCCCTAGCGTGGACATCGTTTTTATGACTATCCTAGAGGATGGGTTGGTGCGCGAGTCACAAGCTGAATAAAAAAGAATAAATATAAATATATATATATCGTACCCCCGTGAACTCGTTACCGACATTCACTGTTACATGGGCGTGGTAAAGTAATTCTTTCAAACGAATAAAACATTGATTTAACCATAATTGCTTGTAAAGTTCGTTCGCTGAATTGGCTGTACCTTTGATAGATGCCGCTCGCCGCTGCCGGCTCGCGTCAAAAGGTTGTATCAAAGGAGCCGCTCTGAGTTCAATCGCGACGCCGCCAACTTGCACGCCGCATGAGGTCGCGCAAATGTTGTTCAGTCTTTAATTATGAATGTAGGCGACGATTCTGAAGATACTTCGTGCAGCAGTGAAATAGATTAAAATTAACGATAAAATCTCAAATCTCAATAATCAATCAAATATTCTTTATTGTATAATAAATAAAAAAAGAGAATAGTACAGAATATACAGTAGTATACAATTTTAATTGCTTAATTTAGGCGGCCTTATTGCTTAAGAGCCCGCTGGAGTTCATAAATCCCATACAATTTAGGCCCATTAGGATAGTATTTGAATTATTTGTTAACCAAACATTAATTTTATATCGTTATTAGGATGACGTATATTTGTGTCGGTATCGCATTACTTTTTTGAAAAACGAAACAGGAATTCCTTATTATCCAATAAACTTATTTTCAAGGTAAAAAACGGAAAACAAGTTTATTGGTTAATAATGTATTCCCATTTTTTTATGTTTATTAGTTAACAAATGAATCAAAGACTACGTTTGTATGGGATTTATGAACTCCAGCGGGCTCTTAAAGCAATTTCTTCCACGCAACCCAGAGATTGGATACATCTAAATAAAAGTAAGGGTTGTGCAAAGCAAACACATGGAACAAAATTGAAAAAAGGAAAATTTACTATAATAACTTATCTAAAATCTAAATTATTATACATGTAATAAAAATATTTTACAAAATATAAATAATAATATTAAAGAAAAAACTTTTTTTATAAAATTGTTTTATCCTTCAACACATTTCCAGAACTCCGTTCGTGTGTACTGCAGGTACTTCTCCGAACGTACTTTATAAAAAGTTTTTAAATAAATATTACTTACCTCATTTGATTTGAATGACCAAAAATAATTTTACAGCCCTTTTTCCACCCAAACTAAGGTATCACAGTTATTTTGGAAATAAACTAATGGATAATTTTGGATTATAATAAAATTTTGTCACAATGTCGTGATTAAATGTCAAAACATCAGAGCCAACAAAGTTGCGGACGCTAGGTCACAGATGAGATACTAGTTACGCTAGGTGGCGCTGAACTCGTGCACAGAGCCATAACTATCATTTCGTTTTTAGGAAATCAGCCGAAGTGAAATGCAAGAAAGTGGCAGTTATAGAATGCAAGCCGCTGGAAGCACCCTGTCTCTTCAACATAGACGAGGATCCGTGTGAATACCGGAATTTGGCCAAAGAGTAAGTAGCGTTCCGACCTTCCCTGTATCCAGGTTTACCTGCCGAAATTTTCATCAAATCATTTTCCCAGAGAATTATCTGCTTTTACAAGATAAGGGTAGGCTCGAGCCCCTCGGTGGGGACGTATATGAAATTTCGTTAGTCACTGCATAAGTATGTGTATCGCGAAATGTCACAACCGCTTAGCCTCGGACTGGCACTGCACCGTTAGTACTAATATACAGGATGGGAAGGAGTATACCGACAGATTTTAACCAAAGATTCTAATGCCTATTTAGACAAAAAAAAGTAATATAAACATGGGCCAGTAAAGCCTAATTTTCGAGATATTATTTTTTCAAATAATTTACAAGTTCAAAAAATCTCAAGGGTAACACGCCCTAATAATATTTTATCTGACGTTTGTTGCCTCAAAGTATCATACTGACGTTGACTTCACTCGTCGTTTATCGTATGTTGTCGGAGTCGTTCGGGAAGTGTGAAGTTTTCTTTTTCACTCTTTAGACTAAGATTTCGTTCAGAAGGGATTACTACTTTGACTGCACCTTCGTCTCCCCCCCCCCCCCCCCACCCCCTCAATATAAATCCTGACTACGCATATGAACTCATATGATGGTAATGATAAAGAAAGCTGAGAATCTGAGATGATACCAAGGGCTTAACAACTGTGAAATTAAAAAGTATTTGGACAAATCGTAGACCACTTAAGGTGAAAGGTTGGTCATGGCGCGAATTTGAAATTATTTTTAATGTAACGCTGCGTATTCTCAAAATTCCATGTTTTTAGGGTTCCGTACCCAAAGGGTGAAAACGGGACCTCATTTATTACTAAGACTCCGCTGTCCGTCTGTCTGTCCGTCTGGCACCAGGCTGTATTTCATGAACCGTGATAGCTAGACAGCTGAAATTTTCACAGATGATGTATTTCTGTTGCCGCTATAACAACAAATACAAAAATTAGAAAAAGTGAAAAAATAGGGGGTCTCTATACAAAAAAACGTGTTTTTTTTAAACATGAAGAAACTAGCGCCATCTAGTATGATGGGTTTGAACCATGAAACAAGCGCCATCTAGTATAATGGTACGGAACTCTACGAGTGCGGTTCTGACCCGCACTTAGCCGGTTTTTTAGGTTACCGTAGAAGGTATCTTAAATCAGGAATTTATTCCAGATTACATTAAAACTGTTAGAAAGTAATGGAAGATGGTCGAGGTAAAGGTTAAACTTGTTAAAAAAATTCAACATGGAATACGAATAGAGAAAAAATACACGAAATACCTTCAAAAATTTTATATTCGCGTCATGATCTTGACCTTTTACCTTTTATTAAGTAGAAACAGTTTAAAAAAGAAGAAATATATATCGACATTACTATATATATATATATATATATATTATTATAGTGCTTTATCGCGTCTTTTTGATAATAATTGGAATTTAAAAAAATGTAAATATAGACTATTTTATGGAACTAAATTGAATATTTTTAATCACTGGTATTTTTTATAGATTTTTAAATGTACAAAAAATATGAAGTCAAAGGCCAATTCTATTAATCTATATATATTATAAAACAAAGTCGTGTTAGTTACACCATTTATAACTCAAGAACGGCTAGACCGATTTCGCTAATTCTTTTTTTGTTGAGTTCGTTATTGTCAGGAGAAGGTTTTAGGGTAGGGTAGGGTAGTGTAAGGTGAAATGCAGTTCGCCGGGACAGCTAGTACTACATTAAAAAACCGGCCAAGTGCAAGTTGGACTTGCGCTCGAAGGGTTCCGCACCGTTATCTATAGTAAATGACGTATTAAAAAAAAACTACTTACTAGATCTCGTTCAAACCAATTTTCGGTGGAAGTTTGCATGGTAATTTACATCATATATTTTTTTAGTTTTATCGTTCTCTTATTTTAGAAGTTACAGGGGCGGGGGGCACATTTTACCACTTTGGAAGTGTCTCTCGCGCAAACTATTCAGTTTAGAAAAAAAATGATATTAAAAACCTCAACATCATTTTTGATACCCTACAAGTATGGGTTTGATGAAAAAAAATTATTTGAGTTTAGTTCTAAGTACGGGGAACCCCCAAAATTTATTGTTTTTTTTCTATTTTTGTGTGAAAATCTTAATGCGGTTCACAGATCACATCTACTTACCAATTTTCACCAGTATAGTTCTTTTAGTTTCGGAAAAAAGTGGCTGTGACATACGGATAAACAGACAGACAGACAGATATGACGATACCATAAGGGTTCCGTTTTTTGCCATTTGGCTACGGAACCCTAAAAACGTACTAATTTCAATCAACGATTATGAAATGAATATAGCAGTTTAATGTTATTAAATTACTTTACTAGAGCGTCGGTGGCGTAACGGCTAAGGGCGTCGCCTCCTGTCCGGGAGGTCGTGGTTCGAATTCTGCCACGTACCAATGTGATTTCGAATTTATATTTCATATGTACGTTTATCCGACGCCGAATGAAAACATCGTGAGGAAACCTCCACACGCCTGTGAAGAAATTCGAAGGTTGGGTGTGAAGTCGATCAACCCGCACTGGGCCCGCGTGGTCGACTAAGGCCCGATCACCCTAATTCGGGGTAAGCTCGAGCCCCTCGGTGGGGACGTATATGAGCTGATACGATGACGAGTAAATTATTTTTTACAGTATAAAATCGTTTTATCTCCAAATGTTTTTATTTTATTTACACGCCTTATAGAAAACTAAACATTTTTTTTAATTTTACCTGATGTTAAGTGGCGATGATGCCGAAGATGGAAGCGGGCTTACCAAGGATAGAACAACAACAAGATGGGATTCAAAAGACACCACAACCACAATGTCACAATGAGGGTACTTAGTTATTTGCATTACAAATACTCAATTCTTCACTGTATTTCCCTCCTACAGCAATTTCAAAAAGCCTTACTCGGGTTTCCATGTCATTTACGAAGTAACTATTTAGTAATCTGTGATCTCATCTTATAAATCCTACTAATATTATAATAGCGAAAGTTTGTATGTAAGGATGTTTGTTACTCAATCACGCTTCAACCACTAGACGGATCGAGATGAAACTTGGCACATATATAGGTTAGGTCCTGGAATAGAACATAGCCTACCTTTTACCCCGGGAAAACGTCTTATTCCCACGGGAAAATCGAAAACAACGCGGGCGTAACCGCGGACGGACGGCTAGTTTTTAAAATATCTAAATCTTATAATCAGTAGGTACATCAATGGTCGCAGAAGCGTCGGTGGCTCAACCGGTAACGACTCGGTCCATCTAACCAGAGGTACCGGGTTCAAATCTGGACGGCCAATGTACCAATGAGTTTTTCAAAAAACTTACGTACATACTTACCGATTGCTTTAACGGTGAAGGAAAACATCGTGAGGAAACCTGCACACGCCTGCGAAGAAACTCGAAGGTTGTGTTTGAAGTCGACCAACCCGCACTGGGCCCGCGTGGTCGACTAAGGCCTAATCGCCCTGATTCAGGGTAGGCTCGAGCCCCTCGGTGGGGACGTATATGAGCTGTGATGATGATGACATCAATGGTGTGACGCTGAAAAACTTTGACGTCACGCCTAGTAAAAACCGGCCAAGTGCGAGTTGGACTAGCACTCCGAGAGGGTTCCGTATCACCATACCTCTTCACACAACTACATAGTATATTGATAATGATACATTACAAACAAAAGACACCAATGCGAGCGACAGAAATATGCCTTTTTGCTCATTCAGTTCGGACTCGTTAGCTCGAGTACAATGGCCGATTTTTATTATTTGTTGTTTTACTTCAGTATTAGTACAATACAATACAATATTCTTTATTGCATCACAACATAAAAAAAAATAAAAAAGAAAGCCTGTACAATAGGTAGCCTTATTGCTAGGTAGCAATTTCTTCCAGGCAACCTTTGGGTAGGGAAACAGCGATAGAATCAGTTAAGGGGCGGTGCAATAATTAAAAACAGAAAAATAAACAGTTGTTAGAACTATAATCACACCAAGTTTCACGCTTGTGTATGTATCTAATATATAAAAATGAATCGCAAAATGTGTTGGTAAGCGCATATCTCGAGAACGGCTGGACCGATTTCGCTAATTCTTTTTTTGTCGAGTTCGTTATTGTCAGGAGAAGGTTTTTATGTAGGGTAGGGTAGGGTAGGGTAGGGTAGGGTAGGGTAGTGTAGTGTAGGGTAGGGTAGTGTAGGGTAGTGTAGGGTAGGGCAGGGTAGTGTAGGGTAGGGTAGGGTAGGGTAGTGTAGTGTAGGGTAGTGTAGTGTAGTTTAGGGTAGAGTAGGGTAGTGTAGTGTAGTTTAGTGTAGGGTAGGGTAGGGCAGTGTAATGTAATGTAAGGCGGTACGTAGTTCGCCGGGACAGCTAATATATAATATATATTTTAACAATAGAGCTACAAGAGCTGATTGATAAGTATCCGAAATGAACAAGAAAAAACAAATAAACATTGTGAAAACCATTTATATTTCCAAGTAATTTCCTTTTATCTCGATGCACTTCGACCACCGTTTCTCCAGAGCCAGGATACCGTTTTGGAAGAAGGTTTCGTCCAGGCTATCAAAATAATCATTTACGGCGACCTCCGCTTCGGAATGGGTAGAAAATTTCTGTCCACCTAGCTAGCTACTTTTTCAGATTTGGGAACAAATGGAAGTCGCGTGGGCCAAGACACTAAATCTAGTCAGTTAATCAAAAATACTTCTTAAGACCTATAAGAACGTGTTTTTTGTGTGTAGACGCTACTTATTTTTTCACTTTTTCTAATTTTTTGTATTTGTTGTTAAAGCGGCAACAGAAATATACATTCTGTTACCTGTCTAAATTTTAACTGTCTAGGTACCTATTACGGTTCATGAAATACAGCCCGCTGACAGACAGACAGACAGCGGAGGCTTAGTAATAGGGTCCCGTTGGTCACCCGTTGGGTGTACGTAACACTGAAAAGCAATGTTTTCGATGACAGATAAGTAACTCATATGACATAAAAGTGCCAAGTCAAATTATTATTGATATATTGAATGTCATCATCATATCAGCTCATATATACGTCCCCACCGAGGGGCTCGAGCCTGCCCTGAATTAGGGCGATCGGGCCTTAGTCGACCACGCGGGCCCAGTGCGGGTTGGTCGACTTCACACATAACCTTCGAGTATCTTCGCAGGTATTTGCAGGTTTCATCAAGGTGTTGAATGTTGAATAATATATTAATAACTAGCTTTTTCCCGTGGCTTCGCTCGCGTGGACATCGTTTTCATGACTGTCTTAGAGGGTGCGCGGTGCGCGAGCCGCAAGCGGCTCGCGAGCGTGGACATGAATTTTCTCCATATCCCTCGGGAACTAAGTCGCCATATGCTTATTAGTAAATCGTGTCATTTCCCACCCCCTTAATCATCTCTGTGCAAAAAAACCACACATTGTTCCGTTGCGATGTAAAAGAAATTGACCAAAAAAGAGTATATTTTCAGTTCCCTCAGGAACTGCATCGATCTATGCTATTATGACGGGATAAAAAGTAGCCTATGTCCTTCCTCGTAACACAGGCTACCCGCATGCCAAATTTCATTAAGGTTGGTCACGGCGTTGAATAGTGAAAAGGTAACAAACAAACATACAAACACAGTTTCACATTTATAATATTAGTCAGGATAACATTGATATCACATTTTTGTAGGCAGGAAGACATCCTAAAAAATCTCCTGGATGAATTGGCAGCGTTCAACAAGACCGTGGTGCCGCCTAACAACAAGCCGCTGGAGCTGAGGGCGGACCCGAAGTACTGGGGGCGGGTGTTCACCAACTTCGACGACTACAAGAGAGACGAGATGCATTCAAGGGTGTAACACTACGCGACAAAACAATATATTATTATTTTTATACTTATTAATATTATAAATGTTGTCAGTGTGTGTATTTTTATTTGTTTTTCTTTCACGTCGCACGGCTGCCCCATTTTAAACCACAGAAACTGTAAACTTTTTATACTTGATTTTTGCGTTTTTTATTACTTTTGTGATTTAATTTGAAGTATTTTTTCAGATAAATATTTTTATTAAAGTATCTTCTATTCATAAATCACCTTTTTTTATCAGCAAAACTTTTTTATAAGGCAAATAAAAAAATCGGAGAATTGTCAGTTACTGTGTTTTGAAATTGGGCAGCCGCGCAACGGAGCATGATTTTTTGCACAGATATGGTTGAGGGGGTGGGAAGTGACATTTTCTAATTATTAGCATAGTCGTGCTAATAATTAGAAAATGTCACTTCCCACCCCCTCCCCTAGTTTTCAAGGGATATGGTAAAAACTCATTTCCACCCCACCTTGTCATGTAACCAGCGTAAGATCGAGAAAAAATCATCTAGAGCGTGCGAATTGTTTTCTCGGTAACCAGTCCCTCCTCAGTGACTCGCCATACAAAAGTTCAACGGGTTCTGCAATGCTTATCGATGTATTTTCTATGTAGTACCACCACAGGGAGTACCATCAGGTAATACCTAAACCTCGAGAACCATAGACCTCCTACCTTAGATTCTTCCTCCAATTATTACAAGCTTTCTATCAAAAAAAGTATTATTCCAATCCGTCCTATAGTTTTCGAGAAAATCGAGGACAGCGGCCGAAAACAGATATACTTTCTTAAGGCTTTAAGATGACTCAATCCGAGCAGGTTGATACGTGTTAAAATAATATCGAACGTAAGTCCATTCATTATAAGTTCAAATCAATGGGGGCTTCAACGCGACTGTTACGTTGAAACCGGACGCCCGATTCTAGATTTTTACATGTTTTATTACTTTTCTATACTTTAAAATAAGTTTAGAAAAATGTGTTCAATTAAAATGAAAGGTCTTCAAGTCACCGATTTTTGTGTGTTGGTTTCATTTTTTTTATTAAAAATCTGAGTGCGTTTGGCTGCACCTCACCTGATGGTAAGTGCCGATGCAGCCGAGGATGTGACACGCAAACTCAAAAAGTTCCTATTCACTCTCGTCTTGAAGATTCCTAAATTATACGAATAAAATTATATGTATACTTAACATTCAACACTAACTATTTGTTTTCGAGAAATTTTGCAATTAATGCCAAAAACATGGTCTGCAGCATATTTTTTACATCAAAAGTGGTAATATTTTTAAAATTTTATTCAATTAAAACGATTTTTTATTACTTGAAGTATATCATATATTTTTTCCATAGTAATAGCTTTACACAGTCTTTCAATAATTTGAAGTGAATATTGTCATTTAACCTTTCTTAAGGCCTTAAGTCGCAATTTTTTTTAATACACAATTGGTAAGCCCTGGCATCATCTCACCTGATCATCTCATCTCAATTGATTTAACTGCTTGACGACAGGTGACCTTGAACTGTATCGGGTAGATATGAAAAATGCACCGTGACGTCTAGAATATCTTCAGACAGATTAGATAATACACAGACAATTTAGCTCAGTCGATGAGAGAGATTAACGCATTAGCACTTCAACATCTGACAGAGATGTTGTTTGCGCTAGCACTACTATGCGCGAAACTCGCACTGTCTAAGTGCGCAGACGCAACATCTCAGCCGAACATAGTTCTTATTGTTGCTGACGACTTGGTAAGTCGTATTTTTAATAATTTTGGTAGATATTTATAGTAGAGTTGGGATTTTATACAAAAACGAAACCAAAGCAAAATTCTGAAATTTTCTTAACATACAGGCTGTAACAATGTTGGTGTAGGGTTTTATTTCTCATACCTGCTGAACAACTTTCCCCAAGGAACCCAGACAGTTCTCAAAAAAAATGTCGGCGCGCCATACAAAAATGTTTAAAATTGTTAATCAACTGATTGATTTGTATGAATTCAAATAATTTTGTTGCTTGGGGGGTAAGTTGTGTAATAAGTAGAAGCCCCAGTTAACGTCTCGTACACTAGTTTTGTTACACCCTGTATTTCTAACTTCTAAAACAAAGAGACATGGGCGGTTGGCACTTAGCTGTTGGGATAGTAAAGTTCTCAAGTGGCGACCACGCATCGGAAGATGCAGTGACAGGTAGGCCGTTATTTTTATCAGGTAGGTTGCGATTGGGAACTCGGTAGACCGACGATCAGGTATCTTTATCTTTCGCGGGGAGCCGCTGAATGCTCGCAGCGCAGAATCTGTCGTGTAAATTCTTGGGGTAGGCCTTCGTTTAGCAGCGAATGTCTTTCGGCTGTTAAGATACATTAATACCTACACAACACATTTCTAGTGCTTTTTAAAATCCACAATTGATAAGTTCTTCGCATGTCATTTCACCCGATGGTAGGTGACGATGATGCCGAAAATGGAAAAGGGTTTTCCAAGATTCCCCAACGCAATTGAGAACTGGCTATCTTGACAAATTGAAAGCGGGACTTGACGTGATTTTATATAATATATGAGCAGGTAATGATGTTGTTTTACCTCAACGTTTCGGCTATGCTTCGATAGCCGTGTTCGCGAGTAGACTGAAGCCGCGGTGTCATCGCCGCCGCCGGCATCGCGATGACACCGCGGCTTCAGTCTACTCGCGAACACGGCTATCGAAGCATAGTCGAAACGTTGAGGCACTGTAGACTAAAGTGATGAGGTAAAAACAACATTAATACCTGCTCATATATTATATAAAATCACGTCAAGTCCCGCTTTCAATTTGTCATTATGAATAATCGTGAAAGTTTAAAGTATTATACTGGCTATCTTATCTTCAAGCCGGAACACATCCATGCTGTTAACACTGATGTTTGGCGGCAAGACTTAGATAAGATGGTGGTAGCTAGAGCCAGGCGGGCTATGAAAATTCCCTACCACCAACCAAACCGAGTCTTACAAAGTTGACCCCGCCGGGAATCGAACCCGCGACCTCCTGGTATGAAGCGAATGGACTAACCATTACGCCACGGAAGGAGGCGGTTAAAAAAGTGAATTTCTAATACATATAGGGCTGGAACGACGTAGGGTTCCATGGCCTAAACGAGATACCCACACCAAACATCGACGCGCTCTCCGCGTCTGGGCTGACGCTGCAGAACTACTATGTCCCTCCGCTGTGCACGCCCTCCAGATCCGCGCTTATGACCGGAAGACATCCCATACACAACGGTAAGTTACTTAGATTTACTCTAAGTTTCGAGTGACAAAGTAGTGAAGAAGGCACAGACTTATAAATATAAGTCTGTGTATATTAGACTTATAAATATAAGTCTGTGTATATTAGACTTATAATTATAAGTCTGTGGAAGAAGGTATTCTGATGGCAAAAAAAATCGAAGTTGAGATGTTGATGGGGATCGATTGCATTACCTACTCTAATAGCACAACTAATAGTCTTAAATAAAAAAAAAATGTGTATGTGTGTCTGTGCCTCCGTCCGGTGCTCTGGTTCCCAAACAACTGGACTGATTTGGGTAACATTTGGGTTATAGCAATATTATTTATATCTCCAGCCGATTTTGGGGTTCCGAAGTCAACAAGGAACCCTTATTGTTTCGCCATGTCTGTATGTCTGTCTGTCCGTCTGTCCGCGGTTTGGCTCAGAGACTATTATTTTAGAAAGCTGTAATTTGACACGGTAATACACCGACAAAGTTCTACAATAAAATCTTGAAAAAAATAATATTTTTTAAGGGGGTGAATTTTTTTTTCCTAACCCTATCGTGTGCAGTATCGTTAAATAGGTCTTTCAAATCAAATCAGGGTTTTCTAAAACCATTATTTAATGCAGGGATCGTTTTGTGAAATATTAAGCTTTAAAGTGCTAATTTTGGTTCGAGTCAAGTGTCCTCCTCCCCCTCCCCCCCCTATAAGCTAAACCGCTATTTCAGGACATTTGTTTTTTTTTTACATATAATCAATTTAAAAGGAAAACTATCACGGCTAGATTATGATCTGAATGAAAAGCACTAATGTTGAATGTTTTTTGCAAAATCAATAATAATGTTGGTACAAAATTTACGAATTTTAGAGATGTAAGTAGCAACATTCTAGAAATGATTACGAATATTATTTGTAATGGCAACATTGTGTAAAATATAACATTAAGGCTTTCTTAGTTGAGAAATAATAGTCGACCAACTTAAGATTTGCAGTTGGATTTTTCAAAACTTCATAGATTTTCCGTACAAAATGTTTTATTACCAAGTACAAACGTAATTTGTATTTTAAAATAAACATTTATTTTTTTAAAAAACTTCGGAACCCTACCACGCGCGAGTCCGACTCGCACTTGGCCGGTCTTTTTTTCTTCAAAATTCTTCTATCTTGATTTTTTAGTGTTACCATCAAGTAAAAATAACTTAATTTTTTACTCATATACGGTTCTTAAGATTCGGATGAAACTCTACGTTACTATAACTTTATATAGCCTACTATACCCTGTAGTTCGTTATTTCGGGAAAATTCGATATAAAGTACTTCCGATACAAATCCAGGTTGTTTGTTACTTTTTATCAAAGACTAGCTGTTTCCCGCGGCTTCAGCCGCGTGGACAACGTTTCTATGACTTTTCGAGGGTGCGCAGTGCGCGAGACGCAAGCGGCTCGCGAGCGTGAAAAAAAAAGTAGCCTATGTGTTAATCCAGGTCCTAATTTGTCTACGTACCAAATTTCAGCCAGATGCGTTTAGTAGTTTTTGCGCGAAGAAGTAACAAACAAACACACTCACAAACTTTCGCCTTTATAATATGTTCAGTCTATAGACTGTGATATTAGTGTGATGTGATTTCAACATTTTTATTCAAAACTAGCTGTCCCGGCGAACTACGTACCGCCTTACATTACATTACACTGCCCTACCCTACCCTACCCTACACTACACTACACTACCCTACCCTACACTACACTACCCTACCCTACACTACCCTACCCTACACTACTCTACCCTACACTACACTAGCCTACCCTACACTACTCTACCCTACACTACACTACCCTACCCTACACTACCCTACACTACCCTACCCTACCCTACATACACTACCCTACACTACCCTACACTAAACTACACTACCCTACCCTACACTACCCTACCCTACCCTACACTACCCTACCCTACACTACACTACACTACCCTACCCTACCCTACCCTACCCTACCCTACCCTACATAAAAACCTTCTCCTGACAATAACGAACTCGACAAAAAAAGAATTAGCGAAATCGGTCCAGCCGTTCTCGAGTTATGCGCTTACCAACACATTTTGCGATTCATTTTTATATTCAAAATAGGTGCAAATCACACTTTTTCTGATAGTGATAAAATATTAATTACATAATTATACATGCCATTTGTGAAAAATAAAAAAATAACAATCATTTAGATAATGACGTCCAAATACAATAATTGATAAACAACAAATTAAGTCATTAGAAAATGAAAACATTATGACATAAGAAGTATACTTACATTAAAATCATTGAATGTCATGAATGCCTTTAATAGGAAACGCGGGTGCCACTTTTTCCATACAAACGTAGTCCCCTGTTTCTTCCCTGGATAATGAAAATAGAGCAAAAATATTTTTCCATCAAACCTGTTCTACCATGGCCATGCTCCTATGTTGTGTTTTTTCCTATATTCAAATTATAATAGGAAGTAGGAGCCTTTAAAAAACTAAGAAAACTGCTGAATTAAACCGTCATTTTCGGACACCCACCAAAAAGTAATACGCATATTAACAATAAAATAAAAACATAGAGGCATAGCTAAAGCTTTTCTTAAATTAATATTGAAAAAAAAAATTATTGCTCAAGTTTTGGAGGAGGAAATAGGGGACTACGAAATGCTGTTTTGGTCAATTTTAGTGCCTATTATCGGTCTGCGCTGCAGTTCTTCCTTTCTTGCTGTATACGGAGAGATTTTGGGGAGGGACACAGGAACCTTTTATTCATATACCTATTCTTTAGACCGCGTTTCCTCTTGACGAGAATAGGTCCGTTCACACGGACAGCACCCGGTCACGAGTATAACGCGAGAGTCAGCCATCGCTCCCCTCAACCATATTAGAGGGAAAGTAACGACCCAGCTCCCAATGCGCCATCACGAGCATGCTATAAAATAATATAATGCTTAAATTTAAAAAAGTCCCTATATATTTTAAAAAAAAAACTTTACTTGTCTTTTCGCTTCCACGTCAATTCTTACATACATTATACATGGTTGTCATTTTATAATTGTTAAACATAATTTGCGTTGATTGAAGAAACAACCTAACAAAACATTTTTGACATTTAAATTCATTGTGTCATTTTTACAAAGAGTTCTATTGACACAATTTTTAAACTGTTTTTCTGACAAATTTAAGACATCATCGGGTAATTTGTTATACATGAGTGAGCATTGTCCCACGAAGGACTTATTGATTTTGCTAAGTCTGGTATAAGTTAGTTGAAGTTTATTTTTGTTCCAAAGATTACGACTGTGCCTGTCACTATTCAGTGAGAAGAAATGCAGATTTTTGCGAACATCCATTATATTTTCTTAAATGTACTGACAGGGGAAAGTCAATAAATTAATATCTTTGAACTTATCTCGGAGCGAGACACGAGAAAGCATTCCATAAATCACGCGAACCTCCTATTTTTGCAGAACAAAAATGGTATTTATATCAGCTGCATGTCCCCACAAAACGAAAGTTGGTTTTGTTTGCTCGTTTTTATTTTTATTTTTCTTGTAATCGACACAGTCCTCGGGCTGTGGCAGAGTGTATTGCTCGCAAGAGCAAATCAACACACGGAGTACTACTGCAACACACATATGTTTTTGTATTATTAGTTTTGCTCTTTTTAATTTGTTATGTTTTGTTTTATATTATGTATGCGTGTAATACTATGTGTGTGATTGCAGTGACAAATAAACGTGTTATCTATCTATCTACAAAAGTAGGTATCCCATAAAACATAATACTATAGAAGTAGCTGAAATATACCAAAAACTGTAAAATTATGAATAATAAGGGTAATAATGCTTCTTAAGAGGTCTACTGAACTGGGTAAGGACATTATTCCAGAAAAAATCTGAAAAAGGTACCTCACACATCTACAAACCCAAATTATGTTTTTTTTTAAATATAATAAATATACACCTTCTACAAAGGGTACGTTCCACTTAACGTCCGCAACGCCATCGACCGCGACCGCTGAAACTGCCGTTCCACTAACGGAAAAAGGCCGCGGGCGTTGTAGGCGAATGTTTTAGGTGGAACGCACATCTTGAGCGCTGTGTGCTCGCAATATGGCGGCATGGTGAAAGTTTTCTGTTTTCTCGTATAAATAGTTCAATAAATAATCGATATTAAATCTGAATACTATAGATTTTTTTAACTGCGTATGAAAACTTACGCACGCGCTTCCTCCTCTTCTGATTTTTGCCGGAGTCTCTTCTTCAATAGGGAGGCCACATTCTCTTTGGTGAAAGCCCACTCTGACCCACCAATATTTTGTGGGCGAAGTGGGCGCGATGTGGTCGCGAACAGTGACGTCATCTATGACGTCAAGCGATCGCTCGCGACGACCACGGGCCTTAGGTGGAACGATACAGAGGGTGTTACAATCGTTGCGGGCGTTTAGTGGAACGTAGCCAAAATCAAATTATGTATTTGTATTTTTTTAAATATAATATACACCTTTTACAAAACCAAATTATGTATTTGTATTTTTTAAATATAATATACACCTTTTACAAAACCAAATTATGACTTTTTTATATATCTATCTACTTTTATTGCTTCTTGGTAAGCGGAAACGTAAATGTTCATTTTCGTTTTGTGTATTACGCTACAAAGTGAAGGCTTCCCAAAAAAAGTATGCACAGCGTGGCAAATTATTTTTGTATGTCTTTACCATTGTTTCTCCAACATGGCTGCATCAGCATCTCATTCATTATTTTATGAATGATTCGAACCACGGCCTCCCTGACAGGAGGTAGCGGCCGTAACCGTTAAGCCAACGACGCTCTTTTGTTTTCTAGTGTGTGATAAATACCTACGTGGACAAACATACATACCTACATACATTTAATAAATTTGGCACACCTGTTTAAAACCCACATAGAACATTGTGCAATTCCAACAATATTGGATACATTAGGGTCGAATCGATAATCTCCTTTTTTTGAAATCGGTTAAAAATTCGCAAAGCCCACCTCTCATATCTGACATGTAATTTCCAGGCATGCAACATAGTGTATTAAGTCATGCAGAGCCACGCGGCCTGCCGCTGACGGAGAAGCTTCTGCCCCAATACCTGAAGGAGCTGGGCTACAAAACCCATCTGATTGGGAAGTGGCATCTCGGCTTCTATAAGAAAGACTACTTCCCTATGAGTAGAGGGTAAGTGATTACTTATGGCTTTAGTGTGGTCTTCAATATTTGCTAAGAAAGGTTGGTAAGCCCGCTTCCATCTTCTGCATCATTGTCACTTATCATGAGGTGAGATGATGGTAAGGGCTCACCAATTGTAAATAAAAAAAACATGGAAACCTAACAAATGCTTAAAAGGCAATGACATATATTACTGGCGTAAACCTGTGTTAAAAGGTATGATTAGCGGGCAAGACGAATCTAACGACAACTCCCTCTCCTAAATACATCAAGCCGTTTAAGTTACAGACTCTTTTTAGGGCATCTACCCTCTTTTTAGGGCACTTGCGCAAATAACCTTACCAATTCCACAAATGAGATACTAGTATTCTATTAAAAATTAAAATCCCGATTGCGTGAAAACATTACCTTTCTTTTATGGGCAATCAGGTAAAAATGTCTTATGTCACTCACGGGATCAAGAAGAATGTAACGACACTTCACGCTTCAAAATCCATCTTGCCGTTAAGGCTACAGACTCGGCCACAGAAACATATGTACATCCATAGAAACATACTTACATACACGCGAAAATCATTACTCTCCTTTTTGGCCAGTTGGGCAAAAAATAACTTAATAGGTCTACTACTTGCTTATAACGTATGCTGAGTCTGGCACTTATATTGCTTTATATTTAATTGTATTTCCTCAGTAATAAATAACTTATGAAGTAGTTACAAATAAGTTGTACTGGTGTAATCTACAATTTTTATTGTAACTTATATTGTTGTTTTTTGTGCTTGGACCCTCCATACAAAAATGCACAAAACCGGTCGACTAAAAGATTTTTTTTTGCAATTTCAGAAAATTCATAGAACAAAAGTAGTTCAGTATGATAGTAGAAGCCCTGTTAACGGGACCTACACCAATTTTGTTATGCCCTGTATTAAGTTTGCAAACTTTTTTTTCGGCCTTATGGGACAAACGATCATAAATCTTGAAAAATAATTTCTCTTTTTCACCCGGGACAAATAAAAATCGTAGCATTTTTGTCAAAATTCGTTTTATGTAGACAGTTCGTTACTGATTTTACTGTTCGTTCGTCTCCTTCTCGTCTGATTCTCAGCACGCGTCGCAAAATACGGGCAGATTTTCGTAAAATACGGGACATGGGTTGTCCCGGCGGGACATAGAAATTTTTGCAAGAAATACGGGACGGTTGGCAACACTCTGTAAATATACAATTTAAAAAAATGCTTTTTGTTTAACAAAAGAATCCCAATTCCCATCAGTTACTGATTGCGCAGCAAACACTTACCTCAAAATATAACTAATTAATTAAGCAACAATTAAGGTTCGTGGCGCACCACTATTTACCTAAAAGTATAGCGTTTATCTAGTTTAAGCAAAACTGCTTTATTATTTTTTATTATTTCGTAAATCAGATCCGCCTCCCAAGGGGGGAGCTTCGCGAAGCGCCTTGACGGTATAATCAATCAAACCTAACCGAACCTATTATAGCTCGTTTCGCTCGCTCAACTCTAGTCCAGATGAGAAGGATAGATAATTTGATGTGCAATCAGTATTTGTGATATCATTGTCATAAATAAATGATGAAAATAAATTTAAAGGTGTTTAGTTGTTTAATGAGCAACCACTTGTCTGTCTATTTCCGGGACCCGGAAAAAATACAAATTTCCTATCTGTCGACCTACCGGGAGCCGGAAAAATTACGGCGGGTCAAATTTGCGCCAATAAATATTCTTTTTAATAATTGGTTTATTTTCAGATTTGATAGCCATTTAGGCTTCTTGAGTACCCATATTGATATGTACGACCACACGTCTCAAATAGCCGACATCTGGGGCCATGATTTTAGAAGAGGTAACTTAGCACAAACTTACCTACTTAATCTATCTTTCTTCTATGTATTACTGGCTTTTTCCCACGGCTTCGCCCGCGTGAACATAGTTGTTATGACTATCTTTGAGGATGAGTGAAGCGCGAGCCGCATTGCGGCTCAGCCAGGCAATTTGTCTGGCTATTCTGATTAGCAGTCTGTCACTTCCCACGCCCTCAACCAATTCTTTATAAAAAAAATCACTTCAATCCGTTGCGACGCTGACGTGCGCGAGAGTGGAAATAAGTTTTCCGTAGATCCCTAGGGAACTTTGTCAGGATATGCGAGTTAGTTAATTATGTCATTTTCCACCTCCTCAACCATCTCTGTGCAAAAAATCACAACAATCCAGTGTTCCGTTGCGATGTTAAAGAAATTAACCAAAAAAAAAAGAGTAATTTTTCAGTTCCCTTAGGAATTGCATCGGACTATGCTATTTTCACGGGATAAAAAGCAGCCTATGTCCTTCCCCGTGACACAGGCTACCTGCACGCCTTTCATCAAGATTGGTCGAGGTATAGAAGCGTGAAAAAGTAACAAACAAACACATTTATCTGTTTAAATTATACTCTGGGGTAATCTGTTATTTGATTTACTTTTACCACGCTGTATCGTATCGCATCGTTTTATTGTAAGCTGTAATATATTATAGCTGTATAATATTAGTAAGGATAATGGTTTCAAGTAAGTTTAGATGTAAGAGTAATCTCCAATCCAAACTACTCATCTGATTTCAAAATTTCTTTCACTGATATTTAAAACGGACCTCCACGATCAATATAAAGTTGAGTTTCCTAAAGTTAGTCTTAAATAAATTGATTATATTATATTATTATATTAATATAGTCTAAAAACGATCGTGAGCTGCTTGCGGCTCGCGCACCACGTACCCTCGATATCCACGCGGGCAACAGCTCGTATTTAATATTAAAAAGAGGTAGTTTGTATGTTTGGATATAAGAGATAACTCTTAAACTACTCATCCTGTTTCAAAAATTCCTTAACCGTGTAGGCCCCGTTAACTGGGGCTTCTACTCATCATACTAAACAATTTTTGTTCTACAAGTTTGCTGAATACGGAAAAAATATGTAAAAAACAAAAAATATATTATATCGCAAAAAAATATATTATAAACCAATTTTGTGCATTTTAGTATGGAGGGTTTATTTTTTTTAAGAATTGACTATAGGTTCCTTGACGAAAATTGTTCAGTATGATGAGTAAAACCCCCAGATAACGAGTCCTTCACTAATTTTGCAACATAGAATAGAATAGACAGTTAGGATGAATATATGCTAAAAAGGGCTTGAACCTACCCAGAATTAGGGCGATTAGGATTCTTCTGAAATACCTGAAAATAATTTAGGGGGTGTTCAGCTCTAAAACTAAACAACTTTTCCCAAAGAATCTATAGATACTCAATTAGCAAAAAAAAGGTCTTATCATACTAAATTGATCAGCTGTTAGCGAAGTTTGTATGACAGGACCATTTTTTTATAGTGAATTCAGTATAGGTTCCTTGGGGAAAGTTGTTCAGTTCAAGCGGGCAAAGTCGCGGGCAAGAGCTTGCAATATATAGCATAGATAGATTTTTATTCTACGATTGGTATCATCTCACCTAAAGATAATTTAAAAGCATGATTGTTATTAAAGTATAGATTTTAACTTTTATACAAGTACCTATTTATTAGATAAAATAGCACAAATATTTTTTTCAGATTTTGACGTGGCATTCGACTTGTATGGTCAATATGCCACAGACATTTATACGGATGAAGCTGTAAAGGTAAAATGTAATGTATAGATTTAAGAAAAAAAAACCGTTTTTTATTAGTTTGCTATATAGCAAACATACAAAGAAACGTATATGCATGTATATACAAGCAACAAGCGGTAAATCAGGACGGTACTTAGTTTTTAGCCGTCTGTATTCAAGTTTAGCTGACTGTTGTGCTTTATTTTTATTTTATTTTATTTATTAGGTTCACCAATGATTGTTTACATCAATACATACAATACATTAATAGTTATAAAGAAAAACTTACTAAATGTAACAATCTCTTATAGGTAAACACCACATGCACACAAACACTTGCCTAGAAAATAACCAATTATTAGTAGGTATCTAAGGTATATGCTCAAAAGTATAGACAGCTTATAAATGAATTAACTTTGACATTAAAGACGGTCATGAACCGCCTTGTAAAATTTAGCCACGGTGTCAGTATGTACATCGACTATGTCACTGCAATTATTTAATAATCTAGACATCCTAAGGAATGGGGGAATCAGAACCTAAGACAGTTGTTTTAAGCGGTAGATACAATGGTGTAAATCGATTACGTGGTAATCTAGCGGGAGCACGGAAGCGTAACAAATTCAAAAACTGAGGACAGTCAATGTTATATTTCGCCTAATCTTAAATAAAAACATTAAATCTAATATGTCTCTCCATAATGCCAATGAATCAATTTTAAAATACTGCAATCTTCCTTGATAAGAGGGTATTCTCTTAGACATTCCACAAGAAAAGGCCAAATGCCACAAAAAACGCTTTTGTATCCGTTCCAAACGCAAAGAGTGCGTAGCGTAGTGCGGCCGCCAGACCACACTACAATATTCCATGACACTTCTTACTAGGCTATAGATAGGCTTCATACTAGTATTTTAGTTTTACTATTCCGAAAAGATTTCACATTTCGAATTGTGAAACCAAGCATTCTCGATGCTTTCTTAATCGTGGTCTCAACATGAGGTAAGAATGTTAGCTTTCTATCGAAAAGCACTCCCAGATCTCTCATTTGATCTACTTCTTGGATAATGTAATACTCGGATTCAATCAAATTTTGATTTCTGGAAAATTTGATATGAAAACATATTTTTTTATGTGTAGCTGCATATCATTTTTATTACACCAGAGAACAATTCTATTTATATCCTGCTGTAAAAGTTCAACGTCATGTAGTGTCTCAATTTTTTTGCAAAATTTTAAATCGTCAGCATACATAAATCTTTCGGAATAAAAAAAGCATTGTGGCAGATCAATAATAAAATAGTTAAATAATACTGGTTCCAAATGAGAACCTTGGAATACACCAGATGTTATAGATTTTGAAGATGAGTTGAAACCATTTACTACTACGTAAAAAGATCTATCCTCTAAGTATGTGGTAATCCATTCCAATAGAGACTCTGTCACACCATATGCAGCAAGCTTAAAAATAAGAATTTTATGAGACACCTTGTCAAATGCCTTACTAAAATCTGTGTAGATAACATCCATTTGCTTACTAGAATCAATAACGCCAGCTATAGATTCAGTAAATGTAACTAAATTAGTACTAGTCGACCTTGAACTCACAAACCCGTGTTGACAATCACTTATAAAGAGTTTGAGATGTTTTGTAAGTACGGGCATGTCAGGGACTCAAAAACTTTAGCCAGCGTAGACAAAATTGAAATGGGTCTATAATTTGATATTAAGTCATTTTTATGAGATTTGTGAATCGGTACTACTTTTCCATAATAAAGGAAAAGTGCCTGTAGTCAGCGATTTATTTTATATTAGCGATAACGGTTTTACTAGTTCTGATGCGCATTCTGCAACTAAAATAGGGGGAATCCGATCAGGTTTACGATTTTAATTTATGAAAGAGAATTTCATGATCTATGTATGGAGCTGTCAAACATTGGCTGCCTACCTGTAAATGTTGCAAAGAATCATTACGTAAACTGTCGTTGTTTTCTTTTAGACTGTAAACGGATGCAAAATACCCGCTAAACATTTCACATATCTCTGGGCAGTTAGAACTATGATACTACACTAATCAATGTATAAGATAAACCCTTTCAAACTAGTCCGCCTTGAAAGCGCTACTTAAGCCTGCCCATAAGAGAACGTTGGCGACCCAAAATCAACCAGTCACGAAATTGATGTATTTCAGATTAAAATCAATCTGAAACAATAAAAGCTAGATAAGTAATTGATACTTAGTACGTTTTATAAATAGGCCAAACACATCCTTATGCCAAAAATCTTAGCTTCCTAGAATCATTCAAACCGAAGCTGTGACGGTTCAAATGTTTCTTTGTTTACAGACTGTACAGATAGTTTCTAAAACAAAGGGTTGGAAGGAAAAACTTTCCATTTTTTTAAAATTTTTCTGTTTATATGCAATTCCTACTAAACCTTCATACCAAATTTCAGTCTTGTAGGACATTAGGAAGTACCCTAGAGGTTTTGATGATCATCAGTGAGTGAGTGAGTCATGAAATCTATTCTAATCTAATGAATTTCAGATGTCAATAAATCTGGAACGAATAAAAGCTAAAAAGTTAGTACTTAATGTGTTTTACATCTTACCTCGAAAATTTTAGCTATCTAGCTAGCATCATCTGTACCGAAGCTATGACAGTTTAAAAACACGACGAAACGCTTCCAGAAAAATACGTAGTGCCCCGGTTCCTTTGGCTTTTCTTAAACATAATAGATGATATTATGTTTGTTTGTTTGTAAACCCTTTATGTTATGTTCAGTTTGGTTTTAATGTTAATTTAACTTTCATTTTTATTGTTAGTTATACATACCTCTATTTCCTTTTTTATCTTTATTTAACAAAATAGGCTAACAGATAATCTAAATCGCCACCTAGTTACAATTATAAAATTACACAAATAAACACAAAGGGTTCAGAATTATTTTTTTCATTCTGTTCGGGCAGGATATACCATCAGGTGAGGTGCAGCCAAACGCACTCAAATTTTTAATTAAAAACAACAAAATCAGAAAATTATCTCGGTTAATTGTACCTTTCTTACCAATAATGAAATTAAACCGAGACTGCTTATTGCGCCAAATTTATTATTGTTTTAGATCATAAAGACTCACAATGCCAGCACCCCTCTATTCCTTGAGATATGTCACTCGGCTATGCATACTGGCAACCCTCACGAGTACCTACGCGCACCAGATTACCTGGTACGGCAGTTCGACCACATTGAGGATTATCAAAGGCGGAAGTACGCAGGTAGGTACTATAGATACTACACCTACAGAAAATTTGAAATGATTTCTCTTTACAAATCGGTACTTTCTGAAAGTTTCTGAACCTTGCAGAAAACAATCTATTAGGGTAAGGTTGCGTAAGTCGTACCTCATCGATATCTCGACATCCCTAGTATATACAGCGTAAGTAGTGGAGACAATGGCACCAAATTATAGTCATAGTCAGCGGCCATCACATGTCAAATTTCAATGCAATACGGTTTTTCTGTTTAGAAATATTAGAAATTTAAGATTTTTTGCAAGATTTTGGTGTTATTACTAAGATGCCGGGCGAATCATTGTAAGTACGTGTACAGCGTACTTGATCACATTTCCATAAAAAACCATAGGATAATTTGTTATCTATAACTCACTTTTAAAAAGAGAGTGACGCGCAATAATTTAAAGGTTATTTATGACATTCGTTTGACATATTTGTGACAAGCTAGTTTTCTTACTCGTACCTCATTGAGTTTCTTAAGTCGTACTATATCATCACATCAGCTCATATACGTTCCCACCGAGGGGCTACTATAAACTTATATTATAAATGGAAAAGTTCAGTTGTTTGTTTTGTTTGGAAGTTTGTTACTCAATTACATATTATTTACTAGTGGTTGCCTGCAGATTCGCCCGCGTAGATCTTGTTATTTGCCGTTCTCGTGGGAACTTCCCAAAATCCTTTCTTAGCGGTTGCCCACGTCCTAATTGCTATCTTTATTCCAAATTTCAGCAAAATCCGTTCAGTGGTTTCGCTTATGTGTTGATATACCAGGCAGTCACCGTTTCCTTTTATGTCACGGCTAAAGGTGAGTGTGAACATAAACTTAAGATTAGCCGGCTAAAGTTGTTTGGGTAAAGTCCGATTATTAGTTGGTAATCAGCCTTTAACCGTACACAACAAGGTCTACCCAACACTGGCTGGGTAACGTCTTTTGGGTGGTGAGCGAGCGATATCAGGTTCGGTCAGGTTTGATTGATTTTACAGTCCCGCCCCCCTGGGTGAAGTTTAGTCGTCTAATCTTAAGTTTATGTTCACACCCACCTTAAGCCGTAGCATATATACAGATTTAAGATATGTATCTTTACACAGACATCAGTAAATAAATAGCATATTATAGCACTAGGCAAAACCATGACATTTGCTATGTTTGGCTAAGTACGATTTAAATGTTTCTTGTACGATTTTGGCAACCCTAGTCCTAAGTCGGTAAAAAGCGTCGGTGGCTCAACCAGTAACAACGACTCGGTTCTTCTAACCAGAGGTCCCGCGTTCAAATCTTGACGGTCAATGTAGGTACCAATGAGTTTTTCGAAACTTACGTACGTTTACCTACCGATTGCTTTTGCTGATTCCAGATGTGTTTTAAAGTCGCGTTGCACACATCCGTAGGTGTAACTCTAATTGCCCTACACGTGACCGCGGGCGATGCTAAGTGCAATACCAGGCAATCGCCGTCTATCCCTTGGATAGCAAGGTTGCCTAATTGTGCCACACGATAAGAGAAGAGAGTAAGTCGTACCGTAGAAACCTTTTTTTCAATCGTTGTTTTTATAGTCATATACTTTTTTTCAACTTTTGTTGTTAATACTTGATTAAAGTTTAACAAACTAATAAAGTTTAATAATACATATTACACATGAAAACACGCAAATTATTAATAGTTTCCCGTAGGGGGTACGACTAAGGCAACCTTACCTTACTTAATTTTCAGATTAATTTAAATCGGCTCTTTTACAGCAATGCTGACCAAACTAGACGACTCAGTCGGCAAAGTCATATCCACTCTGGGTGAGACGGGTCTTCTGCAGAACTCCGTCATACTGTTCACGACTGATAACGGGGGGGCTCCAACTGGCCTCGAAGGATCCGCGGGCTCTAACTATCCTCTACGAGGGGTGAGATCGTTTAATTTGTTTGTAACAACATAACATGGTAATTTTCATTCTTCCTAATAAAAGTTACAGACAGTTCACTACACAGAGGCTATCTTGAGATAGAGGAAACATTCTTATCTTATCTTTGTAAGTGGGAGCTGCAGTTGCAGCGACATTTCGAGCCAGTGGGATCTTTTGTGTCAACCCCTATAGTATTTGCACCCCAAACCTACTCGAAGATGTGCTGCATCAATTCCGCTGATTGGTAGGTGCTTGTAGTCCTCCGGTTTTGGGTAGCTATAACCTAGGAGGTAGGTACATACGCTTGCTAGCCAGGTCATCGCAGTGACACAGTTAGTGTTCCATTGATTCTATATCTTCAGCACAGGCCCTGCAAGTCGGGTCATTCGTCAGGCCGATAAATAAACATGATCTTGGAACGCACTGGTCTGATTGAACACCGGGCAAAATTCTCAGTGATACGAGGTAGCTTCAAGAAGCCTGTGAATGTCACATAAAAGACTCTGTGGTTCTGGAAGGAGAAAGGTTGGCTAGACCAGCGAACCATAAACAAACCTGTAATGAACCAGCAAACCATGAACGAACGTGTAATGGACCAGAAAATAGTGATGAATAGAATACATACCTACGAGTTGCTAATGAGCCTGTTTTGGTATGTTATGTGACATCACATCAGCCTAAAACTTTATCTTATCAGCCAAAAACGTAAGCACATCAGCTAAAACCGTGATCACATAAGCCAAAAACGCAATCACATCAGCCAAAAACGTGATCACATCAGCCTAAAACGTGATCACATTAGCCAACAAACGCCCATTATTGGACGGACGCCTCCCCCGAGTTTGGGCTTGGCAGGCGGTTTGGGGATCGCAGTGTGCAGTGGGTAGCACCGGTAGGTACGCAGAAAGGACGCTGCTGCCCACCTTCCAGTTTTTGATCTCTTAGTCGCCTCTTACAACTGCTTCGGGAAGAGACGGGGTGGTTCTATTAGGGCCGCTCCACAGGCAAATCATTGGTTAGCTCTAGGTAAACACAGAAAAAAAATTCGGCGAACTTCAACTTCAAACTCAAACTTCGGAAAAATTCAACAGGAGTTCAAAAACAATCCTTCTCCACAATCTATATATTCCTCTCTCTAAACTATTCACTGCATAATTTATTTTCATCATATCAGCTCAATATATCCCCACCGAGGGGCTCGAGCCTACCTACCCTTAATTAGGGCGATAGGGCCTAAGTCAACCACGCGGGCCCAGTGTGGGTTGGTCTACTTCACACACAACCTTCGCGTTTCTTCGGAAGCGTGTGCAGGTTTCCCGTCGATGTATTTCCTTTACCGTAAGAGCGTCGGATAAACGCACATATGAAATCGAAATTCGAAAACACAATAGTCCATGGCAGGACTCGAACCACGACCTCCTGGACAGAGGTAGCGGCCCTAGTCATTACGCCACCGAGGCTTTTATTATTTTAATAACAGCTGACTAATACAATAGGTGATTTAATTTCAGGGCAAGTTTACGCTATGGGAGGGCGGAGTCCGCGGCGTCGGCGTCCTGTGGAGCCCCCTGCTAGGACTGAAGGAACCTCGCGTCGCGAACCAGATGCTGCACATTGTTGACTGGCTACCTACGTTATTGGGTGTCGCTGGTGGCAATATCAGGTTGGTGGTTCACACAATCGGACACAACTGTTCATTAAAAGATTTGTCTACACCTATTAACTTAATACTTGAGTATGTTGTTTTTGTTTTGAACTTTTCATGGTCAAAAGAGACCATGAAGAGTTGCTAATGTTAGTGGCACTTTTTTTTTCATTTTCGGGGTTCCGTACCCAGAGGGGGTCAACGGGACCCTATTATACCAAGCCTACATTGTCCATCCGTCTGACCTGCAAAAGGCTGTATCTTTTGAACTGTATGTAAATTTAATAAATAATTAAAAAGAAACATATTATAGTTAAAAAATAAGCAGTCCCCTGTTTTAAAGGCTTTTTTGTTTTTTATCTATTACAAAACAGTTATACATACCTACAAGCGTCAAACTTGTGCGATTAAAGTAAAAACCCAAAAATAAAACAAAAAATAATAAAACCGGCCAAGTGTGAGTCTTACTCGAGCTAAGGATCCCGAACTGAATGTAAAAAAATCTGTCGATTTTGTTGATGTTTTCAGATTGAAATGAATAGCCATAATTTTGAGGTACATACTCCTTGATGTTCGTAAGGTAAAATATCGTCTCTTGGATTACAGAACGCTCGATGCGCGAGCCCGACTCGCACTTGACCGGTTTTTCAAGACTCGATTTTTCATAGTTTAGTTTTAAATTACAAACAACATACATGTCTGATTGAGCTATTTTCAAGTTGCAATTAGTATCTCATCTGTGCTATTTGCAGATACATTGAGAATTCACATATCGATCGAATACAAGGGAACAAAATTAAAGAGTTTTATTTATTTTATTATAATAATTACTTGCCACACTTAAGAGCGAACCAAAGCATGCAGCAAGACATTTAACTTAAAAATATCAGACAAAATTCTTAAAACTAGTGAAAAACACATCTCTAAGTTTAGCTGTTGAGCAAGCAAAGCACGAAGTGATGCGATTGCACGAGCCGTGTGCGTGCTGAGCGGTGTAGGGCGGTGCGTATGCATGCCCCCTTTTTTTTTTTTTTTATTAAAAATTTGAGTACGTTTGGCTGCATCTCAGCTGATGGTAAGTGCCGCTGCAGCCGAGGATGTAACACGCAAGTTCAGATAGTGCCTATCCCCTCCAGCAGCCGTATCATGCCGTATGGAGCGCAGGCGCCACGCATTTAGCGGAGCGAATAGCCTACACCGGGAGCCGGGACCGTTAGTACTAATATTATATTGTATACTTTGTCTGCACAGTGTATTGCAGTCATCTAAAGTACCATTCAGAAGTCGGTAATACTGAATCTTAAGTTAGTTTTGAAGAGTGTTCAGTTCAGACCTATCATTTCAGTGACGAACAAAGACGGAAACAAAAAGGCATAGTAGCCATATAGATTCTTTTAAAGGTTACGTGCAAACTTACGCTGAATGCGTTCTACCATTATGTAAATTTAGCCATATGATGGAGTTAGCTAATTTAGCTGAAATTTCATTCCGTTTTAGTTTATTATACAATTAAAACCAATTACGGGCATCGATATTGTTTTCTCAATAATATATCTGCAAAATTCCAGTTTGACCTAATCCAGATCAGAGCGTTTTTAAATTATAAGAAAACTTCGCTTGTAAAAAAAACTCAAATTTGCGACTGCTTGCAAATTCTTTGAAAAAATAGCAAAAATCATTTGGTCGGGTCGGAGGCTAATTAATAATAAATCTATTTAATACCTTCGATGAATAGGGATGACGAATGCTAGTCATCTGAGTTACTTTTTATCATCTGTCAAAAACGACATTTTGTTCTAAAAATGTTTGAAATACAGGAGTTACGTCATAGTTTAGCAGCGTCATTTATGTACTCATTTTGTGATGTTAATGATTTAAAAATCGAAGATTTGATGAAAAACAAAACGAGTAAGGTTTTCCGAAGTTTAAGTAGGAGGGCAATTTAGTGATCAAGAGTTCATAATTTATTTCTGATGCTGTCGTCATCCCTATTATTTTTGCAGTGAATTGCATAACCTAGATGGGATTGACCAATGGGAGGCGCTGTCCAAAGATGAGCCATCCGAAAGAACGACAGTACTCCACAATATAGACGACATTGAGGGAACATCTGCGTTAACAATTGGCCAATGGAAAGTTATCAATGGTGCAGAGCTTGTTAAGTTTATCATTTTATATTTATAATTTTAGCTGAGAGCGTCGGTGGCGTAATGGCCAATGGCATAAGGGCCGCTATCTCCTGTCCGGGAGGTCGTGGTTCGAATGCTGCCACGTACCAATGTGTTTTCGAATTTCGATTTCATATGTACGTTTATCCGACGCTCTCACGGTGAAGGAAAACATCGTGAGGCACACGCCTGTGGAGAAACTCAAAGGTAGTCTGTGAAGTCGACCAAACCGCACTGGGCCCGCGTGGTCGACTAAGGCCCGATCGCCCTTATTTAGGGTAGCGTCGAGCCCCTCAGTGGGGACGTTTATGAGCTGATATGATGAATTTTAACTAATTGAAGTCTGATAAACAAATATTTTTGAACATTGCCCTTTTCCGAGAAACCAATTTTATATATACACTAGCTGTGCCCGCAACTTCGTCCGCGTGGAGGTTTTGATATTTTCCCATTGAAACTCTCTGGGATAAAAAGTACCTATCCTATATGTATGTTAACTCGGGCTAAAAGGAACCACCATACAAAATTTTATCAAAATCGGCCTGGTAGTTTTTGCGTGATGCGCGGACATACACACAGAAAGACACACAAAAATTCTAAAAGTTGTTGTTTTGGCCTCTATATCATTAGTAATGTCCACCACAGCTATTATTTTCCAAAAATATTTCATGTACAGACACGGCCCCGTTACAGTTTTATTACATGTAATATAGATTATACAAGAATTGCTTACATAAGGTAATAAATAAGACAAGACAAGATAAAAAGTCACTGCGTTTACAAAAGCGTCGTCGTCTCTATCAGCCATCTTTGGGATAAATGTGAGCAAGCCTAGCGCACAAATACCTGTATGTGAAGTTTTATCAAAGAGATGATCACATTGAAATACCTATTTGCCGTTATATTTTTTTACAAATACCTGTGGAGACATCTGCAGTATCTACCCGCTACTAACAACTACATACCTCAGCTCAAGACTGAACCATCGGTCATACTATATGGAGAGTCATCTTCATCTCGATAGATGGCACCATCATCGCAAGAAGGCTATTAACAAAGCATCTACAACGCACATCAACATTTCCTTGCTCTTAAGCATATATACAAGCACCAACCATACACGGTTGATCCACGGCCGGACCCCAGGCACACCACCTCGCCTGGCGGAGATATCTCCCTTTATTCTCGAGAGTAGGAGCACACCGTTCCTACATTGGTGACTCGACGCTGAACATTGACGCACCTTCGGCAACAACTCCGCAACAGCCCTCCAGCCGGTAAAGCAAGCCAACAGCAGCATAGCAGTCCAATGCGAAGTTTACCAGGACCATCGCAGCCGTCATATTGAGCTTCCTGGCCCTGCACTTCACTCCGAAGCCTCATCAGGTTCGCAGCCGTCGACGCAGCATCAAAACTCCACGGACCTGCAGCTTCACTCTTCAGGCAGCAAGTTGTCGGCAGCTCACGCTGTAGAGCACGCGCTCCACGTAACCTGCTTCCCTGCCTTGCACCGTACGCCTGAACTGAACCACCTCGTCCCGACTCACTGTGGACTCGAGTAGAGCAACATTGGCATGGCGTCTCGACTCACCGCAGACGCCGCATCGCGACGCGTATCGTCGCTCCGCCGCACCGCAACATTGGACTGCCAACTCAATATGGATATCGACCTCCGGTCTCGGAGGGGGAGTAATGTGGCGACATCTGCAGTACCCGCCACTAACAACTACATACCTCAGCTCAAGACTGAACCATCGGTCTTACTATATGGAGAGTTGCATAGATGGCACCATCATCGCAAGTAGGCTATTTACAAAGCATCTACAACGCACTATCAACATTTCCTCGCTCATAAGCATACATACAAGCGCCAACCATACACGGTTGGTCCACGGCCGGACCCAGGCACAGCACCTCGCCTGGCGGAGATATCTCCTATTGTTCTCGTCATGTAGGAACACAGCCGTTCCTACATACCTATTGGCGGTAAACATTTGCAGAAATATTTGCCAGTCTTTACCAAAGAGCCACTTTCCAAAGAATATTTGCCCAACTCTTTATAAAACATTTGAAGCAATGTGTGGAAGGGAATACAGGTGTTAAATCTAAAAAAAATACTTTCCCATAGAAACCGAGAATTTAGGTAGGTACCAAGACAAAAATCAGTAGGTAGAATCGGCTGAAGGTCCCCGACACTGTAGTATACTTACCTACGTTTCCATTCTTCTGATTTCCACGTATTTCTATTTTTAAAGGGTCAACGAACGGGCGGGCATTCACTTTTTCGTGCGGTTGACGAAATTAAATACGAAGACTATTTGTATGAACAGTAAAACTTTTTAAACATGGATTTTTTAAATATTTTTCCTGTAGGTATTCCATACTGGATACAGAGTAACACAATAAAGTATCAGGTGATTTTTTTAACACCTTGTAGATTCGGTTCCTGTATGTAATCGTGCTTTCCAGGAACATTCGATAACGGTAAATGGGATAGCTGGTTCAACCCGTCTGACAGGGAGGGAATATACGACGTCGAACTAGTGTTCAACGGGCTGGCTGGAGAGACCATCGCGAAACTAGGACTGATGACTACTAAGGAGAAGTTCATGGAAATCCGGTTCGTAAACAATGAGATCCAGATATTATCACAAAAACTTGAGGAGTTAAAAAGAAAAGATTGTCTTAGGAGTATATTTTTTTTAATATGAAAAACTGGACAGACTTTCGCGAAACTGGACTCTCAACTTCTAAGGAGAAGTTTATGAAAATCTGTTTCGTAAACAATGAGATCTAGTTATCCGAAAACTTGAAAAACAAGAGAGAAAGAAGAGAATGTCGTAGGAGTACATTAGTTTTTTTTTAATTTAAAATTCGGATTAGTAAAAACAATTTGTTTGGTATAAGCTATAAGGCACGCCTCAGACCGAAAGTGGATTAAGTAATACGGGCTGATGATGAACAATCATTTAACGTGCATTTTGGTAAAAGAATTAAACATTCACTGTTACGTGCTCGCTTTTGAAAAATGCATTATAATATGTATTTTATTTTTTCCAGAAAATCAGCTATAGTTAAATGCAATATCATTAACCCTATAGAATGTAAGCCAGAAGAAGCGCCTTGTCTGTTCAACATAGAGGATGATCCGTGTGAACTGCGGAATTTAGCCGCCTAGTAAGTGATTTTAACTCGTTATTATAAAACTTTTATTTTTAACCGCCTCCGTGGCGTCTATTAGCTACACAGGAGGTCGCAGAATCGATTACCGGCGGAGTCTGACGTTGTAGGTAAGACTCGGTTTGATTAGTTAAAGGGCCTGTTCTAATCCCGCCTGGCTAGCTACCACCGTCTTATCTAAGTCTTGTCACCAAACAGCATTGATGCATTCTGGCTTGAAATAAGATGTCAGTTCCCATTGCGCCGGGGAATCACATATTAGGGACGGCTAATCGTGGCTATATATTAGGTAACCGACATAGCCCACAGAATCGCTAAACTTAAGCGGCAGTGGGCGGGGCAAATACCTCGTAGAAAAGATGGAAGTTCTCGAAGAGTGACCACGCACCGGAAGACGTAGCGTAGGCAGGCCTCCCACCCGGTGGACAGATGACCTGGTGAAGGACACCCTGCTAGCTAAACCGATATTTCAGGACATCTTAAAAAAATGAAAATACATAATAGGACTATTAAAAAGGAAAACCATCACGTAGGCTTTATTAGTTTAAGAGTAATAGTCGATCAACTCGAGATATACAGTTACATTTGTAAAATGTTCAGTATGGCTTCCGGCGTGGTAAATCTAGGTACCGAAGACGCCGTCGCGTCGCTAAATTGACTGACTTTATATCGCATAATTTAGACATAGGAAATAGATTCATTGGAGTATTATTGGACCTTGCTTACGAAGTAACTATTTAGTAATCTGTGACCTTGCTAAGGCCTTTGATCACAGATTACTAAATAGTTACTTCTTTGATGCGGTCTTGAGGCCAATACTTCTAAAAAAACTGGAAGTTTTTGGAATTCGTGGCATTGCGCTTCACTGGTTTTCATCGTACCTAAATGAACGTAATCGTCTTTGTATTGACTGTATGTCTAGTGAATACTCCACGACCAAATTCGGAGTCCCCCAAGGTAGTGATTTAGGACCTACACTATTTATTTTCTACATAAACGACCTATGCTCCCTAGAACTTCTCAGATGATATCGCTATTATCTTCCATGGCCGCGCCGCTCCTGGTAAGATGTTGTTGTTGCAGCTCAAAATGACCTACGACGAATTGCCTGTTGGTTGCAGAACAATCTTGTTACTCTTAATGCTACCAAAACCAAGTTTCTCTCAGTATATCCCAGACCACAACCCCTAATAATCTAAAACTTAAATTACACATATGTATGTCTTACCTGGATTGCGCGTGTCCTCTACTTGAGCAGGTTAAAAGCATAAAATATATTTGTGTTGTCGTTGATGACAGGTTGACATGGGAAAAACATATAGATACTGTCCAATGTCTTGTTTGTTAACTTTTGTATGTATTTAAAGGCCTGAGTAAAAGTGCGGATAATCGCATGTCAGTCTGTATTGTCATACTTATATAATGTTTGGGGAAGCGCTGGTGTAACCAACCTTTTGAAAGCTGAGCATGCCCAAAGAGCACTTCATAAAGTAACATATAAAAACCGTATAGATACTCTACAACGACACCCATCAACTTCCCGCTAGGAAACTTTACATTATTCCAGTAATTCTATTAGATATCACAAAAATGCCCTTGATACCATTAACTCAGCTAGTAGGTCGCGACAAAATCTATGGTTCTTAATCTATACAATCCATACCAACTAGTATCTCATCTGTGTCTATACTAGAACCGCTTTCGCAATGCGTTCCTGTGGTTTTGGTGGACCTTTTCTATATTACAAAGATAGACAAAGCTCTAAAAATTTTGGCGTGCTCAAGTTCTTCTTGCAAAAAAAAGAAGCACTTGACTTAGCTACTTAACTTGGACTACTTCTCAACTAAAAAGTTCATCATACCTATAGACGACTTCATAATACAATATACACAGATCAGATACACGCACATGCAAGCACACACTCACACCACCACCAGTTGTTTCGTATTTCGTTTGGTTTTGTTTACTTTTTTTTCTTTGTTTGTTTTTATTGTTTTCTTAATTTATTATTGTTTTGTATGTTGTAACTTTTTTTAAGCCTGGGGAAGAGCTAGCACCCCCAACACAGGGAATCTTAGTGGGGGTTCTAACAAGCTCAATCTAACGATAAAGTACCATTGTAATATCTATGCAGTAAACAATTATTTTTATTATTTTCCATACAAAATGTTCTATTAGTAACTGCAATTTTCTCATCATAATATCGGCTCATGTACGTCCCCACCGAGGGGCTCGAGCCCACCCTGAATTAGTGCGAAACATACACTATGAGGTTCAATAATAGCCGACTGCAATTTATTTTTTCAAGTACATTTATTTTTTGTTTACGAAACGCCACTGTGCGCGTGGTCCAAAACTCACTTAGCCACTTTTTCTATTAAGTATATAAGATTTTACCACAGTCTAAGAATTTTTAGACTGTGCTTTTACTACACTTACTTCGCGGTGAGTTTGAATCTTTAGAGCGACTTTCAGGGGATGTCGTATTCCCGGTGACATAGATCCTTTTGGTATTTTGACGTTGATCAGGTGTTGAACTATGGTGGTGGAACCCAGGTCTCAGGATTGACGATTGTTTTCAATAGAATAGCAAAAAATCTGTGCTCGCCTTTTTGAATTTGGAAACATACGCTATGAAGTTCCAATAATGGCCGACCCGATAATAACAGCCCATAACACGTGTCTTAGGCGTAAATTAGAAGGTACAATGACTGAAATAAAAGCTTGTATCTACACAAAAAAAAGTGTGATTATTATACTGTTGGAATTTTCTAATTTAGAACAAAAGTAAATGAAACAATCTTTGCCAAGTGACAGTTAAGAGTGTAATCTAACTTTTATTTTGCAGTCGGGAAGACATCTTGAACCGACTGCTAAGTGAGCTATCAGAGTTCGGCAGCTTCGCCGTGCCTCCCGGCAACATGGAGCCGGTGGAAAGAGCCGATCCAAAGCACTGGGGAAGAGTCTACACCAACTTCGACGATTTATCTGTAGAAACAAGTTGTACAACTCCTGCTTGACTTCACTTTGAGTGCCATTATTTGTCCTGCCTTGGAATATTATTATAAGATTTAAATACTGCAAGTAGGCTTGCCAACTGTTCCGATTTAATCGCGGATGATGATTTTAGGCCCCAGCGGCGTCCCGAGTCCCCACCATAGTACTGGCGGGACGCTGACTGTCCCGATTTTTAACACCTACATTTTTTTCATTTTATTAATCCCGCCAGTTCTGCCATTGTTGTGGTGCTGTGCCGTGCGGGGGCGTGGCGTGGGGAGATGGGGGAACGATTACGTAAATAAAAATCGTTCAAAAATATAAAAATCGTTAAAATGCTCCAAATCCCAAAAAAAATATTCTTTTAACTTTTTTAAGAACAAAAATTAAACGTTTTGTATATATTTGTGGTGTGTATCGCTTAAATTTCCATTGAATAATTCTACCTTTTGTTCATTACTATGTTAAAAAAGCCGATTTTATTTTGCCCGTCCCGATTTTTCCCACATCAAATCCTGCAATATTGATTGGGTGAGTTGGCAACCCTAACTGTAAGGCAGTTTATAGTAATAAGTATCATATCCACCTTTTAAATAAATTATTTAGAAGTTTTCACTTTTGTCTGATGTACCTTATATACTTAATAAACACAGTTTTAGAGTTGATAAATTAATCAGTTTATTTCCTAAGGCATACTTTTCATTTAATTAGAGTTTTTAGTCGAAATTCAGTGGAATTGTTTACCTAATCAAATACAAAAACTTATTTTTAATACTTACCAATAATATTAGATTGCAAAACTACAGTTAAATATTTAAAAAAAATCCTAAAGCATACTTTTCATTTAATTGAGATTTAGTCGAAATTACAATGGAATTGTTTACCTAATCAAAACAAAAACTTATTTTTAATACTTACCAATTATATTAAATTGCAAAATTACACTTAAATATTTAAAATTTTGGAATATCACTATAAAATAAATCTATTTTGTCATTGATCACCTACCCAAAATAGTAAATATTTATAATGTGTACAATAATAATATTGATTACTAACAGTAATAATTTACTAAGTACGACAAAAAGGAACTAAGCGTTGAAATTATTTCTTGGCAAGTCTCGCCTTCTTCGTCCTGACACCAGTGCCCAACTCCTTGCTCCTCTTCGCCCCTCTCTTCCTCAACTTGTCCATATCATTAACCAAAGCGATCCCCATTTCTATATTTTCGTCCTTTTCCAACAGTACTATTGCCTCCCTGTACTGTTTCAATGTAGGATCGTCCGGAGTTTCTACAACCTTAGGGTTTTCAATAACCCGCCCGAGTTGAGAAGTTTTCTGAAGACAGACTTTCTCTAAGGGGCTGAGTATCTCCTCGACTGGGTTGGATTGGCTGCTTTGCGAGCAAGCGAATGTCTCGGCTACGAGGCGGTCCACTAGGCTTTCTTCGCCAGTTTCAGTTTGGAAGAGCTGGTTCGTTACGAATTTGAGTTGGATGGGATCGATTTTCGATGATGTTGCCAAGCTAAGGACAAAAAAAAAATTTAACGACTCTTCGCCGCTTCAGTTGTAATATTAGTTAGGGCGCTTAGCAGAAAAACCTTTAGAAATCATGACTATGGCTTGAAACTTGGTACAGTTGCTCATGGGTTCAAAAAAGGCTGATCGAGATGAGTACCCCACGGGAGCGACCCCTCTGGGGCGGGAGGGGGAGGATCAAAGGGGCACTCCGACCGGACAAACTCAAAAAATTGTAAACGCTAGAATATAGCTATGATGTTAAGTTTGGTATCATTTTCGTATAAATTGAGTACGAGGAATTCATTTCTGGTATCTTTATTTCATTTTGTGCAAGTGGATTCCGAAAAAAATATAGAAACGTAAAAAAATAAACCTGGAAAAATACATTTAAACAGCTATAACTATTTTAAAAATACTCACATATATCATATTTTATGTCAATTCAGAAAAGTATACCTTATGTATAGGTAATCTTATAGAATTACGCTGAAAAAATATCTTGAACGTTGCGCCGCGTAGTCAGGCGAAGTTGCGCTACCAGCTCTTGCGACAGAATGCAGTCATTTACAAAAAAATTCGTATTCGATGCATGAGAATGAAGTAACTAAAAGAGATTTTGATGTTTTTTTTGGGTTAACTTCTCTGCTTAGCAGAGATAGGAATAGATAAAGCTTATTTAGCTAAACTTCGAGGAACAGAAACGAAATTAGACATTTCCTTACTACAATATTTTAATCAAATGGGATGCGGGATATGAATTGGTCTACGTTTACCTAAAGTTTGTGATTAAAAATAATTGTTACAACCACAATTTTTTTACTGTACCAATGTTTAATATCAATACCAACACTACCCTACCCTACCCTACACTACACTACACTACCCTACCCTACCTAAAAACCTTCTCCTGACAATAACCTACTCAACAAAAAAAGAATTAGCGAAATCGGTCCAGCCGTTCTCGAGTTATGCGCTTACCAACACATTTTGCGATTCATTTTTATATTATAGACTAGTTGTCCCGGCGAACTACGTACCGCCTTACATTACATTACACTGCCCTACCCTACCCTACACTACACTACACTACACTACACTACCTTACCCTACACTACACTACCCTACCCTACACTACACTACCCTACACTACCTTACCCTACACTACCCTACCCTACCCTACATACACTACACTACCTTACCCTACACTACTCTACCCTACACTACACTACCCTACACTACACTACCCTATCCTACACTACCCTACACTACCTTACCCTACACTACCCTACCCTACCCTACATACACTACACTACCCTACACTACCCAACACTACCCTACCCTACCCTACACTACTGAGTGAATATTGAGTGCTTTGAAGAGTGTTGTATCTCTCTATAACTCAATCTAATAAAATATTAAAATGGTGAAATAATATAAAACAAAGTGAATATTGTTGTGACAAATATAGATACATTTGATTTATTTTTCAACATATAGTATAAAAGCAATAAATAAAAGGTACTGACGGAATAACTTAAACTACAAAGTCTACTCTACGTCTTATGTTTACGTAAACAAATATTACAAATAGTTTACAACTTTATAGACTTGTTGACCTTAGGAGACCTTTATTTTTTTTATGCACATTTGGTAAACCCTTGACAACCCTTTTTTATTTTACTGACGTTGAGAGATGCAAGTAGTGTAGTGTGGGGTAGTGTAGAGTAGTGTAGGGTAGTGTAGTGTAGGGTAGAGTAGTGTAGGGTAGGGTAGTGTAGGGTAGGGTAGTGTAATGTAAGGCGGGACAGCTAGTCTATAATATAAAAATGAATCGCAAAATGTGTTGGTAAGCGCATAACTCGAGAACGGCTGGACCGATTTCGCTAATTCTTTTTTTGTCGAGTTCGTTATTGTCAGGAGAAGGTTTTTATGTAGAGTAGGGTAGGGTAGGGTAGTGTAGTGTAGTGTAGGGTAGTGTAG
This sequence comes from Coleophora flavipennella, assembly GCA_947284805.1. Lineage (NCBI taxonomy): Eukaryota > Metazoa > Arthropoda > Insecta > Lepidoptera > Coleophoridae > Coleophora > Coleophora flavipennella. Next base: position 8,967,470 of record OX369301.1, read on the forward strand.
GGTAGGGTAGGGTAGTGTTGGGTAGTGTAGGGTAGTGTAGTGTATGTAGGGTAGGGTAGGGTAGTGTAGGGTAAGGTAGTGTAGGGTAGTGTAGGATAGGGTAGTGTAGTGTAGGGTAGTGTAGTGTAGGGTAGAGTAGTGTAGGGTAAGGTAGTGTAGTGTATGTAGGGTAGGGTAGGGTAGTGTAGGGTAAGGTAGTGTAGGGTAGTGTAGGATAGGGTAGTGTAGTGTAGGGTAGGGTAGTGTAGTGTAGGGTAAGGTAGTGTAGTGTAGTGTAGGGTAGGGTAGGGCAGTGTAATGTAATGTAAGGCGGTACGTAGTTCGCCGGGACAACTAGTCTATAATATAAAAATGAATCGCAAAATGTGTTGGTAAGCGCATAACTCGAGAACGGCTGGACCGATTTCGCTAATTCTTTTTTTGTTGAGTAGGTTATTGTCAGGAGAAGGTTTTTATGTAGGGTAGGGTAGGGTAGGGTAGGGTAGGGTAGTGTAGTGTAGTGTAGGGTAGGGTAGGGTAGTGTTGGGTAGGGTAGTGTAGGGTAGGGTAGGGTAGTGTAGGGTAGAGTAGTGTAGTGTAGGGTAGAGTAGTGTAGTGTAGGGTAGTGTAGTGTAGGGTAGTGTAGTGTAGTGTATGTAGGGTAGGGTAGGGTAGTGTAGGGTAGGGTAGTGTAGGGTAGTGTAGTGTAGGGTAGAGTAGTGTAGGGTAGGGTAGTGTAGTGTAGGGTAGGGTAGTGTAGTGTAGGGTAGGGTAGGGTAGGGCAGTGTAATGTAATGTAAGGCGGTACGTAGTTTGCCGGGACAGCTAGTAAGTCTATAAAATTGTAAACTATTTGTAATATTTATTTACGTAAACATAAGACGTAGAGTAGACTTTGTAATTTAAGTTATTCTGTCTGTAATCAAACATATCTATATTTGTCACAACAATATTCACTTTGTTTTATTTTCTTTTACCATTTTAATAATATATTACAGATTAAATTATAGATAGATATAACACTCTTCATAGCACTCAATATTGATATTAATTTTTGGGGTGCAAGGGGTCCAATGAATCTTTAGAGACCTAAGCCAAACTCACCTACTTTACCAGCTTTAAACTGCTAATTTTTGTTCGAGTCAAGTTAACCTGTTTGCCTCCATGTTTGCCGAATATTTACGTCTAGATACAGCGATACCACCACAGTTACGTCCGTGCGGTTCTACTTTGCCCCCTATTCGTATCCGCCATAAGAAGGTTCTCAAAACAATTCGTAATCTATAGGTGAATAAAGCTAGTGGACTTGACGGTATACCAGCTGTAGTGCTAAAGAACTGCTCTCCTGAGTTGTCACCTGTTCTGACACGTCTATACCGCCTCACTCTTAAAACAGGTATAGTCCTGAAGTCCTGGAAGCTCGCCAACGTGCAGCCTGTGCCCAAAAAAAGGCAGTCGTGCAGACCCGGCCTATTACCGCTCCATATCAATCACCTCTGTAATCTGTAAGATTATGGAGCGCGTATTGAACACCCGCATTCTGGCATACCTAGAAAACAATGACCTCCTTTGTGACCGACAATACGGTTTTCGTCAATGTCGGTCCACTGGAGAACTTCAAGTGTATGCTACGCATATATGGGGTGAGACCATCCAGAAATACGGTGAGCCTCTCATCGTGTCTCTTGACATCTCGAAGGCCTTTGACCGAGTCTGGCACGCTAGCCTTATTGGCAAGCTTCCTTCATACGGACTGCCTGTGGGCTTGTGTAACTGGGTATCTGGTTTCCTGAGGGAACGGTCTATTCGAATAGTCATTGATGGCTGCAATGCTCGTCTGACCAATTGGTAATCGATTCCGGGGTACCTAAGGGATCTGTTCTTTCCGCTATATTTTTTTCCTGCTACATCTATACGATCTGCTGACACCGGGTATTATAGGGTATGCAGACGATAGCACAGTTGTGGAAAGGTATCTATCCAGTGCACGAGCGAACGGCGCTAAAACGCTGTCTTTGAGAGAGGCCATGATAGAGCGCATGAACCTATCCCTTCTTTCTGATTGGGGTGATTCCAACCTCTTAAGGTTCAATGCCTCTAAGATACAGGCGTGTCTCTTTTCCGTTAAAAGGAGTCCTTTCAACTTGACTCCTACTTTCCGGAATGAATTCATTAAGCTATTCGACCACCTTGAGCTTATTGGCATGGAATTAACACCTAATCTCAATTTCGGTCGATACATTGAGTTCAAGGCAAAAGTTGCTGCAATAAGGCTGGGTATCCTATCTAAGGTGAGACGGTTCTTCACACCTGAACAGCTTCTTTCATTATATCAAGCACAAGTTCGATTTTGTATGAAGTACTGTTCTCACCTATTGGATGGATCAGCCTGCTATCAGCTGGATCGCAAATCCCTACGTGTCTAGTCATGGCGTGGCCTTGCGCATGGGCCGCGTGCTACCTCGTCCCTGCACACACTGGGCGCGACTGCACGACGTTGGCGGCCTTATGTGCGACGGGACATTCGGCCAGTAGATTAAAATCAACATGATTTACTTATTGGAATTAAATTAAAACAACTCATTTATGAATATACCTACCTACCTCTTCTAAAAATTCAAAACGTCCTTTCGTTTTATTGTGCCGCATAACATTCAAGATTTTTTTTTCAACATAATTTTGTAAGATTACCTATATAAAAGGTATATTTTTCTGAATCTGCATAAAATAATATATATTAGGATATTTTTATAATATTAATTTTCGTAAAGGTTTCAAAGCAATAGCGGTTTTAATATATTTTTATATGTTCAATTTTTGTCATTTCTTTTTTTTTTTAAACTACTTACAAAAACTGCAATTTAGATAGCAAAAATGAATTCCTCGTCCTTAATTTACACGAAAATGATACCAAAATTAACGTTATAGCTATATTCTAACGTTTTAAATTTTTCGAGTTTGTCCACTCGGAGTGTCCCTTTGATCCTCCCCCTCCCCCTCCCCCCCAGAGGGGTCGCTCCCGTGGGGTACCGATCTCGATCGGCCTCTTTTAACTCCCCGAGCAACTTTGCCTAGTTTCAAGCCATAGTCCTGATTTCTAAAGGTTTGCCGTTTTTTTCTTAGACAAGCGCCCCAACTATATAGAAAAGAGAGGGTATAGATGAACATACATACCAGTCAAAATTAGAACTCCTTATTACTCCGCTGTAGTTGGGTAAAAATAAGTCCGTTTAGAAAAAAACAGGCCAAGTGCGAGTCGGACTCGTGTACTAAAGGTTCCGTAACAACACACAATATATCTGTGTTTTGTAGGTATTTATCAAAAAAACAATTGTTTTATTTTATTAAGTTCGAGATCTATAAAACTTTAAACTTTCACGATTGTTCATAATGACAAATTGAAAGCGGGACTTGACGTGATTTTATGTTACATATGAGCACGTATTGATGTTGCTTTTACCTCAACGTTTCGACTATGCTTCGATAGCCGTGGTCGCGAGTAGACTAAATGTGTCAGTGTAGTGTGTCGCGACCCTAACTTAATAAGTGAAATGTGAGGTGACCCTAACCCTTCGCAAAATGAAGTGAGGGTAGATGGAGGTGTTCCTGCGATGCGCCGGCGGCGATGACACCGCGGTTTCAGTCTACTCGCGACCACGGCTATCGAAGCATAGTCGAAACGGTGACGTACAAACAACATCATTACCTGCTCATATACTCGTATTATATAAAATCACGTCAAGTCCCGCTTTCAATTTGTCAAATTCGAGATCCATTTAAAAGACAACAACCACTCGCGGGGTTTTTTTTTGTTTCATGAATGAACTGAAGTTTGTAAGTCCGAATCACACTTTTATTATAATTAGATAGTTTGTTTTAGCTAGAGTTAATACTATAATCACTCCATCTAATCAGCAGAATTGCTGCATTGATGCAGGACATCTTCGAGTAGGTTGGGGTGCAAAGTTTATAGGGGTAGCCACAAAAGATCCCAATGGGTCGAAGTGTCGCTGCAACTGCAGCCCCCACTTAAAAGGTACCTAAGAAGAAGATAAGATAATCACTCCAAGTTTGGCACTTTTACAATACAGCAAAGACAAAACAAACGTAAAATGTAAACCTCATTTCCTGGAATCCTCTTTATTATTACTGTTGGTTTCATTTATTTTTAGGGTTCCGTACCAGAAACGGCACCCTATTATCTAATCTGTTGCCATCTGTCTGGGCTCTATCTTTTGAGTTGTAATAGGAAGCCGGCTGTAATTTTTACAAAATATGTGTTCTTCTTATGAGGGATTCATCAAGGGGCTATCCCCAGCTAATTAGCGTCGCCATCAGTTAAAAATAATTTGACGAAAATTTTAAACAATGAAAATTAAGAATAGGTACTGTATGTACTCGTAGTTTATTTAAAAACTATCAAATCTGTAAAAAAATAGTTACAAATAGCATAAGTGCTAACAGTGCCACTCAATTTTTCAACTCAAAATTAATAAGTAATAACGGTCGTGTTCGTCAAAATAATTGTACTACATCTATGTGAATTAAGTTGTGGCCTAATAAACTTTAAAGAACGTATACAGAGTTATTTACTGCATTGAAGACCTTTTAATAGTAATACAAAGGAGCTTTTATAACAAGGTGTACCACGGGAAATAAAAATTCCCCGTGGTACACCCAGGTGGACTAAGGTGAGCTACGGGAAAAAAATAATTCCCGTGTCCCACCCAGGTGAACCAAACAGGTGGACCACGGGCGACACCCGGCATAAAATATGTTTTTCTACTCCCATTTGGTAGAGTATTCATTCCTACAAGTCGTTTTAAAAAAGGAGACAACTGTATACAACGAAACTTTCTAAATATTTTTATGGCTTTGGCTTCAAAAATAAGTATTCATACCTACAAGTCGTTTTACAATGATCATTTCAAAACTAGACAACTGTACTACAATGAAACTTTTTAAATCTTTTTATGGTATTAGCTTCAAAAATAAGTATTCATTCCTACAAGTCGTTTTACAATGATCATTTCAAAACTAGACAACTGTACTACAATGAAACTTTTTAAATCTTTTTATGGTATTAGCTTCAAAAATAAGTATTCATTCCTACAAGTCGTTTTACAATGATCATTTCAAAACTAGACAACTGTACTACAATGAAACTTTTTAAATCTTTTTATGGTATTAGCTTCAAAAATAAGTATTCATTCCTACTAGTCGTTTTACAATGATCATTTCAAAACGGGACAACTGTACTATAATGGAACTCTTAAATATTTGTATGGTATTGGCTTCAAAAATAAGTATTCATTCCTTTAAGTCGTTTTACAATGATCATTTCAAATGGAAACAACTGTAGTACAGTTAAACTTTTTAAATATTTTTATAGCTTTGGCTTCAAAAATAAGTATTCATTCCTACAAGTCGTTTTACAATGATCATTTCAATACGAGACAACTATTCTACAATGAAACTTTTTAAATATTTTTTATGGCATTGTATTTTTTTATTTATTTTATGGTCGTAGAAAAAGTGTTGTATGCCAATGCACGCAATTAGCCATTGTTACACTCGTGCTGTCTATATTACAATGGCTCTCATTACTTGGCAGTTGCTTAAATAGCTATAAAAAAGTTGAACCCCAAAATTGGTAACCCCAGCGTGATCGATTTGCATGAAAAGACCAAAAATACTGAGTTATTTCCGAAAAGTTGTTCAGTGTCATGAGTAGTGCAGTTTCCGAACGAACGGTTTTTTTACACCTGTATGTACATAAGGAAAAAAGTCTTTACAAAAAGATCTTTTTATAGGTGTCCCAAAAACCAACGTCAATCCGGCGAGTGCTGATAAGTCAACCTAATTAGTGTTTTTAAAAGCTTTTATTTGACTTGTGTTTGTATGTATGTATGTTTAGTGCTTGCGATCGATGCTAGAGCGATTTCCAGGGGTTTGATTGATCTGAAATTTGGAATGAACAACAGATTTTTTTGGTATTTCGAAGTTGATCTGACGATGAAATTTGGATGAAATTTGGAGGTGGAATCATGGTCTTAACCTTTTTTGAATTTGGAACCGTGTATTTATGTTCATTTGAGCATTCGGAAAAACTCTTTTCAAATAAAAGCTTGTACCTTAAAACTTTTAAATTTTTGGCAATTATTAACCATAAATGTCGTAGAGCAATTTGTTACATTTTGACTAATGGTTGTGACCGTCATACCTACTTTTTGTTCAATTTTAATTTGTTTTTATATCATCTTCTTTTTAATTTGTTTATGTCATAATGTTTACAAAAATTTTGATTTTCTTTGCCTAAATTGGTTTATTGTTTTTGTTTTGTGTTTTTTTAGCTCCATTGTCTGTTACCTATACCTTTTTTTCATTAAATTATGTCTGTAAGTTATTGTGGCAACTATTTTGAACTGTGCCGTTACAGGCATATTTAATTGGGCTGGTGGTGAATTTTGTATTTTCACTTTATGAACCAATCCGCTCCCTCCCTCCTAGATTTCTACCCATGTCACACGTACAAGCATCGGCTCAGGTCAGAAGGGCGCGTCGAGGCTGCATGGTCAATTTAATTTTCAAATTTTGTATAACTTACTTACTTACCAGCAGGTGAGATGACGCCATTGGTTGACCAATTGAGAATAAAAAAAACATTTGCTTGTATGCATTATAATTTTGTACAAAAAAAATACTATGGTAAGCGAGAAAATACAGAATAAAACTTCTTAATTTCATCAGCTTTTCATTAAGGTATAAAAGATAAAAAATATAAATCACTTACAAATAAAAAATAACAATTTAAGCTGAAAAATTCAAAATTTTATAAAAATACGACAGCATACAAACATTTTTGGGAATACGTGTAAAAAACATACAACATACATTACACCTGAAAATATACACTACTGAAATAATACACTCTTTTTTGTAGGCAGTCGTGTAAAAAGTTTTTTTCCCTATTTTGCAAACTCTGTAGTACCTATTAGTAGTAAGTATAATATCTATTATTTTTAGTTGTAAACAATTTGTTTTTTTTCATACTTTTGTACCTCGTAGGAAAGCTGATAAAAGACAAAAATTTTCAATATTTTGCACTTTTAAGTACTTACTTTAATATATCTTTTGACAAAATACGATGAATTAAAAAAATGAAAATTAAATCGGTCATAAATCTAAAAAAATGCACTATAGGACCCCTAGGATCAAGACACTAATGGTATGACTTGTCAGTACTCACCGGGTTGACACTGGTTTTCGGGACAGCCAGTACGTAGCTGAGGCTGATGACTTACCCAGATTGTGAGTGGCGCTCTATGATGCCTTTGTTATGCAGCAGCTTCATCAGTTTCACAGCGCTCAACTGAGAGAGCCCCAGTTTGTCGCAGAGGAGGCTCGTCGACACATCGTCTCGTCCCCAGCACAGCTCGAGTGCGCGACGGACAATCGCAAAACACTGTTGATATATAACAAAATAACATTCAATGATAAGGTAAAAATATAATAATATGTCTTGACGAGATCCTTTAAGTATATTTCGCGTAATAAGGTGTGGCTGACACATGACATTAAGTGAATTTCAGACAAAACTATAGTTGTTTTCTGTTGAATCCTTACTAATATTATAAATGTGAAAGTGTATTTCTTTGTTTGTATGTGCTTCTTTCACGTCGCAACGGAGCGACGGAACAACGTGATTTTTTTGCACTGAAATAGTTGAGGGGGTTGAAAAGTCACATAGTCCGACATAGTTCCCGATAAATTTAGAAAAAGCTCATTTCCACGCTCGCGCACGACTGCGGCTAACGCTACAATGGATTGACTTGATTTTCTTGCACAGAAATAGTTGAGGGGGTCGGAAGTGACATACACTACTAATTAGCATTGTCCGACATAGATCCCGAGGGATCTGGAGAAAACTTATTTCCGCGCGTCGTAATTTTTTACAGAGGGATAGTTGAGGGAGAAGAAACTTTCCTTCATGTCACTTGACATGGACTACCTACATGGACTTATCCCACCTCCGATTCGCTGACGATATCGTGGTCATGGCTGAGACTATGGAAGACCTAAGCACAATGCTCGATGACCTCAGTAAAGTCTCTCTACAAGTGGGTCTTAAAATGAACATGGACAAGACGAATATAATGTTAAATGTTCGTGTCGCACCCACCCCTCTAAAGGTTGGAGACTACAGTGGAAGTTGTTGACGAATATATATACCTGGGACAAACAATCCAGCTAGGCAGGTCCAACTTCAAGAAAGAGATCAATCGACGAATCCAACTCGGCTGGGCAGCGTTCGGGAAGCTTCGCAATATCTTCACGTCCCAAATACCGCAGTGTCTCAAGGCTGAGGTCTTTGACCAGTGTGAGCCAGTGATGACTTACGGAACTGAGACTTGGTCGCTTACTATGCGCCTCATAAGATGGTTCAAGGTCACCCAAAGGGCAATGGAGCGTGCTATGCTCGGAGTTTCTCTGCGAATCAGGAACGAGGAGATCCGCAGGAGAACTAAAGTAACCGACATAGCTCACAAAATCGCTAAACTGAACTGGCAGTGGGCAGGGCACATAGCTCGTAGAACAGATGGCCGATGGGGCAGTAAAGTTCTCGAGTGGCGACCGCGCACCGGAAAACGTAGCGTAGGCAGCCCTCCCATGCGGTGGACCGACGACCTGGTGAAGATCGCGGGAAGCCGATGGATGCGGGCAGCACAGGACCGGTCGTCGTGGAAATCCTTGGGGGAGGCCTTTGTCCAGCAGTGGAAGATTTTCGGCTGATATGATGAAGGATTTGGGTGTAATAGTTGACTCTAAATTAACATTTGTGCAACACATTGATAAGATTCTAGATAAGGCCTACAAAATGTTAGGATTCATTCTTCGTGTAGGTAAACCATTTCGAAAAGCTAGTACTTACAAATTACTCTACAACTGCTTAGTTAGAAGCCGTTTAGAGTTTGCTTGTTCTGTATGGCATCCCTTCTATCAAGTCCACGTCGATAGATTGGAGAGTTCAGAAAAAAATTATAAAATCCGTAACATATAGAACACATTTTTCTGAATACAACTCTGACTATCAAACATGGTGTCATAAATATAAGCAGGACTTGTTGTCACACAGAAGAAATGTGGTGGATATAGTTTACCTGTATGAAATTCTTCACAACTTAGCTGATGCTCCTACTTTGCTTGAACTCATATTAGTAACTAATTAGTAATCTGTGCTCATATCTTTGAAGGTGCCTCGTGGTCGTGTCACAGATTACTAATTAGGAGAAAAGTGTGTAAGAAACCCCTGTTTCATATAAATTCTAGCGTTACTTGCTTTTTACAGAATAGCTATCTGCGGCGTGCGTGCAGATTGTATAACGAAAAACTTGTGGATGTCGACATGTTTGGCGAAACATTATCTACCTTAATTTAAGAGTTTGGAAAAAATCTACTTTGCGCTTCGCATTTGGGGTTAATTTTGCTAAAAGTTAAACATAGGAAACTATAGGTTAATACCAAATTTAAAAAATATTTATATGTCGGAGCGCAAGGACGTGGCGCCACCTATGCACGCGTCGAAGCACCGTGTGTTTTATCTTGAAATGTCAAGCGGTTAGCTAGGGTAATCATAATAGTCATCTTTGGCCAGGGCGTGGTCGGTGCGAGACCGGAACCCGGAAGTTGGTAGTGTTGGTACTTGTTTGTTAGCATCAGAATCGTTGTGATTATCGAACCATTAAATGACAATGCAGCCAACCTACAGAGGCTACGACAGAGGCGCCAATTATTTTACGAACACTTTTGATCGAGCAGTTGAACTGTCAACTTGGGAAGCCAGCCCCGTGCCGAACTCATCGCAGTCTATAAAATAATCGGTTTTCATCCGAATCATCGTGAAGCCTCGTGTTGCAAACGTGTGTGAATATTGATTGTACACTCCAAAACTTCTCAAAGACGAGTTTATTTCTTAGATCCGGCCAAAAACCTTCTGATGATGCGAAATATATATTAAGTTACGACTGTTTGTTTCTCAATAAAAAAATAAAATAAAAATAAAATTTAAAATTTAAAAACCCCCAGTACAACGTGTTAAAATTAAAACAATAATGTGTATTGGCCCTTTAAGTAATAAAATGTTGATCCAAGAGTCGTCACGTCAGGGGACCGCTACGTCTTTGGCAACACTCCAGTATACTGTATCGGCTTCGCTAAGTAAGATGGCTGAACACTTTAGGCGAAGTATATATATTAGTACTAACGTCTTTAGGGACGGTGTACAATATCGCTTAGTATATTTTATGTTTTTTAGTTACATATTAGGATATCACAAAACATTTGAAGTATGTTTAAAAAAAATTACTCAGTCATTTCCCATATGGAAGAGGCCAAACTTGGTATGTCTTGAAAATACTTTTCGGATTTTTAGAAAACAAGTGACTAAAAGTTATTGAATCGTGTAACGTGTTGCATATTTTTAAAACGGCTCATTGTTCATTAGCATTGATTATTCATTAATTTTATGAGCTTTCATTTGATCCAAGAATTGTTTTCCTACGACGACACACCGTTTTCGAGATATAAGCGAAAAACTCCCATCAGTCACGTGAAAAAAAAACTGGTATCTTTGAGATACTGTAATTGTGCTTAAACACCTAAAGCCGCGTATCGACTGCGCGCGGCAAACCATCGAACATTGGCTCGCGCGGCGGCCGCGCAATATGGGGGACGGCTCCGCTGCGCGCGGCAGCTCGAACATTGGCGCGCTCGAACGTGCCGCGCGGCGAACCAGTTCGTGTCGGTTTTTGGTAGCGCGGCAAAAGAGCGTCAGTGTGTTGTACGTGCGCAATTGGGACGGACCTTTTACTTAGAGACGCGCGGCAAGATGGATAACGAGAATTGTCGGCATTTGATTAGATTATATGGCTTAAAACTTTACTTATGTATGGAATAGTAAATGCTCTGAATATCATAATAAATCTCTAAGAAAGGATGCATGGAATGAAATAAGCGTAGAAATGGGCCTGCCCGTGCCAGATGATACGTCCATGGTTGCCGCGCACAAAATGAATGTTTGTTCACGGATCGCCTGCCGCGCGCGGCTGTCGCGCTATATGAAAATGTGAGCTTTAAATTGGCTCGCGCACCAAAACGCAGGTTTGCCGCGGTCGAACATGGCTCGCGCGGCAGCCGCGCGCAGTCGATACGCGGCTTAACACATACTTACCAATCCGTCGTGGGCGTCCGAGTGGTGTCCTCGTCGGAGCACGCCACGCAGAGTGGCGCGCGGTGGCGGCGCGCTCTCCCGGCACGCCGTAGAACATTGCGCGCTTGCATTATTTACCTACCTGCCACCACAAAGTACTTACCTGTCTCTTGTTAGCCACAACGGAGGCCAGTTTGGCGTCGGTGGGCTTCCGAGTGGTGTCCTCGTCTGAGCACGTCACGCAGCAGTGGCGCGTAGCGGCGGCGCGTTCTGCCAGCACACCGTAGCACGTTGCGTGCTGTTGCCTGTTACAGTACCTATTACCATACAATATGCATAAGTAGGGAAAAGTGAAAGCTGACAAGGTAACATGAAACATTTCATTATAGTAAGCTCGGTAAAGGTAGCATTCGGTTCTTGGAGACGGCAACCAGCGACTATAAATTAATAAGACGTAATGACAAATGCAAGCGACCGGGTCGCGCGACCAGTTGGATTAGCAGTGGGTCGAGGGACTCGCGACCTCATTCAATTTTCTTTATTAATCAAAAATGTTAAAATAACATTTACATCCAAATCTTTAACATTTGCATTAAAATTAAATAGTCAATTATATAAATAAATATTTCATTCTTCCATCACGCTCGCTCGCAGTACTTCACTTCAGGAATTCCCTTTCTATAATCGACCATGCATCTGCAAACAAGTCTATGTGTGGTTGCGACCGGAGGAGAGAATTGAGCGCATGAAGAGCGCGATGCAGTGCGCGTTGCGACACGACACGGTGCGTGACACTGGCTCGGCCAGCAGCCGCATGCATTGCACGCGAAACCGCGTCCAGATTTCTGGGACAGACAAGCTACACGCGGTAATGACTAGAGTGGGACAGTCAACTTGGCCGCGGATCGCGCTGTTTTGTATGAATTAATATGAAGTAAATGCAAGCGATGAAATTTTCGAAACTTACGTACATATACTTACCGATTGCTTTAACGGTGAAGGAAAACATCGTGAGAAAAACCTGCACACACTTGCGAAGAAAGTCGAAGGTTGTGTGTGAAGTCCACCAACCCGCACTGGGCCCGCGTGGTCGACTGAGGCCCGATCGCCCTAATTCAGGGTAGGCTCGAGCCCCTCGGTGGAGACGTGTATGAGCTGATATGATGAAATGCAAGCGACCGGGTTACGCGACCAGTGGGAGTAACATGGGCTCATGCAACCCGATTGCGGTCACCGGTCCCCGTCGCTAAGGTCAGAATGCTACCTTTAGTTTCGCTGTTTGACATTCAATATTGCGTAGGTGTGAGACCAACTCTACTAATCTGTAAACTAGCAGCGTGACGGACGCTACCATGACCCGCTGAGACCAACTTTGAAACATGGAAACTAGCAGCGCGCCGGGTGCGTCGCTCTCGTTGTTGTTGTACACGCAGCGCTTGTGCGGGCTGCACACGGACTCGCTACCCTGTCCCGCTGTAGGTGTAAGGCTAACTTTACTAACATGGAAACTAGCAGCGCGCCGGGTGCGTCGCTTTCGTAGTTGTTGCACTCGCAGCACTCGGATACGCTACCCTGTCCCGCTGTAGGTATGAGACCAATTTTACTAACATGAAAACTAGCAGCGCGTTGTACGCGTCGCTCTCGTAGTTGTTGCACTCGCAGCACATGTGCGGGCAGCACTCGGTTACGCTACCCTGTCCCGCTGTAGGTATGAAACCAACTTAACTAACATGCAGACAAGCAACGCGCCGCACGCGTCGCTCTCGTAGTTGTTGCAAACGCAGCGCACGCGTGGACTGCACTCGAACACACTACCCTGTCCTGCTGTAAGTGTAAAAAGTATTTTTTAATACAGTTGCTCGAAAAGTGGTCCTTTATATGCCAGTCAAGTGTGCGCAAAATTGATTTTACTACCTAGCTAGCTACCTACTATTTTATTACGGCTGTCCTCTACCAAACTCAGCTCAGAGCTACAACCCTTTACTCAATCACGAAAAAAAGGGACAATTCGAGTCAACTTACTCAGTTCTTCAGGTACTTGAGTCATGACTGGCAGGTTCTCGGATGGCTGAAAAAAAAGTTATGCTTAGATAGCCTGGGAAAATTGAGATAAATGTTGCTGTCTAAGTCTTTTAATGGAAATTTTGAATATTTTGCTGCCACTTTCGGCATTATCGTCACTTAACATCAGGTGAGATGATGCCAAGGGCTAATCAACTGTGAATAAAATAACTAGGAATTAATTAAAAATTAAAAACCCGACTGCGTGAAACTTAACCCCTCTTTTTTGGCCAGTCGGGTAGTGATATATCCTATATCACTCACGGGATTAAGACGAATTCAACGACACCTCGCACTCCAAAATCCGTCAAGCCGTTGAGGCTACAGAGCGTACCAAAGAATAGTTATTTATGCCACTGCCGAGTAATGAGAGCCAATGTAACATAAGTGCTAGTTTGTGTCACGAAGCGAAGCTGGGTGCCACAACAGACTGCACGAGTGTTACAATGGCTAATTGCGTGCAGTGGCATACAATATTCTTTCTACGACCATGAAATAAATAAAATACATTGAAATTTTGTCTATTGAATTTTAGAAGCCAAAGCCAAAAAAATATTTAAAAAGTTTCATTGTAGTACAGTTGTCTCGTTTTGAAATGATCATTGTAAAACGACTTGTAAGAATAAATACTTATTTTTGATGTCAAAGCCATAAAAATATTTAAAAAGTTTCATTGTAGTACAGTTGTCTCGTTTTGAATGAAATAATCATTGTAAAACGACTTGTAGGAATGAATACCTTTGTGATATGTTTTGAGGTTATGTATTTAGCAAATTACCAATATACATACGTAGACACATACTCTCGAAAAACATTACCCTTGTTACCATTACCTTGGGCAGGCGAAGGTAGGGAATTTTTGGGGCATAGGCTGGTTTATTACCGCATAGACAGTTTTACTAAATGGGTATTCGGGTATGTAAGGTGTAGTTTGATTGTGGTAAGTTGTAGTAGTTTGAGTGGGTTGTTTAAATGAAGTGGACTTTTGAGAAAACGTCGAGTTATTATAGTAGGTGGAGTGTTTATTGACATGTAAAAGTTTTTCTGTAAATTTACATGATTCGAATAATGAACCTGAGATAGATATATGAGAAGATAATAAATGAGAGAAATAAGATCTGTTTGTGACATGCTTAAGCTAAACTCTGGCCTGTAAATACGTAAAATTATTTAATTTTTTTCTTTTTCGGAAATTTTGCATGTAATTTTGAAAATAAAGATGCCATGAGATATAGATAATAAATAACTCTCTCATTAGGATTTTGTTTGCGACTGTCAATCTGCTTTTTAAGTAAATAGTCATGGTCACTTAATGCGAAATCTTTTATTAAAAAAGTTAGTAATGTTTGCCAATCTTTTATAGTCTATTCTTGGCTCTGAACCAATCTTAAGCTATTCCCGAAAGAAGGTCAAAGATATGTTTAAAAAGTGTGCTCTCTGGTATATTACACACAGAAGCAAACTCTTCTATTCTTTATATAAATTATAAACGCTTGGGCAGCCATCGCCTTTGAACGCGAAGCGTTTGAGGTCGCTAGTACCTACTTATGTTTGTGCTCTCCAGTAGAAATTAGCTTTAGTGTTAGAGAATAAAAGTAAGAAAGGGGAGTGTTTTGTTTATTACAGATTCTGTGGTGTGGAGTGATATACAGATTGTTGAGGTGTGTTGATAAGTGTGTCGTACCTAGCTTTAAGTTGTGAAAATTAGCTGGAAAGTGAACTAAGTGTAGATAGTTGTTCTATACTTAAGTCCTGGTCAATGTTGATGAGGCATATTCTGTTTTGAATATGGAAATTATACGCTGGGACCTTGTTCCTATGAATGGGGAAAATATTTAAGCAGGATTCTAATATTTTTAAACGTTTAGTAATGTCGGTCATGTCTGTAGCGATGTCATTCGGGCTGGTAGTTGCAGGTGTGGGACAGTCAGCTAGGTAAGGCTATAATATCATCTAACTAATTGAATGCGAAGCTGCTCTGCCGTCTGAGCGGCGACTGGGTTTTGACCTCTTAATCTTTATTCGAAGATCATTACTGGCATAAGTTCAGTACTTAGTATCCATAATTAGATATTTAAAAGTGAATCCGGTTTAAATTTTGTTTGTAATATGTATTATTTAATAATTTATTGATAGGATAATGATGTAGGCTATCATAAGAAGAGTTTTATTAAGTACTTAAATTGTGAAAATAATCAAATCCTTTTTGTATTATTTTTTGTTTTGGTTGTTTCGGCAACCGATTTTGTCGTCTTGGCAACCGATATTGTTGGTAAACAGATTTTTTGTTTTTTACATATGACAAAAATAAATAGGTAGTGTTTTTAGGTAGTATTGTGATGATTCTGATTAATTGTGCCTAAATTATATATTACCAATTTGTTGGTCTTATTTGAATAAGAATGTGCCTAATGTGAATTTGATGCTTTCATTTACAGTAATAAAATAATTATAAACTAACGGTATTAAAATAAGGAAGTAAAAAAAATGAAGTACCTAGGCATGAACTAGATTACGGGATTGTTGGTGATGCTACTCGGTGATACTGGGAGGGCTCGATGATGGTCTTGATGGATGAGGAATTTGATGTCGGAGAATATTTTTTTGGAAACTTACAGGTCTTCAGTTGTATTTATATTACACCAGTTATACCCTACATATACACGTTAGGCGCCAGTGAAGCACGACGGGTAGGGGTAGGTGAGGTAGGGCGTGGGTGAAAAACCGTATATGTGCTCACAGATGTATTTATTTACAGATAAAATATAAGACCAAGATAGTTCTTACAGAAAGAATCAGTTTCTATATATTTTTATTTTATTTTACAGTTTCAGAGTATTGTGTTGAATTATTGAAGGATGGAAAGAATTTTAATTTTAAATCACACGTGTCAAACTTTTTTTTTAATGTGACAGATTGTTATGTGCCAGCACATGAGAAAAAGATGGAATACATCGAAAGGCAGAAACAAATAACAGCAACGCGTTACCGCGTTAAACCTTCCTTCTGGAGCAGTCGGATAAAAAATAAAAAACGGCGTTAGAGATAAACGCGCTAGGATGACTGAGTTGCAAAGTATCCATAGGGCTATTCTGTAAATTCCGCACGTTACGTCAAAATTCAGCTTCGAATTCATTCTCACTTCACATGTCATGTTAGCTAGGCGAAATCATGACAACTAAAGTGCAATGCCAAATAACTTTCGAAAAACCCTAAAGATTTATGGTACAAGCTTTTATTTAAAAAGAGTTTTTATGCTCAAAAAACCAAATGCTCAAATGAATAAATACACGGTTCCCAATTCAAAAAAGGCGAGTTTTCCTACGATTCTTTTAAAAATAAAAGACGATCCTGGGACAATGATTCCACCTCCAGATTTAATCATCAGATCAACTTAAAAATACCGAAAGGATCTATTGTCACCGGGAATATGGCTTCATTCCAAATTTCAGTTCAATCGGACCCATGGAAGTCGCTCTAAAATCGATCGCAAGATTTGAACTTAACATACATACATTGCAAGATAAATAAAAGCTTTTAAAAATCGAAGTCAAAGTCGATTCAATCGATTCTAATATTTCTAATAATTTATCTATGGCGCATTAAAAATATATTTTTCTGGGTTATTAATCCAGTTCAACACAAACAAAGGTTTGTGTTAAATATGGACTGATTTTACGTATTAGATATCAGATTTAGATAACTCTTTAATTTACATCAGAAAAACAAAAATATGCACAAAACAAAAGTAGCAACTAAGGTACGTACAATTTGGACGGCCTTATCGCTAGAGCGATTTCCACCAGACAACCCAGTGCTCGGAGAAAAATCAAGTAGACATATGTAGCTACTAAATTCAAATTTTATTATCCTTGATGTAGCTCCTTAATTCCAACTTGTAGAAAGGAGTGTCGACGCGGCCCAGTTTCAGTAGCGTGCCCAATTCAACACAGATTCATATTACTACTATAGGTTCATTGCTGGCAGCAGTATCCTTGATGTAGCTCCTTATTGCCAACTTGTGGAAAAGAGTCTTAACGCGGCCCAGTTTCAGTAGCGCGACGTAAGTGTGGCCCAATTCAACACATGGTTCATATTACTTACTATAGGTTCATTGCTGGCAGCAGTATCCTTGATGTAGCTCCTTAATTCGAACTTGTAGAAAGAAGTCTCGACGCGGCCCAGTTTCAGTAGCGCGACGTAAGCGTGGCCCAATTCAACACATGGTTCATATTACTTACTATAGGTCCATTGCTGGCAGCAGAATCCTCGATGTAGCTCCTTAATTCCAACTTGTAGAAAGGAGTGTCGACGCGGCCCAGTTTCAGTAGCGTACCCAATTCAACACAGATTCATATTACTACTATAGGTTCATTACTGGCAGCAGTATCCTTGATGTAGCTCCTTAATGCCAACTTTTTTTTTTTTTTTTTTTTATTCACTATTGGTAAACCCTTGACAACATCTCACCTTGTGGAAAGGAGTCTTAACGCGGCCCAGTTTCAGTAGCGCGACGTAAGCGTGGCCCAATTCAACACATGGTTCATATTACTTACTATAGGTTCATTGCTGGCAGCAGTATCCTTGATGTAGCTCCTTAATTCTAACTTGTAGAAAGAAGTCTCGACGCGGCCCAGTTTCGGTAGCGCGACGTAAGTGTGGCCCAATTCAACACAAGGTTCATATTATTTACAATAGATAAGATAAGATAGCCAGTTCTCCATTGCGTTGGGGAATCTTTGTAAGCCTGTTTCCATCTTCGGCACCATCGTCACTTACTATCAGGTGAGATGATGCCAAAGGCTTACCAATTGTAAATAAAAACATATAAAAAAAGGCTCATTGTTGACAGCAGTATCCTTGATGTAGCTCCTTAATCCCAACTTGTAGAAAGGAGTCTCGATTCGGTCCAGTTTCAGTGGCGCGACGTAATTGTGGCCCAATTCAACACAAGGTTCATATTACTTACAATAGGCTCATTGCTGGCAGCAGTATCCTTGATGCAGCTCCTTGATCCCGACTTATAGAAAGGAGTCTCGACGCGGCCCAGTTTCAGTGGCGCGACGTAATTGTGGCTCAATTCAACACAAGGTTCATATTACTTACAATAGGCTCATTGCTGGCAGCAGTATCCTTGATGCAGCTCCTTGATCCCGACTTGTAGAAAGGAGTCTCGATTCGGTCCAGTTTCAGTGGCGCGACGTAATTGTGGCTCAATTGAACACAAGGTTCATATTACTTACAATAGGCTCATTGCTGGCAGCAGTATCCTTGATGCAGCTCCTTGATCCCGACTTGTAGAAAGGAGTCTCGACGCGGCCCAGTTTCAGTAGCGCGACGTAAGTGTAGCCCAATTCAACACAAGGTTTATATTACTTACAATAGGCTCATTGCTGGCAGCAGTATCCTTGATGCAGCTCCTTGATCCCGACTTGTAGAAAGGAGTCTCGACGCGGCCCAGTTTCGGTAGCGCGACGTAAGTGTGGCCCAATTTAACACAAGGTTCATATTACTTACAATAGATAAGATAAGATAGCCAGTTCTCCATTGCGTTGGGGAATCTTTGTAAGCCCGTTTCCATCTTCGGCACCATCGTCACTTACCATCAGGTGAGATGATGCCAAAGGCTTACCAATTGTAAATAAAAACATATAAAAAAAAGGCTCATTGTTGACAGCAGTATCCTTGATGTAGCTCCTTAATCCCAACTTGTAGAAAGGAGTCTCGACGCGGTCCAGTTTCAGTGGCGCGACGTAAGTGAGGCCCAATTCAACACAAGGTTCATATTACTTACAATAGGCTCATTGCTGGCAGCAGTATCCTTGTTATAGCTCCTTAATTCCAACTTGTGGAAAGGAGTCTCGACGCGGCCCAGCTTCAGTAGCTCGCCGTATGTGTAGCCCAGTGGATCTTCAGTGGTAGGACCCGCTATGAAACCTGGTGCCTGGTATCCCTCAGGAGCATCTAAAGCAAGAAAATGGTGTTCAAATATAACGATCCCTTAGTCATTATAATAAACACATTACCCAGACATAACATGGTAAGTAATTGGGTTCACGATAAACATAAATTTGCTGAAAATTCCCGAAGAGCTTTGTTTAACCCTAATTTCTTTTCATCAACGGTTTTGTGACCTAATTTCTACTATTTAAGCCTGAAAATCTCATGATGACCTGGTGGATCCTGGGCTAACAACCATTGAAGACCTAATTTTACACCGCGAATGAAAAATATCGAAGAGACGAACGCAGTACTTACTGACCTAGTGGTCCAGTAGTCAGAAGTTGAGAACGTCACCTTCATAATAGTAGAGGCGCACGCTGACGTCTAACTTGTCAGGCAGCTGCGGCTGCTCCTTGTTTATGACGACCACGCACGCGCGAATCAGCTGCAGCGTCTTCTCACATCACATGGCATATTATGGCTAAAACCACATCAGAAGCTGAGAACGTCACCTTCATTATAGTAGAGGCGCACGCTGACGTCCAACTTGTCAGGCAGCTGCGGCTGCTCCTTGTTTATAACGACCACGCACGCGCGAATCAGCAGCAGCGTCTTCTCACATCACATGGCATATTATGGCTAAAACCACATCAGAAGTTGAGAACGTCATCTTCATTATAGTAGAGGCGCACGCTGATGTCCAACTTGTCAGGCAGCTGCGGTTGCTCCTTGTTTATGACAACCACGCACGCGCGAATCAGCTGCAGCGTCTTCTCACATCACATGGCATATTATGGCTAAAACCACATCAGAAGTTGAGAACGTCACCTTCATTATAGTAGAGGCGCACGCTGACGTCCAATTTGTCAGGCAGCTGCGGCTGCTCCTTGTTTATGACGACCACGCACGCCCGGATCAGCTGCAGCGTCTTCTCGGCTACGTTGTCCAGCGTGAAGTTGACTGACGACTTGACATTGTCACTCCCTGATACGAGCGGAAATAAATGCAATGCCAGTGAAAGGTTCAGGAATTAATTTGACCGTCTCCGTGGTACCCCGACTACTTCGATTCCAGGCAAGATCTAAGTTTATAAGACTAGGTTTGGTTGGTGGTAGGGTCTTTTTCCAAGCCCGCCTGTGTAGGTACCTACCATCACCTAAAAAACAAAGGTATATTTGGAGAACATTTTGTATGGAAAGTCATAAACTTTTTACAAAGCCAACTGCACAGATGGTCCAATGTGAGAAAGCCTACTTAGCCATGATAGTTTTCCTTTTAAATTGGTTATATGTCATACTATTGACAATTTTTTTTCAAATGTCCCGAAATAGCGGTTTAGTTGTCAAGGGACACTTAATTCTAACAAATTTTTGCATTTTAAAGCTTAATATTTCGCAAAGGGATCCCTTAATCTAAAAATATACGCACAGATTTTGAACAGAAGGATCCGCCCGTCTCCATATTTTAGTCAGATTTTCTTCATACATGCAAAAAGTAGCGCCATCTGACATAACTCGTACGAACTAGCGTGGGCGAGAGTT
The DNA here is from genome assembly GCA_947284805.1 of Coleophora flavipennella. Classification (NCBI taxonomy): domain Eukaryota; kingdom Metazoa; phylum Arthropoda; class Insecta; order Lepidoptera; family Coleophoridae; genus Coleophora; species Coleophora flavipennella. The sequence goes on from OX369301.1 coordinate 8,988,203, forward strand.
GACTGACGTGCCGAGTTAAAAGAACCTTGATAGAATTGTCGCTTTAAAAATTCGTTTTTTTAATTTGTTTACAAGAAAAAATACAATGTAAGGTTACTTATCGATGATACGACATCCCATGTTTCTTTTTAGCCTTTCTTTTATGATATTTATGGCCTCTAACAACACAATAAGGCATTTTTATATGGAATATTTTTCCAACACACTGAACAATGTCCCGCAGACGACTGAGTCGCGAGTGTGCGAAACTTTCGATTTTCGCACCAATTCGCTGGGCCCATTAGTCGCGCGCGTTGGCCGGGTCCTTACGCCAGTAATATATAAGTCATTGCCTATACGTGACCGCGGGTGATGCTAAGTGCAACACCAGGCAACCGCCGTCACGATAAGAAAGAGAGAGAGAGTCTCTCTTGGGAAGAGTTGTTCAGTTATTATTAGAAGCCCCCAGTTAACGGCTCCTAGAAACATTTTGTTATCCTGCAGAGCAAAAAAATTTTTTTCCCCTAATTGTAAGCCCTTGGCATTATCTCACATGAAGATTATGACGTATTTGTATCAATACCTATCAATCAGCCGAAAGACGTCCAGTACAAAGGCCTCCCCCGCGGAAGACCGCCTCCGCGGTGCTCACATCTAGCATTGACTAAATTTAAAAATCGGCCAAGTGCGAGTTTGACTCGCGCACCAAGGGTTCCATACCACCACAACTCTCCATACAAGAATAACAACATCAATGCGTGCGACACAAAAATGCTTTTTAGCGTTCCGAAGTCAGCAAGGAACCCTTATAGTTTCGCCATGTCTGTCTGTCTGTCTGTCTGTGTGTCCGTCTATCCGCGGCTTCAGTTCAGAGAGTATTATTACTAGAAAGCTGTAATTTGGCATGGGTATACATATCAATTAAACCGACAAAGTGGCAGAACAAAATCATTAAAAAAAAATTAGGGTACCTTCCCTACATAAAGAGGGGGTGAATTTTTTTAAAAACTATTGAGGGTTTGCTAATACCATTTTCATATACATCCGTTTGCGAAATATTAACTTTTAACTGCAAAAAAATTATATAAATAGTAGGACATATTGTGGCACGTTGGTTGGCAAAGTGGTAGATGGTAAGGTAGGGCGTGGGTTAAAATAACTATACTTGCACACATTCAAGATTTATTTTGAGATAAAATACCTAGAAACAAATATTTAAGAATTTCACACGTTAAATTTATATCACAAATCATAAAAAAACATAATTATAACTTACCCGAGGTGGATCTTAGAGAGTATCAGTTTCACAGTAATTTATTTTATTTTAATAGCGAATGATGGTAAAAAAATATTGAATGGATAAGAACAATTTAAATTTTTGAATCATATGTCACATAGATGCCACACGGTTATGTGCCGGCGCATGCGAAATAGATCGAAAGGAAGAAGGTTAAATAACAGCGCTACCGCGTTACAAAATTAATCAATTTAGAATGAAAACTATTACGGCTGAGGAGGCTTTCATAGTTTAGAAGCACAGAAATCGGAATAACATATTTAGAAGTAATAATCGACCAACTTGTAAAACGTTAATATATTTTGCACACAAACTGCAAAAATAACTTTGGTTTTTAAAATACCTATACTTACATTCATATTTTGAAAAGACGACGGAACTATACTTTGCGAGTGGTCCGACACACACTTGGCCACTATTATTTTCTGTTTTAGTTTAGGATTAGTATTATAATTTGCACTGGGCCCGCGGGGTCGACAAAGGCCCGATCGCCCTAATTCAGGGTAGGCTCGAGCCCCACGGTGGGGACGTATATGAGCTGATGTGATGATTATAATCACACTAAATTTCACGCTTGTATGTATAACAGACAGCATAAGCTTAGTAATATTTTCCCGATACCAAGTACGGAACCCTAAATTTTCCCAGCAACAAAGACAAAAAAAAGATAAAACATAGCACCATTTACCTTTAAAGTTGATAGACATAAACATCCCATCAGGCTTGTACGAGTACTCGAATATGTGGTACTCGATCAGGTTGTCGAGCTTGCAGTCGCCTTCGTAGAAGCAGATGGCGAGCTGGCGCAGCTGCGAGGGGGAAAAGATAAGCGAAGGTCATATTCTCCTCCACGCCATGTTACAATTATCATACACGAGCTGTTGCCCACAAATAAAAATAAACAGGTGTAAAAATATTGTTTAGGAACCGTTAACTGAGGCTTCTACTCATCTCACTGAACAACTTTCCCCAAGGAACCCATAGTCAATTCTCAAAAAAAAAGTTGGATCCTCCATACTAATATCCATACTAAAGGTTGTCTGGAAGAGATTGCTTTTAGCAATAAGACCGCCTACTGTACACTATATTATAATATCTATATGTATTAGCTTTACGAATTATATTTTATGGTGTAAAGTGTAAATAAATAAATAAATGCACAAAACTGTAAAAAATAGTATTTTTTTTGCGATTTCAGCAAATCGTAGAACAAAAGTTGTTCAGTTTGACGAGTAGAAGCCCCAGTTAACGAGACCTACATATCGGTTTCCAGGACGTGTTTACATAATTTTATTAATCATCATCATCATCATATCCCCCCCCCCCAAGGATTTCCACGACGACCGGTTCTGCACTGCGATTGATTAATATTCAAATGAAAACCAAACTATGTCAAGAGGATTGTGAACCTGCTACTTTTCATACAAACGGCGATAGTGATTTTAACCTCATAAAAGTTTTACCAATTTCTGATAATCTGATTGTTAGAACAAATACTAACCACCTCCGAGCTCCGTGGGGTAACGGTTAAGACCGATAGCTTCACATCGGTCGCGGGTTCGATTACCGGCGGAGTCTAACTGTGTAATATTCGGTTTGGTTGGTGGAAAGGCATGTAGTCCAGAATTTGTACCTTGATGGCACTAGCTTCGTGAAACTGGAAGAGCTTCACTCGAGTCCATTCCACACAGAGCGAAGCGTGCGTCAGGGTTGCATTCTATCATCAAAACTTTTTAATATTTACGCCGAATATATTATGAGGAAGGCACTGGAGGACTGGGACGGCGGCGTTACAGTAGGTGGCCTTCTACCAATCTAAGATACGCTGATGACACGACAGTGGTTGCATCGAATGAAACGGAAATGGCCATCCTGCTGGAGAAAGTCGAAGTAGAAAACGCCAAACTCGGTCTTAAAATCAACCATTCGAAAACCAAAGTAACGGTGGTGGACCGAGCTCAAGTTCTTCTGACTACAGGTGCACTCAATGGTTTCGATAAGGTATAGCAGTTAAAATTACAAAATTTTAGGTCCAGTAGTTTTGCAGCATTTCCCCCCTTATCTTCCCCTTCAGACCATGTGAGTGTAGTCTAACCTTCCCGAGTTTGGAAAGAGACCTACAACGCACATGCGGGAACGGTATATGCATCCCCAGTCACAACTAACCTCTCTGATCATATTGCGGTGCGCACAGAAATTGCGCATCCGAGAATCGAACCTACACCAGCCCGCGTTGTGCGCGACTACTCTAAAAGTAATCGTGCCAATTTTGCGATATCTATTGATAGTATTAATTGGGTTGATGTATGGGAAAGAAGTGGCGGCTCTGTGAATATGACGATATCTATGATAAATGTAATTTGCAATAAATTTGACATATGTTTTCCCCTTAAAAAGAAGCCTACTTCAAAAAATAACTCCTGGGTAACTGATGATATTATTAATTTAAAATTTTTACTATTTGATATGATAAAATTAAGTTGCGTTTTTCCATAAGATGACGACTTAAAGAGAAAAATAAATGACATGAATTTATTATCCGTTGCGACGCCGACGTGCGCGAGCGTGGAATGCGCGAGCGTGGAAATGACGTTTCGCCATGTCAGGATATGCTAATTAGTAAATTATGTCTTTTTCCACCTAATCAACCATCTCTGTGCAAAAAATCACAACAATCGAGTATTTTTTTAGTTCCCTCAGGAACTGCATCAGATTATGCTATTTTCCCGGGATAAAAAGTAGCCTATGTCCTTCCCCGTGACACAGGCTAACTGCATGCCAAATTTCATAAAGATTGGTCAAGGCGTTGAAGCGTGAAAAGGTAACAAACAAACACATTTTCACATTTATAATATTATAGCTTTTGCCCGCGGCCTCGCCCGCGAGGACATCGTTTTTGTGACTGACTTAGAGGGTGCGCGGTGCGCGAGCCGCAAGCGGTCATGAATTTTCTCCACATCCCTCTGGAACTATGTCAGGACATCAGAAATCAGAAATCATTTATTGCATTTATCACAGGTTATAAAATAAGATGTTATTGTGTTCGGTAAGCTCACTATGATATACCTTAACAGGCGTACAATATAAAGTTAGCAAATGTCAAAAAAAAAAAAGGAATTAATTAAATTGTCATTAATTAATAAAAATAAATCAGTAGCATGAAATTACAATTTGCCCTTATTTTCTATGAATTCTCGCACACTATAAAAGAGTTTAGACAGCAACCATTCTGTAACTGCTTTTTTAAAACAGTAGTTATTAAGCTGCTTAAAACTATGAGGTAGGTTATTGTACAATATTACTGCCATGTAGTAAATGCTTTTCTGATACAAAGTTGTCTTAGGGTGATGCGAGTGTAGAAGTTTATGATTGCGCCTTAAGTTCCAGTTAAGTTTACTGGTTAGTTTACTTGTCGATTCAAATAGAAACATGTGTTTCTTAACAAACATTCTTAATAAACATCCCTCTGGAACTATGTCAGAACATGCTTATTAGTAAATTGTGTCATATCCCACCCCCTCAACCATCTCGGTGCAAAAAATCACACAATCCATTGTTCCGTTGCGATGTTAATTAACCAAAAAAGAGTATATTTTCAGTTCCCTCGGGAATTGCATCGGGCTATGCTGTTTTCACGGGATAAAAAGTAGCCTATGTCCTTCCTTGTGACACAGGCTACCTGCATAGCAAAATTTCATTAAGATTGGTCAAGGCGTTGAAGCGTGAAAAGGTAACAAACAAACAAACACATTTTCACATTTATATTAGTAAGGATTTATTTTTTGTATTTATTATTATGACGTACCACAAAAAAATCTGTGGCTATACACAAGTAAGCTACTAGCTGTCTCGCAGCAACGTTGCCAATTGTTGCTGTATCAATACACTTATTTTAGCTGTAATACTTTTACATATATCTTGTACTTACGTATCTCTTTTCAAACGCCTCGAAAGCCTGCCCGATAGCAGTACTCAAGAACTGGGCAAGCTCATCATTGCACACTTTTTTCAAAATACGGATTTTTATGCCACCAAAGTTCTCTAATTTGTAATTGTCTTCCGGGAACACATTTTTCAGATAGGTGATTGTGCTTACAGCGACAACTGTAAGTTGCCTCATGAAAGTAGCAGAGCTCGTGTACGTTTCGGTTGCTTGCCGCGGGAAAATCCTCGTCCATTCCTGCAATTTTAAGTAAGGATATACTCTTTCACGCCATGAAAGTAGTAAATGTAATAAGTAGAATAACTTCCTATTAGTTCAGTGTTATATGTGAATAAAATATAAAAACCTGCAGTGTAGTATTAGTGGTGGAGGTTGATGTCGCAGTTGCCGTCATGGTGAGTTCAATATAAATTTTGTTTCACTAATTCACTATTACTTTCGGACTTCAGTGGAAAGTTGCAAAGTTTTTACACTTCTTTCCCTCTATCAATCACTTACTATTATCAATCAAGCTGTCACTCTGCGCGCCAAATAAAAAGACACACCTTTTTTTTGCCCTTTCTGCCCAGGCTAAGGCTCATTGGCCATACCATCCTATATTCAGTAGAATTATTCGGTAGTAGTCATTTGTAAAGTTTAAGCAAAGTATAATTACATTAGTACTGGTTTAGGTCTTCAGTAATTTTTCAGTCTTGAAGATCACTATTTCTTCACATCATCTTCAAATTTTCTTGTGTCATCCCTATTTACTGTCAATAAAATAACCTAACCTACACACTCCAGCAAAATGATAGCACTATTGCTGTAGCTTTAGCGGACTTGTGGAACTTAAAACACAGCATAGACACTTTTATTTCATTATCCTGAACAATAAACACATAAATGGTACTCTGCTGATTACACTTCAATACTATACACCAATAACCACAATATGTCATTTTTCGGATATTAAAAGAAAAATGACAAACTGAACGCTATGTAGGAACTGTGTTTTCTACTCTTCGAGAGCAAAGGGAGATATCTTCGCCAGGAGAGGTGGTATGCCTGGAGTCCAGCCGTGGATCAACCATTGATGGTTGGTACTTGTATTTATACTCAGAGCTGAAGAAATGTTAATAGCGCGTTCTAGTTAACGTATCTCTTTTGTCCTCACGTCGCTTGTGTTAATGTTCAGTGGCAGGTTACTGCAGTTGCCGCCACATCACTCCTCCTTCGAAACCGGAGGTCGATCCAATTTGAGCTGGCAGTCTAAAGTCGCGGGTGCCGACGTCCTCGGTAAGTCGGGTCGATATGTATGTGGCAGGTCGATGTCCACGGAAACTCGGGATGGAGGCAGGCGTCAGGCGTCATGGAAAGGAAACGAGGTAATGCGAGCAGAATTAGCGTGTGGCTACCGACAACTTGCTGGTGTCTGAAGGCATGTAATAATCCCTACTTTTTGCTGAAGGTGAAGTAGCAGGCCAGGAAACTCGACGTCTCGGGTTATGATAGTCCTGATTAAACTTCGGTGCGATGCGACTGCTGTGCTGCTGAGGCTTATTTTACCGGCTGGAGGCTTTATGTTGGAGTATCGCGCTGATGGTTTAGTGAAGGAGCATTGATTGAGAGCTTGGGTTACCACTGTAGCAGATCACTTCAGGGTCACCACTGTAGGTACGGTGTGTTCCTACTCTTCGAGAGCATAGAGAAATATCTCTGCCTGGGTTTCGGCCGTGGACCAACCATTGATTGTTGGTACTTGTATTACTCAGCGCTAAATAAATGTTAATAGCGCATTCTAGATGTCGTATCTCTTTTATCCTACGTCGCTTGTGATAAGTTTCAGTGGCGGGTTACGGCAATTGCCGCCACATCTACAAATACCCGCCAAAAAGTCTGGTAAGACGCACGCACGCTGCGCGTTCTTTGTATTTTTATATGGATTGAAGACAACTTATAACTACCTTATAACTTAAAACAACCAGCCCAACCAAACCTCGACTCTATGTTCATCCTTGAGAGACGATTAAAAAAATTTATAAATCTATGGATACAAATAAAAAAATAAAAATGGAACACTTCAGAAAATTCAAAAACCTTGACAAATCTAGAACAACTGACTAATGTTTATGAAAACCTGTATCGACTGTAAATTATTTTTAAACGTTTATGTGAAATCTTCATAATAATTTTAAATGGAAAAAATTATAAGCCCTGAAGGACCATTATTAAATCAATCTTTTGAGAAAGAAGAGCAACCAGCTGTTTGCCCCGTGAGTCCAAGTTCGGCAAACATTCCTGGCGAGGGTAACGGTAGTGTGGAGTTGAATAAATACAAAACTGCTAAAACTTGGAAGAAGACTATATCAACTTTCTTCCGTATACCGCCAAGGTCAACCAAATCAAATGATGTGAGTTATATTCATCATCATCATCATATCAGCCGAAGGAAGTCCACTGCTGGACATAGTCCTCCCGCAAGGATTTCCACGACGACCGGTTCTGTGCTGCCCGCATCCAGCGGCTTCCCACGACCTTCACCAGGTCATCGGTCCACCGAGTAGGAGGCCTGCCTACGCTACGTTTTCCGGTGCGCGGTCGCAATTTTACTGCCCCAACGGCCATCTGTTCTACGAGCTATGTGCCCTGCCCACTGCCACTTCAGTTTAGCGATTCTGTGAGCTATGTCGGTTAGGTACTTTAGTTCTCCTGTGGATCTCCTCGTTTCTGATTCGATCACGCACAAAAACTCCGAGCATAGCACGCTCCATTGCCCTTTGGGTGACCTTGACCCTCCTTATGACGCCCATAGTAAGCGACTATGTCTCAGTTCCGTAAGTCATCACTGGCAACACACACTGGTCAAAGACCTTAGTCTTGAGACACTGCGGTATTTGGGACGTGAAGATATTGCGAAGTTTCCCGAAAGCTGCCTAGCCGAGTTGGATTATTTGATTGATCTCTTTCTTGTGTGAGTTATATTACGAAACAATAATTGTCCATAAAACTACTGATTCGCAGGCATTAGAGGCAGTCTCGGGGCAAAGTATATACATTAGTACTCTCGGGGTGAGCCACGTTCGGCTCGCGCTCGAGGCGAGGCATGAGAGGCATTCTGCCTCAACTTCTATTACACCTTCATAAGAATACCTAAAACCATGACTTTGCCTTGATTTCAGGGAGATAGACCGTCCGGCAGGGAGGATATTTTCGAAGAAAAAGAAATAACCCCACAACAGAAATGGCAGTCATTGGGTAAAGCAATGAGGCGTCACGGATTAGGTGACCACTGGGGCAAATCATCAAATCAACATGGGGAATCTTCATCATCCCAAAACAAACGACTTACAGTAAAAAGAGTTTTGTCTGGATATATAGGAAAAATACAAAAAGTTCTAAACGTTGATGAGAAGTAAAAAATCTGTTGGCTAATACTTGACCGTTAAATAAAGTTTTACTGTAACGTGATTTTTTTTTAGTGTCTTACCTACATATGTACATATTTTAACCGACTTCAAAAAAGGAGGAGGTTCTATTTTCCACTATATGTATTTTTAGGGTTCCGTACCCCAAAAGGAAAAAACGGAACCCTTATAGGATCACTTTGTTGTCCGTCTGTCTGTCTGTCAAGACCCTTTTTCTCAGTAACACGTGAAATTATCAAGCTGAAATTCATATCAAATACTCAGGTCTACTGTTCCTTGGAGCTGTGAAAAAATCAAACTTCTAAACCAACGCAATCAAAAGATACAGCCGTTTATGCCGCAAATTTTCGACACTCGCAAGGGAATCTACTTCCCTTGAACTCAGAATCTTGAAATTTGGTAAGATGCATTGTCTTATAGCACAGATAAAGGAAAAATTGCGAATGGCCTAAATTTTTAGTTATCATTTAATAAAAATAATAAAAATAAATTTAATAAAAATAATGCTTAACTTAATACCCCTTTCCTCATGAACGCGTATAGGTATTAAATTGAAATTCATTTAAAACACTCAAATCTATTATACCTTTAAGCTGTAATAAAATCAAACTTCTAAGTTAATGCCATCAAAAGAAACCAATTTAAGCCGCATATTTTGAAACTCGCAACTACTCGCAAGGGAATCAAAACCTAAAGGATACTTCCAGTCGACCTAGAATCTTGAAATTTGGCATGAAGCAACTTTTAGGGTTCCGTAGCCAAATAGCAAAAAACAGAACCCTTATGGATTCGTCACGTCTGTCTGTCTGTCCGTCCGTATGTCACAGCCACTTTTTTCCGAAACTATAAGAACTATACTGTTGAAACTTGGTAAGTAGATGTGTTCTGTAAACCGCATTAACATTTTCACACAAAAATAGAAAAAAAAACAATAAATTTTGGAGGTTCCCATACTTAGAACTGAAACTCAAAAATTTTTTTTTATCAAACCCATACATGTGGGTTATCTATGGATAGGTCTTCAAAAATGATGAGGTTTTTAATTTCATTTTTTTCTAAACTGAAGTGGTAAAATGTGTGTATCCCCTGTAACTTCTAAAATAAGATAATGATAAAACTAAAAAAAATATATGATGTGCATTAACATGCAAACTTCCACCAAAAGTTAGTTTGAACGAGATCCTAAAAACAGGCAGGCATAATTTGAATTTAAGAAATGTAAATAAAATTTCGAGACTGAGTAAGGTTAAAAAGTCATTTGTGGGGCAGTGTATAAGATTCTACAATAAAATTCTAGAAAATGTAACTAGTTTGTCAGAGAATAAATTCAAGACTCATGTCAAAAAAGTTTTGTGCTCTAGAGGATATTATAAAATAATAGATTATGTAAATGACAAAGATATATTATATGTTGATTCTATATCAAATACCATTACCTGAGACTGTAATCTGAATCATGACATTATTTGTAATATACAGTATTTTTTTTTGTTTTGACTATTTAAAAGTGTGTGTAAACACCTATTTGAAATAAATTGTTTTGAATTTTGATCTAGTAAGTAGGTAGTTTTTTTTAATACTTCATTTATTATAGATAATGGTGCGGAACCCTACGTGCGCGAGTCCGACTCGCACTAATAGTGATGATACCTAATTTGTGAGTAGATGATTGTGTTTAACGTTGTTACAAAAATAAAAGTTTATAAAACTGAAAACAGACTTCAAAAAGTAAGTAAAGTATGAAATAATATTTTTATATTATGAGTAGGTACTTGCCCTTATTAAGGGTAGTCTCGAGCCCATCAGTGGGGACGTATATAAGCTGATATGAATATGAATGATTATCAGTACACAAAATTAACGAAAAAATACAAAATCAAACTTAGGTATGAATCAAATTAGGGGCCTACAATTTTTTTTAAGAGCTATCGAATCTATTTTGTTTTACTAGTAAGTCTACTGGGATCTATTTTCCCTGTAGTCTTACTAGTAAGTCTTTTGGGAAGAAAACTCCCAATGGTACTACTGGTAAGACTACTCGGTAAGACTACTGGGATCTGGGGAAAATATTGTGTGCTGGTACCGACCTCAAAAAAATTGTCTACACTTAATTTGATTCATTCTGCCTTTTATTTCGTTGTTGGTTATTTTTTTATATATATTTTTACTTTTGAACTATAGAGGAGTGAGTGACTAAAGAGTGACGAAAGGTAGTGTGATGCCAAAATAAATTGTACGGCAGCCTCCACTAAACTTTCTCGACATTTTTGTTTTCGTACAAATTGATTTAATTTTATTTTAATTTTTTTTATTTTATTTTGATGAATTCATATTGAATGACTAAATACCTATACCGCGGGTGATAAAAATGTCTTGCAATATAACTGTGGCTTCCAGTCAGAGAAATGAACAACTTTCCCCAAGAAAGCGATAGTCAATTCGCAAAAAAAAATTGAACTTCCCATACAAATCGTATCAGCTAATTACCCAATGTTGTATTATAAACATAGTTGTAGTTACCGCAATAACCTGGAGAAAAAATTCGCTTCCCTTAATAGAGTGTTATTTTTGGTTTTAATTTGGAACCTCCTATGTTCCTAAGTTCAGTAATTCATTACGGCTAATCACGGAAAAGTGGAAGTGACGTAGTAATACATCATTCATCAAATACATAATAGGGGATCGGACTGCATCAAAAATAAAATCTGAAATATGATTTCCTAAAGAAGAAATCATATTTCAGATTTTATTTTCCTCCTCTTGAAGTTTCAAAAAACCTTACTTGTTTAGTGTTTCCATCACGTCTTCAATTTTTAATTGATCAAATTCACAAAATAAGTTCGTCAATGACGCTTAAAATCTATGACGTCACTTGTGGGTATTTCAAATATTTGTTAGAACAAAATATTTTTTTTTGACAGATCATAAAAAGTAACTCAAATGACTAGCAGTCCGATCCCCTATTGATGCATTCAAAATTAGAATACGTATAACTTGGCAAAAAAGAGTTTGGAGAAAATGAGGGCGCCACTAGCACCATTCTTGTAGTCTTGTTCATTCTTAAGTAGTCAGTTTAATGAAAATAATTGCGAAATTCAATGAAATTTATAAACAAAATGATAACCACTGTTGTAAATAAATTTAATATAATGTAAATGTAACTGTGTATATTACTAACACTAGTCTAAGTCCTAGAATGTTACTAACACTATGATGATCCCTTGTTGGTCGATAAATAAATTTTAATAATAATAATATGCAGCAATGACAAATTCTTCTTAACCAATTAAAAAATCAATTAGTTCCATCTGTCATCGCCTCCAACTCTTTTTTGCCAAGCTGTACTCAAATTAAAGAAATAGTGACGTGCTTATAGACATCAATGTTTTACGATAATATTAAAAATAACAGCAAGTTCCTACCTCTTCAAGGCAAAAACTGTACACTGACGAAATTTGATAAATAGTTGTAAATAAAATTACTTAAATAACATATTTTTAATCTTCTTTTATGCTTGTGTGTTATTATTTAATGTTACTGCACTTTTGAGTTGAGGTAAAGCTGTAATGACAGTGATAGTTATAATATTGTATAGTTATGTACTTATGTATAAATAAAATTAATTGTAAAAAAGGCATCTGTAAGGGTTCTCTTCTAGGCGTAATATACTGGGTAGTTCATTATTTTTTGAAAAATCTATACAAGGTACCTATCATGCAACCCATATCGAGCTTTATAATTCTTGAACGGACCCCTGAATCGAAAAACGGTTTCAGTAAACCATCAGTAGTTTTGAAAGATCTATTCAACGATACCCAACACGAGAGGATAAGTCATAGAAAAAAAATTACCTCCTTTTCAAATGTAGGGTAGGTACCCTAAAATATATATTTTTTCAAAATTTTATTTTACCACTTTTTTGGCTTAATTAATATGCATATTGAATATCCATGCTAAATTACAGCTTTCTAGTACTTAAAGTATCTGAGCTAAATAGCGGAGACATGACAAAACTATGAGGGCTCCTTTTGACCGCGAAACCCTAAAAACCAGTCAAGTGCGAGTTGAACTCGCACACTGAGGGATCCGTACCAAAACATCTTCATGAATCAACTGTCTAAAAGATACAATTAAATGCCCCCAGTTTCTTCAAGTTTTAAAAAATCACGTTTTTTGTATTTGAGCCGTCTTTAACTTGTTAATTTTAATTATTATTGTAATAGCGGCAATATAAATACTTAATCTGTAAAAAATTTAACTGTCTCGAAATACAGCCCGCTGAGAGACAGACAGAACAACAAAACACACTTCTTGAATGGAGGCCCCTTTGATTTTAATTTTTATTAATTTATTACTAGCATTTCTTCACGTCCCAAATACCGCAGTGTCTCAAGACTAAGGTCTTTGACCAGTGTGTGTTGCCAGTGATGACTTACGGAACTGAGACATGGTCGCTTACTATGGGCCTCATAAGAAGGCTGAAGGTCACCCAAAGGGCAATGGAGCGTGCTACGTTCGGAGTTTCTCTGCGTGATCGAATCAGAAATGAGGAGATCCGCAGGTGAACCAAAGTAACTGATATAACTCACAGAATCGCTTAACTGAAGTGGCAGTGGGCAGGTCACATAGCTCGTAGAACAGATGGCCGTTGAAGCAGTAAAGTTCTCGAGTGGCGACCACGCACCGGAAAACGTAGCGTAGGCAGGCCTCCCACTCGGTGGACCGATGACCTGGTGAAGGTCGTGGGAAGCCGCTGGATGCGGGCAGCACAGAACCTGTCGTCGTGGAAATCCTTGGGGGAGGCCTTTGTCCAGCAATGGACGTCCTTCGGCTGATATGATGATGATGATGATGAATACAATGTTTTAATAGTGACACTCCAACCTTTATACACCTAAAAAATGTATCAAAAAATATGTTTTTAAATATTTTATTACTACGTAACTATTGTGCGCACAGATTGGACTTCATACATAGAATACACAATATTAGGAATTGAGTATTCTATCCGAATATAGCACTTTTTCTTTATGGCTGGCACTTTCATTTCTTGGTCCAAAAATGTATGAAACTTGAATGATGCCCTTTGTACCCGTAGTTGTAGTTCCAAATAAATAAATTTTAACTTAATTAAATTTTAAAAGTTGTAAAACAAAGGTTCAGTTCAGTTTAATTAGCAGAAGATCACTTCTAAAATGTATCCTATTTTTATCTTAACCCATGTATAACTTACTTAATTTATGTTGTAAGTATCTATAAGTAGCGTCGGTGGCGTAACGGATAGGGCCGCCGCCTCCTGTCCGGGAGGTTGTGGTTTGAGTCCTGCCACGTACCAATGTGATTTCGAATTTAGATTTCATATGTACGTTAATCCGACGCTCTTACGGTTAATGAAACATCGTGAGGAGACCTGCAAACGTCTGCGAAGAAACTCGCAGGTTATGTGTGAAGTCGACCAACCCGCACTGGGCCCGCGTGGTCGACTTCGGCCCGATCGCCCTAATTCAGGGTAGGCTCGAGCTCCTCGGTAGGGTCGTATATGAGCTGATATGATGATGTTGTAAGTAGGGGCTTATTCCGCTTAATATGAAATCTAGAATGTTAGTAGCAATGCAGGAATGGATGTCGCCAAAATGTGTTGGAGGCCTAAATCCTCTTTCTGGTCGCTGAAACAACGTAGGAGGTAAGTAAGTTGCAATGCAACCTCATTATTTCGTTACCTGCCTTACTTATCTACCATATAGTTGGCTAAATTTAGGTATCCATTCATTAAAATAAAATAATTGTTCTATTTCATGATAACTCTATTTCATGATCTAGATACAATTTTTATCACCGGTTTTCTCCATAATTTCTGGAGTTAGTGACTAAAGAGGTTTATTAAGACAGTGACGGAAAAATAGTTAAGAAATACAAGCTTCATATCAATCGTACCGCACTCGTTAAGGAGTTATTAGCGAAAGAAGATGGGTCAGACGACGAAACACCTGAAAACTTTTGTGTTCGTTTTTTATTCATTTAGCTTTTTCCCGAGCAAATTTGAAGGTTGAACAAGCGTCACGTTTCAAACGTGACGGTGTCGGCATACTTAGTTTGTTTGTAGAGTGTTTACTGTTTCTGAAAATAGCCCGCAAAAATGGAACGGACGAGCCCATCTATAAATCGCGATTACAAAGTAAGTATTTAGTTTTGTACGTTGATTTTTTCTGATGCTCAATATTTTTACCGTCACTCTATAGCTATGAACAAAAATCGACCACCGTTGCCTAGTTTTGTGTATTTTGGGCTTTGAAATTTTGAAGGTGTTTCGTCGTCTGGCCCAACTTTATTAATCAATCATTTCTTACTGAATGCGTCACGAATGGTGTGTGTTATCATAACAAAGCACTACGAAAAAATATTTTGTTACCCTGGATATCTTAGCAAATTTAGATTTTTTCAAGCGCCCAAATTACGAATTTATTCATGAAAGTATTGAATGTGCTCTTGTTTTTTGCATATTGCATATCTTATATTTTGATCAATTATCGGCTTGTTATAGTGCGGCCGTCCAGAGAATGCTAATTTGACACTTCAAGACAGCGATATAATGTAACATTCGATGAATCTCCGAAATTATAAACAAATCAATCTTTAGTTTCTAAGCTAATTACGATAGCTACAACCGGAGGACCCAAAAAAAACCAAAATGACTTTAAACTAATTTTATTTAAAAGTAAAGTGTTACAAATAAGGCTTAGTCTAATTCAGCTCGATGCTAGATATAGAATGAATTAATTAAACAATGGTAATTATAACAATACATTAATCCGGTAAACAGTTAGATCGGGTTGCATCCTGTGGAATACTTGAAATGCTGACAGGGCGCCTAGTTACTTTAGTGGCTTGCGCAATGTTGGGTAGCAACTGCAGTGCCAGCTTTTTACCTACTGGCCGATACTATAACTCCTCCGCCCTTAGAACAGCAACTATTTTAGAACATTGAGAGAAAATGTTGCTGGAAATCTTGGCTGATTTTCCAAATTTTCAGGGTTTGCAGCAGCTGGCTCTAATTTGGCAGGTTTCGCAGCAGCAGCAGCAGCAGCAGGCTCTGAAGTTCCATACTTGCTTCTACATAGGTTAGCTCCATAACGACGATTGATTATTATTACTATAATAAGTACAGTTGCACCGAATAGCATGCTGTAGATTGGTATTGTAGTATGATAGATAGCTGCAGAGGACGCCTTGTCTATGTGTAAGGTAGGTTGTAACATTGCCTTGTTTTGCGCGCTGTGTAGTCCTTTTAAGTTTATAGAGTTCAATTTGATCTCAGGCAGTGGTTGGAAACTCTGCTTCATATTATCGAGAGAAATCTTCATGATCTTCAATGGTTGGCCTTCTATCTGGTCGTTGGAGTTGCTGATCGTAAACTCTTCTGTTCGTAGCAGACAGTTTGGGGGTACTGTAACTAAGAAACTTCCATGTACCATGTTAGAATCTTCTCGTCCGCATTCAGTGTGAATTTTAGTAGGATGTGGGAAAGATACAGCATTGTGTCTCTCGTCCAGTTTTTCTACAGCTTCCTTGGTCAGGGTGATTGTAGTCATCTTACAGGTAGTATCTAGAGCATGGTTGGTGATGAGGTTATGGATGCAATCAGCTTGAGTCCGGATTTGGCTGTTCAACTTTTCTTCGCAGAGATAACCGTTACTTAGCTTCGGACATTCTGTCTCTATGTACATGAATGTGTTCCTGTTAGTTGCTATGATGGGATAAGGAGGGATAATGGATTGGTTAAATTTATTAGGAAGGATAGACAATCTGTATAAATCAAAGTGCTCCTTAGTTATTATCGGAATTTTAAAAGTTATAACTATGCGTCTGTCTGAAAAATAGTAGCCTGGTTTAATTATATCGTAATATTCCCTTAGGTCTAGATCTATAACATATTCCTTACCGTAAATTAATCTTACTTTTTTAAACATTTTTCTTAACACATCTACTTTTAACATTGAATGGTGAGTGCTATAGGTACGCACAAAGGCTAGCATATTCTCTATTCTTAATATTTCTGTCAGTATATCATCTGTATTCTCTGTTAGTATAGTAAGGAGTTGTGCAAACTTAGCAAATTTAATCAGACTATAGTCTCTGTAAATTTCTTTATCTAAAAGTAAGTTTTAGTCGGGATTTAGCTACAGGGTTGCGTTTTTTTGAGGTGTAGATATGGATAGATAGGTCTGCCAGGACAGTATCGTGGGTGTAGCGAGCTGCAAGTTTTTGACGACTAGCAGAAGGGTTTTTAACAAACACCTGTTGTTGGGGCTGGTATTCGACTTCAGACTCGCGATCTACATTTCGGTTATCTATGAGAGCAGCGCGATTGGTCAGTGAGGTTTCATTTATCAGTTCGTATACGGTTTTCATTTGCTCACGGTGGTGTAGTATGTATTGTTGAAGAAGATGTCTAGTGAGGTCAATATCTACGGGGTCTCTAGGGTCAAAGTGTCCGTTGATTATGTCATATGGTCTGCAATTTGTGAAACTGTGAATGGAGCTGTTATATGCTAGGACAGCATAGGGCATCAGGTTTATGGCAGGCTTATTTTTGTGTTTTAATTTTAGGATACGCAGATGCTCCAAGATTGTTGAGTGGAACCTTTCTATGTTACCATTACCATTGGGGGCATGGGGCAGTGTCTTGTGATGGATGATTTTATGTAACTGAGTAAACTCAGTGAACAGCTGGTTCGTGAACTCAGGTCCATTGTCTGATATCAGTGTAAGAGGGAACCCATGGTGGGTACTGAAGTGCACCAGACTGTTTATAACACTCAGAGCTGTACTATCACGGAGGTGGTAAGCTTGCGCGTACTTGGAAAAGACGTCAATGATAGTCAAGTATTTTTCTGTCTCTACTGTAAATAGGTCTACATGAGCGATTTCGAAGGGTTTGCTTGCTGGTGGTACCAATTTGAACTTTTGTTTAATGGGGTTTCTATCATATTTGGCTCGACCGCAGATGGTGCAGTTATTGATGTACTTAGTAATTTGGTCCTTCATTTTAGGCCAGTAGTATTTTTGGGATAGAGCCATGAAGCACTCGTTGATGCCACGATGATTGGTCTTGCCATCGTGATAGTTTTTAATCAATTCTTGTTGCCTAAGGTACTCACTAATATTTTCTAGCTCTTTCTTGGCTAACACTAGGTTCATGGCTGAACTTCTGAATTTTTCCTGGATGATGGGGATCACGTCATACATAGAGAGGGCTGGTTCTATTAAAAGTGCTGTTTTAACTTTGGGATTTACATACTCTTTAATGGCATCTACTACGTCATCTTCTATGTAAGACATTCTAACCTGCACTGAGACTCGCGTATGCGTGTCAAACGGTTTGGTCATCTTAGTCTTCTTTTTAATGTCGCCTACTACTGTCATGTGAATCTGTCGATGGAATTTGTTTAATGGGTCGTCTACGATAGGGACATTGAGGATTGGATTTTCGTGGCTTGTGTGAGCTGTTTCTGTAGATGAACCAAGGGTGACCACTGATGGTGGCTTTTGTGATGATGATGATCCTATAGAGATAATCGATGGTGATCTCTGCGATGCATTCGCAATTATTGAACTTATCTCTTCGTGATGGATTTCTACGCGGGAAAGGGCATCTGCATTTAAATTAGTTTTTCCTGCTTTATAGATTACTTCAAAATCATACTCAGAGAGCTTTAGCTTAAATCTTGTAAATCGGGTGTTTTCCTCTTTCATACTCATTACCCACTGTAGGGGTTTATGATCAGTTATAATTTTGAATTTGCGGCCAAAGAGATAGGGTCTAAAATACTTAGTGGCCCACACCATAGCAAGCAGCTCTTTCTCTATGGTGCTGTAATTTAGTTCGCTCTCATTAAGTGTTCGGGATGCATAGCTCACGGGTTTATCTGACCCAACGGGGCCCTGGGAAAGAATGGCTCCAATGGCCACGTTAGAAGCGTCTGTTGTTAACAAGAAGTCTTTACTAAAGTCTGGATACTGTAATATAGGGTCGTTAGTCAAGAGAGTTTTGCATTTTTCAAAACAGCTAACATAGTCTTTGTCTAGTATAACTTTTCCATTTTTCTTTAAGCATTTGGTTAGGGGTTTAGTGATTCGGGCTAGGTCAGGAATAAATTTTCTATAATACCCTACAAGGCCTAAGAATCTTTTTATTTCTTTCTGGGTTCTAGGTATTGGATATTTTTGTATAGCAATAATCTTGTCTGGGTTAGGCTTGATACCGTCTTTAGTGATGATATGGCCTAAATAAGCGGTTTCCAGCTTTAAAAATTCGGATTTGTCCATCTGTATTTTGAAATTGGATTCTCGTAGTCTTTGGAAGACCTTTTCCAGGTTTTGCATATGTTCCTGTAAGGAGGTGCTAAAGACAATGATATCGTCCAGATAGACGAGACATATTCTGTTTTGAAGGTCTTTCAGGACATTGTCCATCACACGTTGAAAAGTGGATGGAGAATTTTTTAATCCCATGGGCATTCGTAGAAATTCAAAGTGCCCGTGCTCGACATTGAAAGCTGTCTTGGGAATATCATCAGGGTTCATTTCTACCTGGTAAAATCCACTAGCTAAGTCAAGGGTTGTAAAGTACTGACAGTTTCCGAGTTTATCTAACACGTCTGCTATGTTGGGAATGGGGTATTTGTCGTCTATTGTCTTATCATTAACCTTCCTGAAGTCAACTACTAGACGCCACTTAATTTTTCCAGAAGCATCCGACTTTTTGGGCACAATCCAGATGGGAGAGCTCCAGGCGGAGTCAGAGGGGCGGATAATACCTTGATCTAACATTTTTACAATTTGATCTTTAACTTCTTCTCTGTGTACGTATGGATAACGGTAGCTTTTAGTATACACCGGAATTTCGTCTGTCGTTCTTATATTGTGTTTAATTTTATTGGTAAAAGTTAGTGCTTCACCTTCAAGGTAAAAGATGTCAGCGTATTGCGAGCACAAACTTTCTAAGTTAGCGCGTTCTTCAGCGTTAAGATGGTCCATACGCAATCGTGATAAAACTTCTCTAACACGCGGCGGTACTTGTTCGGTGCGCGTGCACTCGTTATACAACTCGGCTACTATGGGACGGTCCATTGAAAAAATGACGTCGTGTGGCGATGGATTTGTAATTTCTAGTACTCCACGATTATTATTTACAGATGTTAGACAGTCATGGATAACACAATTTGATATAGATTGTTCAGGAATGAAAGCGTCTCCGTCTTGGAAGTTGATGGGCAGCCTCACTAATTTGCTTGTGTTGGCCGGGATAACAGTTTCGTAAAGGTTAACGTTACATGAGTTATACATTTGTATAGGATTAGTCGCAGAGCGAGTTATGAGTAATTTGTCCTTGAGATCAATCTTCGCTTCCCATTTTTCTAGCAGGTCAAGGCCTATAAGGCCGTCAAAATAATTATGGAATTTGTAAACGAATAATTTTATATCGTTGGGGTCTTGAAATTCTGCAAATGATGGTACAGTGATAGAATAGTCATTCCGGGAGGTGGCATGAACGTTGGTGACTTCAAAAGGGTCGTAGTTAAGGGGAACATGCGAAAAAAAATTTTCGACAATTTGAGGGTCAATAAATGACTGGTTGGCACCTGTATCGATAAGTAGCTTTATTGGGGGGTCCGATATTTGGATATAAGGCAACTGCCTCTGCGTTTGAAGATTTACTTCTATCTTGACTTTCTTGAATACGGAGCCTTCTGAAAATTTTCTTCAGAGCTATTGGTGGAAGGTTGCGGCTGTTCATCATCATGGTCATTGTTGTAGGGGACGTCAATCACGTTACTACAGTCTGGGTAGTATTGGGTCTCATCACAGTCATATGTCTGAGTCATGTCTGTGAAATTAATGTCACCTAGTTGGTAGTTATACATGTCAGTTTCATGGCTGTACTCAGGATAATAGTAACCATCATAACCTAGGCACTCATTTAGGTTCATCTCGCGGGGTTTGAAATAGTTGGAAGGTGCTGGGTTGCTTGGTTTCGACCACTTATGTCCAGGGAAACCGGTTGGTGGTAAAGCCTTCGTTACGTAGTGGCTTACTCCACCCATGGGCTTGGGGCCTACGTTTTGGAACTGGTTTTTAGGTGGTAATCTAAAGAGGTTACTTTGGGGGTTGTAATTGGGAGGTAACGCGCGGAATGCCTGTTGAGTGCGAGTTGGACCTTGGGGAAACTGGTTCACTGGGGGTCTTCATGGCTGTTGAGGTGGCATAGGTGGCGTTGCCATAGTATTAGCCTGCTGGTTTCCACGTTGCATGGGTGACATAAATGACTGCTGTAAATGCTGAACAGGTGCATGAGGAATAAATGATCTCTGCGCTGGCATAGCCATGTGCGAGGCAAAAATAGACCTTGGAGTTTGCATTTTTGGGAAGTCACTACGATTCTGTAAGTACATCACATTTAATTCCTCTTGCACAAATTCTAACGCTTTTTCTATACTATCAGGACGCATACACCTGATTCGAGAGCCCAGGGGCTCCTTTAGACCTTGAACAAATGCTTGTTTAGCTAGCTTCTTATACAGGTCTCGTTTGGCTTCAATGGTGGTCTGAATGGTCTCGTGAAGGCCTACGTACGTCATGATAGTACTAAACAAATTTTGGCAGTGATCATAGAACTCCTGTGGGGTGCGATTACCTTGGGTAGCAAGAGAGAGGTCATTATAAAGAGCTGTCTCATCTCTTTGATCTGCAAAATTATTTACCAAAGCGTTTCTGATGCCAATCCAATTCTGTGAGATACCGTTAGAGTTTATGGTACGCGCGGCGGATCCAGTTATCTTATTTAGGATACCATTTATTAGGCACAGGTTTGATAGCTCACTCCCGGGATCCGTTTTTATATAACGTGCGCATAACTGATCGCAAAGGTCTATAAATCTAGGTAAGATATTAGGGTTCCCGTCAAATTCGGGAAGAGGTCTCAGGACCTTGTAAATGGTTTCTGGGTCCATTACTGATTCCTCTAATATTATATCTAAGTTAAAATCTAAGTTTCTATGACAATCTAAGCGTTCCCTACGCGATTGCCTACCCGGAGCAGGGCTTTCGGAACAGGATTTCCTTGGATGGAAAATCTTGGGGCCAGGTAATCACACAGGAAAAAAAATATATTTAGGGACAAGCAACACAAGGGCAATTCATATGTACTTGACTTACATGTATTTCATGTTGGTCTCTCTGCGGGATCTATGTCTTGATGTCTCCTCCAGTCGGTAGCCAGGTTCGTATTCAGGATACTCGAACGCCGCCGATGATCTTTTTAACGACGCGCGATAGTAGGGTCCACAATTCTATGTGAGAACGCGGCCCTAGCTTTTTTTGAGTATCCTACCGACTGCGCCAATTACGATAGCTACAACCGGAGGACCCAAAAAAAACCAAAATGACTTTAAACTAATTTTATTTAAAAGTAAAGTGTTACAAATAAGGCTTAGTCTAATTCAGCTCGATGCTAGATATAGAATGAATTAATTAAACAATGGTAATTATAACAATACATTAATCCGGTAAACAGTTAGATCGGGTTGCATCCTGTGGAATACTTGAAATGCTGACAGGGCGCCTAGTTACTTTAGTGGCTTGCGCAATGCTGGGTAGCAACTGCAGTGCCAGCTTTTTACCTACTGGCCGATACTATAACTAGCTTAAAAAACATGAAATAAACATTCTTTTTATAAATAATAATAACGGAACACTTATTTAGTTTTATGTTTATTTATAAAGACAATAGAATGTGTATTTTTGTAATTACATGAAACGTTAGTAAAACGTTTACGTTCTATGGTCATTTCTTCTTAATAATAGAGATGTTACCGCATGTAACCATTGATAACGTATTTGTAACTATTATGAATAATTCATTATACTAGGCGTAATGGTTAGTACATTCGCTTTACACTAGGAGATCGAGGGTTCGGTACCCGGTAGGGTCAACTTGCAAGACTCGGTTTGGTTGGTGGTAGGGCATTTTCTAAGCCCGCCTGGCTAGCTACCACCATCTTATCTAAGTCTCGCCGCAAAACATCAGCGTTAACAACATTCCGCTTAAAGATAAGAAAGCCAGTTCTCCATTGCGTTGGAGAATCTCGGTAAGCCCGCTTCCATCTTCGGCATCATCGTCAATTACCACCAGGTGAGATGATGCGAAGGGTTTACCAAAAGTAAATAAAAATAAAAAATAAAGATTAATAAAATACGTCCTATTTTTTTTGGATGTGTGCAATATATATGCTGTCTTCGCTGCCGGAGGTCAAATGGTTCTCGTACTCGCTGCCGGCCGAGAGACCCCTCAAGGTGGCCATCCGTGGCCTCCCCTCCACCACCGAGCCCGCCGAGATCACTGCCGCCCTAGCCGAACACGGCTTTGAGGCAGAGCACGTAAAGGCCACCCGGGCGCGCGCAGGACGCTCCGGGTGCATCTTTTACATGCAGATCCGGCGGACCACCAACTTTACGGCCCTCTACACCATCGCGGAGCTCCTTCACATGCCGGGCATCGTCATCGAGGCCTGGCGTGGCAAGTGAGGAACCGCGCAGTGCCACCGGTGCCAAGTATTTAGACAAGACACTCCTCGCATAGCTGGTACCTCCCGCTGGCTTGCGTCCGCTGCGGTAATTCCCACGCCGCAAAGGACTGCCTACGGCCGCGGGAGGGCCCAGCCACCTGCGCCGACTGCGCGGGCCCGCACTCCGCCAACCACGTCTCGTGCCCGGTGTTCCGAAGGGAGCTCCGGAACAAGAGGGTCGGGACAGTCGCCCGGACCACCAACACCACCTCTCGCCCTGCAGCGCCTGCCGTCACTGCTGAGCGCGCCACACCGGCAGCGCCCGCCATGCAGAGCGGCTCGGCCGCCGTGCCCGCGCCCAGCCGTAAAAATCAACGAATCCAACGAAGGAAGAAGAGGCCCATAGCCCCCGCTTTCGCCGCCCCCAATGCCGCCAACATCACCGCCGTGCCCTCCCAGAGCGACCTCCTGCAAGCTCTGGGAGTGATCCAGCAGTTGCTTGCCTCAGCCGGGGCTGGAAAGGCTGCCAAGGGCTCCGTGCCCAGCCCAAGAACCCGCTCATCGTAATGGGCGGTGGAAGCAGCCACGTCAAGGAGGCTACGCCTCGGGGAAGTCTCCCCATCGCCCCTTTCAGGGGGAACGAGAAGAATACCACGGGCTACCACTGCGTCATCTGACCTCATCTGACCTCATCCGACCTCATCTGACCTCATCCGACCTCACCTGTCCTCACCTGACCTCACCTCACCCCACCCCACCAATCTGTGAGAATAACTGAATGCAGTTCACGACACATGCCCTCATCTGACCTCATCTGACCTCACCTCACCTCACCTCAACTCACCCCACCCCACCCATTCAGTCCAGGACTCGAAGTTGTTGCCGAATATGTGTACCTGGGATAAAAACGAAGTGTGGCACTCGGGGACTGCCGCGGTAAATTTATTTTTATTTTATTATATTTGGAAAACTTACTGCTATTATACATTAATGATAGAATAAACTTTATGTATCTAAAAGCTGATGACAAGTTTTCGCAGATAAAATTCAAGAAGATATGTTAAACACAAATTTAAAGCCAAACTAGAAAAAAAAAGCATTTTTTATCAACTTATGCAATTATAATTATTATTATTTTTTATATAAGCCGTATTTTACAGTACCATATACACGTAGTCCTTGGGGCGCGGGATGTTTATGTAATAAATTAACACTAAGAAAGTTAAGAAAGTTAAATCATCATCGCCAGCGTCATCGTCCACCATCGCGACCGTCATCGCGACCGCCACCGCGACCGCCACCGCGGCCGCCATCGCGACCACAATCGCGACCACCATCGCGACCACAATCGCGACCACAATCGCAACCACAATCGCGACCACAATCGCAACCACAATCGCGACCACAATCGCAACCACAATCGCAACCACAATCGCAACCACAATCGCAACCACAATCGCAACCACAATCGCAACCACAATCGCAACCACAATCGCAACCACAATCGCAACCACAATCGCAACCACAATCGCAACCACAATCGCAACCACAATCGCAACCACAATCGCAACCACAATCGCAACCACAATCGCAACCACAATCGCAACCACAATCGCAACCACAATCGCAACCACAATCGCAACCACAATCGCAACCACAATCGCAACCACAATCGCAACCACAATCGCAACCACAATCGCAACCACAATCGCAACCACAATCGCAACCACAATCGCAACCACAATCGCAACCACAATCGCAACCACAATCGCAACCACAATCGCAACCACAATCGCAACCACAATCGCATCCACAATCGCATCCACAATCGCAACCACCATCGCAACCACCATCGCAACCACCATCGCAACCACCATCGCAACCACCATCGCAACCACCATCGCAACCACCATCGCAACCACCATCGCAACCACCATCGCAACCACCATCGCAACCACCATCGCAACCACCATCGCAACCACCATCGCAACCACCATCGCAACCAGCATGAGGTGAGGTGAGGTGAGGTGAGGTGAGGTGAGGTGAGGCGAGGCGAGGCGAGGCGAGGCGAGGCGAGGCGAGGCGAGGCGAGGCGAGGCGAGGCGAGGCGAGGTGAGGTGAGGTGAATTCTTTCCTTATTTCTCTATATGCGTTCCAGCTTTGATCGTCCTTGTTTGAAATGGCGATTCTTAGGGGCTTCCTGCATCTCTTCCTAAGCTTCTTTAATTCTTTGTTCCACCACGGCTGTCCTTTGCCGTCACGAATTTCCGTTAGAGGACATGCTTTGTTGAATGCCGCCATAAGCGTGCTCTCCAGCTCTTCCGCTCCTTTGTCAATTGCTTCTGAGGTCAGAAAATCAAGAGGTGTGGGTTGCCAGTTCCTTAGATCCGAGTCGAACTTCTCCCAGTTGGTTTTCCTCTTATTTCTGATCTTAAGTTTCTCCCATCTGGCGTCTATACAGAAAGTGATCATTCTGTGATCCGAGAATGTATCATCTGTACTTACTTTCCATTCCCTGACGTGACTACACAGGTCTCTAGTCGTATATGTTATGTCGAATACATCCCTTCTCGTTTTTGTAATGAACGTGGGTTCGCACCCGATGTTCAGAATTTCGAGATCGTGCTTTATTAGAAAATCTAAATAACATTCTCCTTTCTCATTCGTGTTAGTGCTACCCCACACTTCATTGTGTGAGTTTGCGTCACAACCGATAATAAAGGAAGTTCTCTTACCTATAAGGAAGTTCTGCAACCCATAGTCAAATCGCAAAAAAAATTTGGCTCTTCCATACTAACTCGATCAGCTGATCAGCCAACTTAGTATGGGGAGCTAAATTTTTTTTTGGAGATTTGACTATGGGTTTCATGGGGAAAGTTGTTCAGTTTCATGGGT
Organism: Coleophora flavipennella; assembly: GCA_947284805.1. Classification (NCBI taxonomy): domain Eukaryota; kingdom Metazoa; phylum Arthropoda; class Insecta; order Lepidoptera; family Coleophoridae; genus Coleophora; species Coleophora flavipennella. The sequence goes on from OX369301.1 coordinate 9,014,285, forward strand.
AGAAGCACCAGTTAATATAGTTTCAGCTAATTTTGTTAGACCTGATATATGAGCTGATGTGATGAAGAAACTAGCGCTATCTAGTATGATGGTACGGAACCCTTTGTGCGCGGTTCTGACTCGCACTTTACCGGTTTTTTAACTTACTTTAGGCGGAAATTGCGTGGTGCAGTTCTGCAAGGCCACCCTCCGACACGACAGATCCATAGTTTTATACATTAGCCAAGTAATTTGTAGGAACTTTAATTATAAACTGAACTGAATGGGTGGGGTGGGGTGGGGTGAGTTAAGGTGAGGTGAGGTCAGATGAGGGCAGGTTACTACAATGGCTCGGCGGGCAGCTTCCGGGAAACCAAAGATTTTGGACTCCGGGGGGAGTATGGTTGCAAAGCTGAAACTTAAAGGAATTGACGGAAGGGCACCACCAGGAGTGGAGCCTGCGGCTTAATTTGACTCAACACGGGAAATCTCACCAGGCCCGGACACCGGAAGGATTGACAGATTAACAGCTCTTTCTTGATTCGGTGGGTGGTGGTGCATGATGGCCGTTCTTAGTTGGTGGAGCGATTTGTCTGGTTAATTCCGGTAACGAACGAGACTCTAGCCTGCTAAATAGGCGTCGTCATTTAGGTGTGCGCGGCGCAAGTCGCGCAACTCACTGGCGACGTATTAAAATTCTTCTTAGAGGGACCGGCGGCTTCGAGCCGCACGAGATTGAGCAATAACAGGTCTGTGATGCCCTTAGATGTGCTGAGCCGCACGCGCGCTACACTGAAGGAATCAGCATGTTCTCCCTGGCCTAGAATTGTTTTTATGTGTTTTTGTTGTTGTTGTTGTTGTTGTGTTGTTGTGTTAACAAAAGCATCAATACAAAGGCACACAAAACAAGGTGTCCCCGGTGTGATCCACACCGGAGCCCCCCCACACCCGTTGGTAGTGTTAGACGAGCTTAATACACGAATTCAAAGCTAAAAGATTGTATTCGTGTATTGAACGAAAAGTGCATTTGCTATATTTTAATACACGAACACGATCTTTTCGTTTAATACACGAATACAATCTTTTCGTTTAATACACGAACACGATCTTTTCATTTAATACAGGAACACAATCTTCTAGTTTATCACACAAATTCGCGAATTTTATTTAATACACGAACACGATATTCCTGTTTAATACACTAAACACCCTTGATCGTATTAATGCACACTGCAATTTCATTGAACGTACTCGGCGCTGTTGCAAACGGAGTTCGTGTATTATAAATAATTTCATTGAAGGTACACTGCATCGAGCTGGTTATAGGCTAAATGTGCGAAAACGCTCCCCGCCGAGGGAGTTCGTTCGTGTATTAATTTCTGGCCACTGTTGCAAACGAAATTTACTGGTTCGTGTTGCGGTGAAGGGTGAATGGTGAAGGGTGAATGGGGAAGGGGGAAAAGGGGGGGGGGCGGGGGTAGGGGGATTGTCATATTAGTAGTAATATAGTACTTTGCCGTTACCTTACGGAACCCTAAAAATAACTGAATTCAACAGATCAGTACGAGTACGTATGTCAGTCACGACTTCCTCTGTTTTCAACAGTTCATACGAGAAAACCCAGAGAATCACATCAAGTTTCACGCTTGTAACTATGTATTACCGTTTTTACGATAGAGCTAAATCGAAAATACATCTAGACCTATAAAAAACACCTTTTTGTATATGGAGGGAGACCCCTCCACTTCATTATTTTTTTTAGTATTTTCTGTTGTAGCGACATCGAGCTGGTTGTAGGCTAAATCTGCGAAAACGCTCCCAGCAGAGTGAGTTCGTGTATTAAAAACAATATCATTGAAGTCACACTCAGTTTATCGATCATTTAGTTTAAAGAGTTTTTAGCAAGAGGTGCCGGAAAAGTTACCACAGAGATAACCGACTTGCTTTTTGATCGTTCGATGTCGGCTCTTCCCATCACTCAGAGCGAGTTAGTGTATTAAAAACAATGTCATTGAAGGCGCACTGCAATTTCATTGAATGTACTCGGCGCTGTTGCAAACGAACTAACAAAGTTTAGCAACGCTCCCTGCAGAGTGAGTTCGTGTATTATAAATAATTTCATTGAAGGTACACTGCATCGAGCTGGTTGTAGGCTAAATGTGCGACTACGCTCCCCTCCGAGGGAGTTCGTTCGTGTATTAATTTCTGGCCACTGTTGCAAACGAACTGATAAAAAATTTACTGGTTCGTGTTGCGGTGAAGGGTGAATGGGGAAGGGGGGGGGGGGGTAGGGGGATTGTCATATTAGTAGTAATATAGTACTTTGCCGTTACCTTACGGAACCCTAAAACTAACTGAATTCAACAGATCAGTACGTGTACGTATGTCAGTCACGACTTCCACTGTTTTGAACAGTTCATACGAGAAAACCCAGAGAATCGCATCAAGTTTCACGCTTGTAACTATGTATTACCGTTTTTACGATAGAGCTAAATCGAAAATACATCTAGACCTATAAAAAACACCTTTTTGTATATGGAGGGAGACCCCTCCACTTCATTATTTTTTTTAGTATTTTCTGTTGTAGCGACATCGAGCTGGTTGTAGGCTAAATCTGCGAAAACGCTCCCAGCAGAGTGAGTTCGTGTATTAAAAACAATATCATTGAAGTCACACTCAGTTTATCGATCATTTAGTTTAAAGAGTTTTTAGCAAGAGGTGCCGGAAAAGTTACCACAGAGATAACCGACTTGCTTTTTGATCGTTCGATGTCGGCTCTTCCCATCACTCAGAGCGAGTTAGTGTATTAAAAACAATGTCATTGAAGGCGCACTGCAATTTCATTGAATGTACTCGGCGCTGTTGCAAACGAACTAACAAAGTTTAGCAACGCTCCCTGCAGAGTGAGTTCGTGTATTATAAATAATTTCATTGAAGGTACACTGCATCGAGCTGGTTGTAGGCTAAATGTGCGACTACGCTCCCCTCCGAGGGAGTTCGTTCGTGTATTAATTTCTGGCCACTGTTGCAAACGAACTGATAAAAAATTTACTGGTTCGTGTTGCGGTGAAGGGTGAATGGGGAAGGGGGGGGGGGGTAGGGGGATTGTCATATTAGTAGTAATATAGTACTTTGCCGTTACCTTACGGAACCCTAAAACTAACTGAATTCAACAGATCAGTACGTGTACGTATGTCAGTCACGACTTCCACTGTTTTGAACAGTTCATACGAGAAAACCCAGAGAATCGCATCAAGTTTCACGCTTGTAACTATGTATTACCGTTTTTACGATAGAGCTAAATCAAAAATACATCTAGACCTATAAAAAACACCTTTTTGTGTATGGAGGGAGACCCCTCCACTTAATTAATCCTCCAATTATTTTTTTTAGTATTTTTTGTTGTAGCGGCATCGAGCTGGTTGTAGGCTAAATCTGCGAAAACGCTCCCAGCAGAGTGAGTTCGTGTATTAAAAACAATATCATTGAAGGCACACTCAGTTTATCGATCATTTAGTTTAAAGAGTTTTTAGCAAGAGGTGCCGGAAAAGTTACCACAGGGATTGCTTTTTGATCTTTCGATGTCGGCTCTTTCCATCACTCACAATGTCATTGAAGGCGCACTGTAATTTCATTGAATGTACTCGGCGCTGTTGCAAACGAACTAACAAAGTTTAGCAACGCTCCCAGCAGAGCGAGTTCGTGTATTAAAAACAATGTCATTGAAGGCACACTGCATCGAGCTGGTTGTAGGCTAAATGTGCGAAAACGCTCCCCGCCGAGGGAGTTCGTTCGTGTATAAATTTCTGGCCACTGTTGCAAACGAAATTTACTGGTTCGTGTTGCGGTGAAGGGTGAAGGGTGAATGGGGAAGGGGGAAGGGGGAAGGGAGGGGGTATTGGGATTGTCATATTACTAGTAATATAGTACTTTGCCGTCACCTTACGGAACCCTAAAAATAACTGAATTCAACAGATCAGTACGAGTACGTATGTCAGTCACGACTTCCACTGTTTTCAACAGTTCATACGAGAAAACCCAGAGAATCACATCAAGTTTCACGCTTGTAACTATGTATTACCGTTTTTACGATAGAGCTAAATCGAAAATACCTCTAGACTTATAAAAAACACCTTTTTGTGTATGGAGGGAGACCCCTCCACTTAATTATTTTTTTTAGTATTTTTTGTTGTAGCGGCATCGAGCTGGTTGTAGGCTAAATCTGCGAAAACGCTCCCAGCAGAGTGAGTTCGTGTATCAAAAACAATATCATTGAAGGCACACTCAGTTTATCGATCATTTAGTTTAAAGAGTTTTTAGCAAGAGGTGCCGGAAAAGTTACCACAGGGATAACCGACTTGCTTTTTGATCGTTCGATGTCGGCTCTTCCCATCACTCAGAGCGAGTTAGTGTATTAAAAACAATGTCATTGAAGGCGCACTGCAATTTCATTGAATGTACTCGGCGCTGTTTCAAACGAACTAACAAAGTTTAGCAACGCTCCCTGCAGAGTGAGTTCGTGTATTATAAATAATTTCATTGTAGGCTAAATGTGCGACAACGCTCCCCGCCGAGGGAGTTCGTTCGTGTATTAATTTCTGGCCACTGTTGCAAACGAACTGATAAAAATTTACTGGTTCGTGTTGCGGTGAAGGGTGAAGGGTGAATGGGGAAGGGGAATGGGGGGGGGGGGAGGGGGATTGTCATATTAGTAGTAATATAGTACTTTGCCGTTACCTTACGGAACCCTAAAAATAACTGAATTCAACAGATTAGTACGTGTACGTATGTCAGTCACGACTTCCACTGTTTTGAACAGTTCATACGAGAAAACCCAGAGAATCGCATCAAGTTTCACGCTTGTAACTATGTATTACCGTTATTACGATAGAGCTAAATCAAAAATACATCTAGACCTATAAAAAACACCTTTTTGTGTATGGAGGGAGACCCCTGCACTTAATTATTTTTTTTAGTATTTTTTGTTGTAGCGGCATCGAGCTGGTTTGTAGGCTAAATCTGCGAAAACGCTCCCAGCAGAGTGAGTTCGTGTATTAAAAACAATATCATTGAAGGCACACTCAGTTTATCGATCATTTAGTTTAAAGAGTTTTTAGCAAGAGGTGCCGGAAAAGTTACCACAGGGATTGCTTTTTGATCTTTCGATGTCGGCTCTTTCCATCACTCACAATGTCATTGAAGGCGCACTGCAATTTCATTGAATGTACTCGGCGCTGTTGCAAACGAACTAACAAAGTTTAGCAACGCTCCCAGCAGAGCGAGTTCGTGTATTAAAAACAATGTCATTGAAGGCACACTCAGTTTATCGATCCTTTAGTTTAAAGAGTTTTTAGCAACAGGGATAACTGACTTGCTTTTTGATCTTTCGATGTCGGCTCTTCCCATCACTCAGAGCGAGTTCGTGTATTAAAAACCAACATCATTGATGGCACACTGCATCGAGCTGGTTGTAGACTAAATCTGCGAAAACGCTCCCTGCAGAGGGAGTTCGTGTATTAAATTTTATGAACTGTGGGGCAAACAAACGATTAAAAAGTTTTTAGCAACGCTCCCTGCTGAGTGAGTTCGTGTATTAATTTCTGGCCACTGTTGCAAACGAACTGATACAAAAATTACTGGTTCGTGTTGCGGTGAAGGGTGAATGGAGAAGTGGGGGGGGGGGGATGAAAGGGGGCGGATGGTTTTGTTGACGTCTTTATTATTTTTGAAAGGGGTGGGGTGAGGGGGGCGTAATATGGTGGTGGTGGGGGTGGTGGGGGTGAGAGGATGGGGTGCTGGGTGGAGGGAGGTTCACACGTCGGACAAATACACGCTGTACTTGCAAGAAATTTTCGTTCGATTTGTACAAAGTATGGAGCGGGCTTGCCAAAGACGTCCCCGGTATATGTATGGTAGCGAAGGCAGCGTGTGCTATGAGAGTGTGCATACATGAAATGTGTTTGGCGTTCTGTGCTGGGTTTTGTCCGTTCTCTTCGAACGGATCACTACACTTGTGCTTTGCGCGCGGATATCGTCATGTGTTGCGCTCTTTTCATTTGTGAACTTTGCTTGTAGCTCTCCAAACAACACCCTATTGGTATTACTACTGTTGTGTCGACCGATTTACCGACGTCCATGTTGCTCCGCGGTGTCCGTTTCGATTATCGTATAATCGTGCGTCGGGCGTGCATCGTGTTCCGGCAGTGTGTCGTTTGAAAGGTTAAATATGTGAACGGTCGTTTAAAGCTAAGCGCGTTGAGAGGCATGTACGACGTTACACATTACGTTCTTGCGTTCAACGCGTAGCAAATACGCTCGCCAGTCTCCATTGCGTAGCGGCGGTGTGTCGAATCCGTGTGATGTGTGAAAATCTCTCAAACACCGGGCGTAATCGTCTGTGTACAAACGAATGTCTGTTAAAAGATTATTAACAAACGTGAAATGATCGCTTGTCAACGTACAAAGCTAAGGCGCTCGAAGCATCCGTTTATAACGGTGTTTTGCCGCCGCCGTTCATGGTGCCGCGTCGTCGGTAGAACGTTTGCGCGGTTCACCATTTGTGACGGTTCATACAATGAACGGGGCGGGCGTTAAGCTCGACTCGAACGAACGGCACGCCCCAACTCAAGGTTTCAACGCCTAGAGTTTGGAGGGTAACACGTGCTCGTCGGAGTGCACATCGCTGTGTTGTGCGCGTCTCCGGACGACGCTACATACGTGATAGCTCCCTGGTTGATCCTGCCAGTAGTTATATGCTTGTCTCAAAGATTAAGCCATGCATGTCTCAGTGCAAGCCGTATTAAGGCGATACCGCGAATGGCTCAATATATCAGTTTTGGTTCCTTAGATCTTACTCAGTTACTTGGATAACTGTGGTAATTCTAGAGCTAATACATGCAATCAGAACTCTGACCAGTGATGGGATGAGTGCTTTTATTAGATCAAAACCAATCGGCGGAGGGCCTCGCGTCCGAAGTCGTTAATTTTGATGAATCTGGATAACTTTTGCCGATCGCATGGTCCAGTACCGGCGACGCATCTTTCAAATGTCTGCCTTATCTACTTTCATGGTAGTTTCTGCGACTACCATGGTTGTCACGGGTAACGGGGAATCAGGGTTCGATTCCGGAGAGGGAGCCTGAGAAACGGCTACCACATCCAAGGAAGGCAGCAGGCGCGCAAATTACCCACTCCCGGCACGGGGAGGTAGTGACGAAAAATAACGATACGGGACTCTTACGAGGCCTCGTAATCGGAATGAGTACACTTTAAATATTTTAACGAGGAACAATTGGAGGGTAAGTCTAGTGCCAGCAGCCGCGGTAATTCCAGCTCCAATAGCGTATACTAAAAATGTTGCGGTTAAAAAGCTCGTAGTTGCATTTGTGCACCGCGCTGTCGGTGCGCCGCATCCGCGGCGATACTGACACGTCTGCGGAGCATATCGTCGGTGAGCCGGGGGTAAAACGCCGGTTCAATATCAAAATCCTATCGCGGTGCTCTTTATTGAGTGTCGAGATGGGCCGACAATTTTACTTTGAACAAATTAGAGTGCTCAAAGCGGGCTCAAAATGCTGCTCGAATACTTAGTGCATGGAATAATAGAATATGATCTCGGTTCTATTTTGTTGGTTTTCAGAACTCCGAGGTAATGATTAATAGGAACAACTGGGGGCATTCGTATTGCGACGTTAGAGGTGAAATTCTTGGATCGTCGCAAGACGAACATCAGCGAAAGCATTTGCCAAAGGTGTTTTCATCAATCAAGAACGAAAGTTAGAGGTTCGAAGGCGATTAGATACCGCCCTAGTTCTAACCGTAAATATGTCATCTAGCGATCCGCCGACGTTACTACAATGGCTCGGCGGGCAGCTTCCGGGAAACCAAAGATTTTGGACTCCGGGGGGAGTATGGTTGCAAAGCTGAAACTTAAAGGAATTGACGGAAGGGCACCACCAGGAGTGGAGCCTGCGGCTTAATTTGACTCAACACGGGAAATCTCACCAGGCCCGGACACCGGAAGGATTGACAGATTAACAGCTCTTTCTTGATTCGGTGGGTGGTGGTGCATGATGGCCGTTCTTAGTTGGTGGAGCGATTTGTCTGGTTAATTCCGGTAACGAACGAGACTCTAGCCTGCTAAATAGGCGTCGTCATTTAGGTGTGCGCGGCGCAAGTCGCGCAACTCACTGGCGACGTATTAAAATTCTTCTTAGAGGGACCGGCGGCTTCGAGCCGCACGAGATTGAGCAATAACAGGTCTGTGATGCCCTTAGATGTGCTGAGCCGCACGCGCGCTACACTGAAGGAATCAGCATGTTCTCCCTGGCCTAGAATTGTTTTTATGTGTTTTTGTTGTTGTTGTTGTTGTGTTGTTGTGTTAACAAAAGCATCAATACAAAGGCACACAAAACAAGGTGTCCCCGGTGTGATCCACACCGGAGCCCCCCCACACCCGTTGGTAGTGTTAGACGAGCTTAATACACGAATTCAAAGCTAAAAGATTGTATTCGTGTATTAAACGAAAAGTGCATTTGCTATATTTTAATACACGAACACGATCTTTTCGTTTAATACACGAATACAATCTTTTCGTTTAATACACGAACACGATCTTTTCATTTAATACAGGAACACAATCTTCTAGTTTATCACACAAATTCGCGAATTTTATTTAATACACGAACACGATATTCCTGTTTAATACACTAAACACCCTTGATCGTATTAATGCACACTGCAATTTCATTGAACGTACTCGGCGCTGTTGCAAACGGAGTTCGTGTATTATAAATAATTTCATTGAAGGTACACTGCATCGAGCTGGTTATAGGCTAAATGTGCGAAAACGCTCCCCGCCGAGGGAGTTCGTTCGTGTATTAATTTCTGGCCACTGTTGCAAACGAAATTTACTGGTTCGTGTTGCGGTGAAGGGTGAATGGTGAAAGGTGAATGGGGAAGGGGGAAAAGGGGGGGGCGGGGGTAGGGGGATTGTCATATTAGTAGTAATATAGTACTTTGCCGTTACCTTACGGAACCCTAAAAATAACTGAATTCAACAGATCAGTACGAGTACGTATGTCAGTCACGACTTCCTCTGTTTTCAACAGTTCATACGAGAAAACCCAGAGAATCACATCAAGTTTCACGCTTGTAACTATGTATTACCGTTTTTACGATAGAGCTAAATCGAAAATACATCTAGACCTATAAAAAACACCTTTTTGTATATGGAGGGAGACCCCTCCACTTCATTATTTTTTTTAGTATTTTCTGTTGTAGCGACATCGAGCTGGTTGTAGGCTAAATCTGCGAAAACGCTCCCAGCAGAGTGAGTTCGTGTATTAAAAACAATATCATTGAAGTCACACTCAGTTTATCGATCATTTAGTTTAAAGAGTTTTTAGCAAGAGGTGCCGGAAAAGTTACCACAGAGATAACCGACTTGCTTTTTGATCGTTCGATGTCGGCTCTTCCCATCACTCAGAGCGAGTTAGTGTATTAAAAACAATGTCATTGAAGGCGCACTGCAATTTCATTGAATGTACTCGGCGCTGTTGCAAACGAACTAACAAAGTTTAGCAACGCTCCCTGCAGAGTGAGTTCGTGTATTATAAATAATTTCATTGAAGGTACACTGCATCGAGCTGGTTGTAGGCTAAATGTGCGACTACGCTCCCCTCCGAGGGAGTTCGTTCGTGTATTAATTTCTGGCCACTGTTGCAAACGAACTGATAAAAAATTTACTGGTTCGTGTTGCGGTGAAGGGTGAATGGGGAAGGGGGGGGGGGGGGTAGGGGGATTGTCATATTAGTAGTAATATAGTACTTTGCCGTTACCTTACGGAACCCTAAAACTAACTGAATTCAACAGATCAGTACGTGTACGTATGTCAGTCACGACTTCCACTGTTTTGAACAGTTCATACGAGAAAACCCAGAGAATCGCATCAAGTTTCACGCTTGTAACTATGTATTACCGTTTTTACGATAGAGCTAAATCGAAAATACATCTAGACCTATAAAAAACACCTTTTTGTATATGGAGGGAGACCCCTCCACTTCATTATTTTTTTTAGTATTTTCTGTTGTAGCGACATCGAGCTGGTTGTAGGCTAAATCTGCGAAAACGCTCCCAGCAGAGTGAGTTCGTGTATTAAAAACAATATCATTGAAGTCACACTCAGTTTATCGATCATTTAGTTTAAAGAGTTTTTAGCAAGAGGTGCCGGAAAAGTTACCACAGAGATAACCGACTTGCTTTTTGATCGTTCGATGTCGGCTCTTCCCATCACTCAGAGCGAGTTAGTGTATTAAAAACAATGTCATTGAAGGCGCACTGCAATTTCATTGAATGTACTCGGCGCTGTTGCAAACGAACTAACAAAGTTTAGCAACGCTCCCTGCAGAGTGAGTTCGTGTATTATAAATAATTTCATTGAAGGTACACTGCATCGAGCTGGTTGTAGGCTAAATGTGCGACTACGCTCCCCTCCGAGGGAGTTCGTTCGTGTATTAATTTCTGGCCACTGTTGCAAACGAACTGATAAAAAATTTACTGGTTCGTGTTGCGGTGAAGGGTGAATGGGGAAGGGGGGGGGGGTAGGGGGATTGTCATATTAGTAGTAATATAGTACTTTGCCGTTACCTTACGGAACCCTAAAACTAACTGAATTCAACAGATCAGTACGTGTACGTATGTCAGTCACGACTTCCACTGTTTTGAACAGTTCATACGAGAAAACCCAGAGAATCGCATCAAGTTTCACGCTTGTAACTATGTGTTACCGTTTTTACGATAGAGCTAAATCAAAAATACATCTAGACCTATAAAAAACACCTTTTTGTGTATAGAGGGAGACCCCTCCACTTAATTAATCCTCCAATTATTTTTTTTAGTATTTTTTGTTGTAGCGGCATCGAGCTGGTTGTAGGCTAAATCTGCGAAAACGCTCCCAGCAGAGTGAGTTCGTGTATTAAAAACAATATCATTGAAGGCACACTCAGTTTATCGATCATTTAGTTTAAAGAGTTTTTAGCAAGAGGTGCCGGAAAAGTTACCACAGGGATTGCTTTTTGATCTTTCGATGTCGGCTCTTTCCATCACTCACAATGTCATTGAAGGCGCACTGTAATTTCATTGAATGTACTCGGCGCTGTTGCAAACGAACTAACAAAGTTTAGCAACGCTCCCAGCAGAGCGAGTTCGTGTATTAAAAACAATGTCATTGAAGGCACACTGCATCGAGCTGGTTGTAGGCTAAATGTGCGAAAACGCTCCCCGCCGAGGGAGTTCGTTCGTGTATAAATTTCTGGCCACTGTTGCAAACGAAATTTACTGGTTCGTGTTGCGGTGAAGGGTGAAGGGTGAATGGGGAAGGGGGAAGGGGGAAGGGAGGGGGTATTGGGATTGTCATATTACTAGTAATATAGTACTTTGCCGTCACCTTACGGAACCCTAAAAATAAATGAATTCAACAGATCAGTACGAGTACGTATGTCAGTCACGACTTCCACTGTTTTCAACAGTTCATACGAGAAAACCCAGAGAATCACATCAAGTTTCACGCTTGTAACTATGTATTACCGTTTTTACGATAGAGCTAAATCGAAAATACATCTAGACTTATAAAAAACACCTTTTTGTGTATGGAGGGAGACCCCTCCACTTAATTATTTTTTTTAGTATTTTTTGTTGTAGCGGCATCGAGCTGGTTGTAGGCTAAATCTGCGAAAACGCTCCCAGCAGAGTGAGTTCGTGTATCAAAAACAATATCATTTAAGGCACACTCAGTTTATCGATCATTTAGTTTAAAGAGTTTTTAGCAAGAGGTTCCGGAAAAGTTACCACAGGGATAACCGACTTGCTTTTTGATCGTTCGATGTCGGCTCTTCCCATCACTCAGAGCGAGTTAGTGTATTAAAAACAATGTCATTGAAGGCGCACTGCAATTTCATTGAATGTACTCGGCGCTGTTTCAAACGAACTAACAAAGTTTAGCAACGCTCCCTGCAGAGTGAGTTCGTGTATTATAAATTATTTCATTGTAGGCTAAATGTGCGACAACGCTCCCCGCCGAGGGAGTTCGTTCGTGTATTAATTTCTGGCCACTGTTGCAAACGAACTGATAAAAATATACTGGTTCGTGTTGCGGTGAAGGGTGAAGGGTGAATGGGGAAGGGGGAAGGGGGAAGGGGGGGGGTAGGGGGATTGTCATATTAGTAGTAATATAGTACTTTGCCGTTACCTTACGGAACCCTAAAAATAACTGAATTCAACAGATTAGTACGTGTACGTATGTCAGTCACGACTTCCACTGTTTTGAACAGTTCATACGAGAAAACCCAGAGAATCGCATCAAGTTTCACGCTTGTAACTATGTATTACCGTTATTACGATAGAGCTAAATCAAAAATACATCTAGACCTATAAAAAACACCTTTTTGTGTATGGAGGGAGACCCCTGCACTTAATTATTTTTTTTAGTATTTTTTGTTGTAGCGGCATCGAGCTGGTTTGTAGGCTAAATCTGCGAAAACGCTCCCAGCAGAGTGAGTTCGTGTATTAAAAACAATATCATTGAAGGCACACTCAGTTTATCGATCATTTAGTTTAAAGAGTTTTTAGCAAGAGGTGCCGGAAAAGTTACCACAGGGATTGCTTTTTGATCTTTCGATGTCGGCTCTTTCCATCACTCACAATGTCATTGAAGGCGCACTGCAATTTCATTGAATGTACTCGGCGCTGTTGCAAACGAACTAACAAAGTTTAGCAACGCTCCCAGCAGAGCGAGTTCGTGTATTAAAAACAATGTCATTGAAGGCACACTCAGTTTATCGATCCTTTAGTTTAAAGAGTTTTTAGCAACAGGGATAACTGACTTGCTTTTTGATCTTTCGATGTCGGCTCTTCCCATCACTCAGAGCGAGTTCGTGTATTAAAAACCAACATCATTGATGGCACACTGCATCGAGCTGGTTGTAGACTAAATCTGCGAAAACGCTCCCTGCAGAGGGAGTTCGTGTATTAAATTTTATGAACTGTGGGGCAAACAAACGATTAAAAAGTTTTTAGCAACGCTCCCTGCTGAGTGAGTTCGTGTATTAATTTCTGGCCACTGTTGCAAACGAACTGATACAAAAATTACTGGTTCGTGTTGCGGTGAAGGGTGAATGGAGAAGTGGGGGGGGGGGGATGAAAGGGGGCGGATGGTTTTGTTGACGTCTTTATTATTTTTGAAAGGGGTGGGGTGAGGGGGGCGTAATATGGTGGTGGTGGGGGTGGTGGGGGTGAGAGGATGGGGTGCTGGGTGGAGGGAGGTTCACACGTCGGACAAATACACGCTGTACTTGCAAGAAATTTTCGTTCGATTTGTACAAAGTATGGAGCGGGCTTGCCAAAGACGTCCCCGGTATATGTATGGTAGCGAAGGCAGCGTGTGCTATGAGAGTGTGCATACATGAAATGTGTTTGGCGTTCTGTGCTGGGTTTTGTCCGTTCTCTTGGAACGGATCATCACTACACTTGTGCTTTGCGCGCGGATATCGTCATGTGTTGCGCTCTTTTCATTTGTGAACTTTGCTTGTAGCTCTCCAAACAACACCCTATTGGTATTACTACTGTTGTGTCGACCGATTTACCGACGTCCATGTTGCTCCGCGGTGTCCGTTTCGATTATCGTATAATCGTGCGTCGGGCGTGCATCGTGTTCCGGCAGTGTGTCGTTTGAAAGGTTAAATATGTGAACGGTCGTTTAAAGCTAAGCGCGTTGAGAGGCATGTACGACGTTACACATTACGTTCTTGCGTTCAACGCGTAGCAAATACGCTCGCCAGTCTCCATTGCGTAGCGGCGGTGTGTCGAATCCGTGTGATGTGTGAAAATCTCTCAAACACCGGGCGTAATCGTCTGTGTACAAACGAATGTCTGTTAAAAGATTATTAACAAACGTGAAATGATCGCTTGTCAACGTACAAAGCTAAGGCGCTCGAAGCATCCGTTTATAACGGTGTTTTGCCGCCGCCGTTCATGGTGCCGCGTCGTCGGTAGAACGTTTGCGCGGTTCACCATTTGTGACGGTTCATACAATGAACGGGGCGGGCGTTAAGCTCGACTCGAACGAACGGCACGCCCCAACTCAAGGTTTCAACGCCTAGAGTTTGGAGGGTAACACGTGCTCGTCGGAGTGCACATCGCTGTGTTGTGCGCGTCTCCGGACGACGCTACATACGTGATAGCTCCCTGGTTGATCCTGCCAGTAGTTATATGCTTGTCTCAAAGATTAAGCCATGCATGTCTCAGTGCAAGCCGTATTAAGGCGATACCGCGAATGGCTCAATATATCAGTTTTGGTTCCTTAGATCTTACTCAGTTACTTGGATAACTGTGGTAATTCTAGAGCTAATACATGCAATCAGAACTCTGACCAGTGATGGGATGAGTGCTTTTATTAGATCAAAACCAATCGGCGGAGGGCCTCGCGTCCGAAGTCGTTAATTTTGATGAATCTGGATAACTTTTGCCGATCGCATGGTCCAGTACCGGCGACGCATCTTTCAAATGTCTGCCTTATCAACTTTCGATGGTAGTTTCTGCGACTACCATGGTTGTCACGGGTAACGGGGAATCAGGGTTCGATTCCGGAGAGGGAGCCTGAGAAACGGCTACCACATCCAAGGAAGGCAGCAGGCGCGCAAATTACCCACTCCCGGCACGGGGAGGTAGTGACGAAAAATAACGATACGGGACTCTTACGAGGCCTCGTAATCGGAATGAGTACACTTTAAATATTTTAACGAGGAACAATTGGAGGGTAAGTCTGGTGCCAGCAGCCGCGGTAATTCCAGCTCCAATAGCGTATACTAAAATTGTTGCGGTTAAAAAGCTCGTAGTTGCATTTGTGCACCGCGCTGTCGGTGCGCCGCATCCGCGGCGATACTGACACGTCTGCGGAGCATATCGTCGGTGAGCCGGGGGTAAAACGCCGGTTCAATATCAAAATCCTATCGCGGTGCTCTTTATTGAGTGTCGAGATGGGCCGACAATTTTACTTTGAACAAATTAGAGTGCTCAAAGCGGGCTCAAAATGCTGCTCGAATACTTAGTGCATGGAATAATAGAATATGATCTCGGTTCTATTTTGTTGGTTTTCAGAACTCCGAGGTAATGATTAATAGGAACAACTGGGGGCATTCGTATTGCGACGTTAGAGGTGAAATTCTTGGATCGTCGCAAGACGAACATCAGCGAAAGCATTTGCCAAAGGTGTTTTCATCAATCAAGAACAAAAGTTAGAGGTTCGAAGGCGATTAGATACCGCCCTAGTTCTAACCGTAAATATGTCATCTAGCGATCCGCCGATGTTACTACAATGGCTCGGCGGGCAGCTTCCGGGAAACCAAAGATTTTGGACTCCGGGGGGAGTATGGTTGCAAAGCTGAAACTTAAAGGAATTGACGGAAGGGCACCACCAGGAGTGGAGCCTGCGGCTTAATTTGACTCAACACGGGAAATCTCACCAGGCCCGGACAAGGGAAGGATTGACAGATTAACAGCTCTTTCTTGATTCGGTGGGTGGTGGTGCATGGCCGTTCTTAGTTGGTGGAGCGATTTGTCTGGTTAATTCCGGTAACGAACGAGACTCTAGCCTGCTAAATAGGCGTCGTCACATTTAGGTGTGCGCGGCGCAAGTCGCGCAACTCACTGGCGACGTATTAAAATTCTTCTTAGAGGGACCGGCGGCTTCGAGCCGCACGAGATTGAGCAATAACAGGTCTGTGATGCCCTTAGATGTGCTGAGCCGCACGCGCGCTACACTGAAGGAATCAGCATGTTCTCCCTGGCCTAGAGTTGTTTTTATGTGTTGTTGTTGTTGTTGTTGTTGTGTTGTTGTATACAAAGGCACACAAAACAAGGTGTCCCCGGTGTGATCCACACCGGACCCCCCCACACCCGTTGGTAGTGTTAGACGAGCTTAATACACGAATTCAAAGCTAAAAGATCTAAAAGAACTCACTCTGCAGGGAGCGTTGCTAAACTTTGTTAGTTCGTTTGCAACAGCGCCGAGTACATTCAATGAAATTGCATTGCGCCTTCAATGACATTGTTTTTAATACACTAACTCGCTCTGAGTGATGGAAAGAGCCGACATCGAAAGATCAAAAAGCAAGTCGGTTATCCCTGTGGTAACTTTTCCGGCACCTCTTGCTAAAAACTTTTTAAACTAAATGATCGATAAACTGAGTGTGCCTTCAATGATATTGTTTTTAATACACGAACTCACTCTGCTGGGAGCGTTTTCGCAGATTTAGCCTACAACCAGCTCGATGCCGCTACAACAAAAAATACTAAAAAAAATAATTAAGTGGAGGGGTCTCCCTCCATACACAAAAAGGTGTTTTTTATAGGTCTAGATGTATTTTCGATTTAGCTCTATCTTAAAAACGGTAATACATAGTTACAAGCGTGAAACTTGATGTGATTCTCTGGGTTTTCTCGTATGAACTGTTGTAAACAGTGGAAGTCGTGACTGACATACGTACTCGTACTGATCTGTTGAATTCAGTTATTTTTAGGGTTCCGTAAGGTAACGGCAAAGTACTATATTACTACTAATATGACAATTCTCCTACCCCCCCCCCCCCTTCCCCCGTCCCCATTGACCCTTCACCCTTCACCGCAACACGAACCAGTAAATTTTTTATCAGTTCGTTTGCAACAGTGGCCAGAAATTAATACACGAACCAACTTCCTCGGCGGGGAGCGTTGTCGCACATTTAGCCTACAACCAGCTCGATGCAGTGTACCTTCAATGAAATTATTTATAATACACGAACTCACTCTGCAGGGAGCGTTGCTAAACTTTGTTAGTTCGTTTGCAACAGCGCCGAGTACATTCAATGAAATTGCATTGCGCCTTCAATGACATTGTTTTTAATACACTAACTCGCTCTGAGTGATGGGAAGAGCCGACATCGAACGATCAAAAAGCAAGTCGGTTATCCCTGTGGTAACTTTTCCGGCACCTCTTGCTCAAAACTCTTTAAACTAAATGATCGATAAACTGAGTGTGACTTCAATGATATTGTTTTTAATACACGAACTCACTCTGCTGGGAGCGTTTTCGCAGATTTAGCCTACAACCAGCTCGATGTCGCTACAACAGAAAATACTTAAAAAAAATAATTAAGTGGAGGGGTCTCCCTCCATACACAAAAAGGTGTTTTTTATAGGTCTAGATGTATTTTCGATTTAGCTCTATCGTAAAAACGGTAATACATAGTTACAAGCGTAAAACTTGATGTGATTCTCTGGGTTTTCTCGTATGAACTGTTGAAAACAGTGGAAGTCGTGACTGACATACGTACTCGTACTGATCTGTTGAATTCAGTTATTTTTAGGGTTCTGTAAGGTAACGGCAAAGTACTATATTACTAGTAATATGTCAATCCCTCTACCCCCCCTTCCCCCTTCCCCATTCACCCTTCACCCTTCATCCTTCACCGCAACACGAACCAGTAAATTTCGTTTGCAACAGTGGCCAGAAATTAATACACGAACGAACTCCCTCGGCGGGGAGAGTTTTCGCACATTTAGCCTACAACCAGCTCGATGCAGTGTACCTTCAATGAAGTTATTTATAATACACGAACTCCGTTTCCAACAGCGCCGAGTAGGTTCAATGAAATTGCAGTGTGCATTAATACGATCAAGGGTGTTTAGTGTATTAAACAGGAATATCGTGTTCGTGTATTAAATAAAATTCGCGAATTTGTGTGATAAACTAGAAGATTGTGTTCCTGTATTAAATGAAAAGATCGTGTTCGTGTATTAAACGAAAAGATTGTATTCGTGTATTAAACGAAAAGATCGTGTTCGTGTATTAAAATATAGCAAATGCACTTTTCGTTTCATACAAGAATACAATCTTTTAGCTTTGAATTCGTGTATTAAGCTTTTGTTAACACAACAATCGCACCACCGTCCGCTCGGCCGAGTGCATGAACCAAATGTCCGAAACTGCGGTTCCTCTCGTACTGAGCAGTATTACTATCGCAACGACAAGCCATCAGTAGGGTAAAACTAACCTGTCTTACGACGGTCTAAACCCGGCTCACGTACCCTTTTGATGGGTGAACAATCCAACGCTTGGCGAATTTTGCTTCGCAATGATAGGAAGAGCCGGATCAAAAAGCGACGTCGCTATGAACGCTTGGCCGCCACAAGCCAGTTATCCCTGTGGTAACTTTTCTGGCACCTCTTGCTAAAAACTCTTTAAACTAAAGGATCGATAGGCCGTGCTTTCGCAGTCCCTATGCGTACTGAACATCTGGATCAAGCCAGCTTTCGCTCAAAGGGCGTTATTTATCTAAAGTTAAAATAAACACGCCGCATCGACATAAGATCTATCCTTGAGCTTAGGATCGACTGACTCGAGAGCAACTACTGTTCACGCGAAACCCTTCTCCACGTCAATCCTCCAGGGCCTCGCTGGAGTATTTGCTACTACCACCAAGATCTGCACCGACGGAGGCTCCAAGCGGGCTCACGCCCAGACCCTTCTGCGCTCTCCGCTGCGCACGTCCTACTCGTTATGGCTTAATGACGTCCAATGAAGTACGTCGCACATGCCCGTAACGGTAGTGTATAGGCAAAACGCTTAAGCGCCATCCATTTTCAGGGCTGGTTGCTTCGGCAGGTGAGTTAGTTTTGCTCCTTAGCGGATTCCGACTTCCATGGCCACCGTCCTGCTGTCATGAGCGACCAACGCCTTTCATTTACATATACCGGGGACGTCTTTGGCAAGCCCGCTCCATACTTTGTACAAATCGAATGAAAATTTCTTGCTAGTACAGCGTGTATTTGTCCGACGTGTGAACCTCCCTCCACCCAGCACCCCATCCTCTCACCCCCACCACCACATTACCCCCCCCCCCCCCCCACCCCTTTCAAAAATAATAAAGACGTCAACAAAACCATCCGCCCCCTTTCATCCCCCCCACCCCCCCCACTTCTCAATTCACCCTTCACCGCAACACGAACCAGTAATTTTTGTATCAGTTCGTTTGCAACAGTGGCCAGAAATTAATACACGAACTCACTCAGCAGGGAGCGTTGCTAAAAACTTTTTAATCGTTTGTTTGCCCCACAGTTCATATAATTTAATACACGAACTCCCTCTGCAGGGAGCGTTTTCGCAGATTTAGTCTACAACCAGCTCGATGAAGTGTGCCTTCAATGATGTTGGTTTTTAATACACGAACTCGCTCTGAGTGATGGGAAGAGCCGACATCGAAAGATCAAAAAGCAAGTCAGTTATCCCTGTTGCTAAAAACTCTTTAAACTAAAGGATCGATAAACTGAGTTTGCCTTCAATGACATTGTTTTTAATACACGAACTCGCTCTGCTGGGAGCGTTGCTAAACTTTGTTAGTTCGTTTGCAACAGCGCCGAGTACATTCAATGAAATTGCAGTGCGCCTTCAATGACATTGTGAGTGATGGAAAGAGCCGAAAACCAAAAACTCTTTAAACTAAATGATCGATAAACTGAGTGTGCCTTCAATGATATTGTTTTCAATACACGAACTCACTCTGCTGGGATCGTTTTCGCAGATTTAGCCTACAACCGGCTCGATGCAGTGTGCCTTCAATGATATTGTTTTTAATACACGAACTCACTCTGCTTTCATTGTTTCATTACTTACTCGGTTGGGCGGAAGCGGTGCGCGGTCGATTATATCGGCGGGCGCACGGTGTTTCGTTCCAAGCGTGCAGAGTGGCGATGTGGCGGCAACGCTCATCGCCGTACAACTCCCGCGTGATCCGGTTCGAGGACACTGCCAGGCGGGGAGTTTGACTGGGGCGGTACATCTGTCAAAGAATAACGCAGGTGTCCTAAGGCCAGCTCAGCGAGGACAGAAACCTCGCGTGGAGCAAAAGGGCAAAAGCTGGCTTGATCCAGATGTTCAGTACGCATAGGGACTGCGAAAGCACGGCCTATCGATCCTTTAGTTTAAAGAGTTTTTAGCAAGAGGTGCCAGAAAAGTTACCACAGGGATAACTGGCTTGTGGCGGCCAAGCGTTCATAGCGACGTCGCTTTTTGATCCTTTTTGATCGTCGAAGCCCATTTGAATCTCGGAGATCGATGCGTAACGTTTAACGCGTGCATCACGGCTCTGAAGGTTCGAATTTACCGCAGTTCGATGTCGGGGCTCGGAATAGTCTGTAGACGACTTCCGTTCCTGGCGGGGTGTTGTGCTCGGTAGAGCAGCGTCGTGCTGCGATCTGTTGAGACTCAGCCCTACGCCAGGTGATTCGTCCGAGGACGATGGAATACAAAGGCGGCTTTATTTGGAGTTCCATTGACGCGGACGCGTGTCTATGGGACTTTATATAAAGTTTGCCTGTGTTTATGTGTTATTGTTGTTGTTGTTGTGTTAACAAAAGCATACAATAATACAAAGGCACACAAAAAGGTGTCCCCGGTGCGATCCACATCGGAGCCCCCCCCCCCTCCCCCCCCCCCTCCCCCCCCCCCCCGGTCCCTTTCCACAAAAGTTGTTAGTTTTAGATAAGCTTAATACACGAATTCAAAGCTAAAAGATTGTTTTCGTGTATTAAAATATAGCAAATATACATTTAATACACGAACACAATATTCTCATTTAATACACGAACACAATCTTTTAGTTTAATACACGAACATTATATTTTTATTTAATACACGAACACGACATTTTCGTTTAATACACGAATACAATCTTTTCATTTAATACACTAACACCCTTGATCGTATCGATGCACACTTTGCTCAATTGGCGCTGTTGCAAACGAACTAACAAAGTTTAGCAACGCTCCCTGCAGAGTGAGGATAAAAAATTTACTGGTTCGTGTTGCGGTGAAGGGTGAATGGGGAATGGGTTAGTAATATAATATAGTAGTACTTTGCCGTTACCTTAAGGAACCCTAAAAATAACTGAATTCAACAGATCAGTACGAGTAAGTATGTGTTAAGACTGTATGTCTCTGTGACAAACTCTTTGGTCATATTATTGCACATTGACAAGTTCAATATAAAAAAACTAAATGTCGTTTCCTAGCAACGTGCCGTTGTTATTCTACCGACACTATGATTTCACTTGAAAAATATTTTCTCATTTATTGTTTCTATATTTACTAGCTACAAATAATACAGCAGTTCAGTTAACTAATGTTTATTCTAGTATTACTTCTACTTCCACTGCGAACATTAAAATCTTAAATCAGTTCAAAACTTAAAAGTATGTCAGTTACGACTTCCACTGTTTTCAACAGTTCATACGAGAAAACCAGGAGAAGCGAGACCGCGCTGAGCGCAAAATGGAGGCCGACAATTAAGTCTTGGAGCGGAAGACTAGTGAGACTGAGGCGATGCGAAGAAGTCAAAAGCCTGATGGAGAAACGGGTCGCGGACTATACTATCTACGAGGTGAGTCATCGACATCATCCCGCGACCTTTACAAGGTCCTCTCATTTTGAGCTGTCTAGCTTATCCGGTGGTTATGCAACTTTAGACATAAATCATTCTTGGTTATCGGCATCTCATTATAATCATATCAGCCGAAAGACGTCCACTGCTGGACAAAGTCCTCTCCCAAGGATTTCCACGACGACCGGTCCTCCGCATCCATAGGCTTCTCGCGACCTTAACCATCTAGTATCGGTATCTATTAGTACTTATTTTTTTAGGTATCATTTTGTTGCAAGACTATAATATATTCTTATGTCTGTGGTACACCAATATCCAGAATTCAAGCAAAACCCTTGGACGCGTTGAACCGCTATGAAGCTTTAGGTGCCTACCTCTTTTCTTAATACGTAGCATAAGGACGTGAATACAAAAAAATATTTGTTGTTGGTATATTATTGTGGATGCCAATTTAAATAAAATTAGGTATTTAGAGAACCGGCCAAGTGCGAGTCGGACCAGCACTCTACAAAACTAAATTAATGATAACGATACCTATTCACTATAGACATCAACGCGAGCGACAAAAAATCCTTTTTTTGTCATTCAGTTTGGACTTTTTTAAATATTTGTTGTGTTAGTTCAGTATTAGTAGGTACCAATAATCACATCAAGTTTCACGCTTATAACTATGTATGTATTGCCGTTTTTACTATAGAGCTAAATCAAAAATACTTCTAGACCTATAAAAAACTAATTTTTTTGTATGAAGGGAGAGCCCTCCACTTATATTTTTTTTAGTATTTTTTTTTGTAGCGGCATCGAGCTGGTTGTAGGCTAAATCTGCGAAAACGCTCCCAGCAGAGTGAGTTCGTTTATTTAAAACAATATCATTGAAGGCACACTCAGTTTATCGATCCTTTAGTTTAAAGAGTTTCTAGCAAGAGGTACCGGAAAAGTTACCACAGGGATAACTGACTGACTTGCTTTTTGATCTTTCGATGTCGGCTCTTCCCATCACTCAGAGCGAGTTCGTGTATTGAAAACAATATCATTGAAGGCACACCGCATCGAGCTGTTTGTAGGCTGTAGTATCTGCGAAAACGATCCCAGCAGAGTGAGTTCGTGTATTAAAAACAATGTACTCGGCGCTGCTGTTGCAAACGAACTAACAAAGTTTAGCAACGCTCCCTGCAGAGGGAGTTCGTGTATTAAATTATATGGACCGTGGCAAACAAACGATTAAAAAGTTTTTAGCAAGTTCGTGTATTAAAAACAATATCATTGAAGGCACACCGCATCGAGCTGTTTGTAGGCTGTAGTATCTGCGAAAACGATCCCAGCAGAGTGAGTTCGTGTATTAAAAACAATGTACTCGGCGCTGCTGTTGCAAACGAACTAACAAAGTTAACTATGGACCGTGGCAAACAAACGATTAAAAAGTTTTTAGCAACGCTAAAACTGGCTCGTGTTGCGGTGAAGGGTGAATGGGGAAGTGGGTGGGAGGGGGTGTGGGGATGAAAGGGGGCGGATGGTTTTGTTGACGTCTTTATTATTTTTGAAAAAGGGGGGGGGGGGGGTCAGGGGGGTGGGGGCGTGGGGGCGTGGGGGGGGGGGGTAATGTGGGGATGGGGATGCTGGGTGGAGGGAGGTTCACACGTCGGACATATACACGCTGTACTTGCAAGAAATTTTCGTTCGATTCGTACAAAGTATGGACTTGCTTTTTGATCTTTCGATGTCGGCTCTTCCCATCACTCAGAGCGAGTTCGTGTATTGAAAACAATGTCATTAGGTTAGGTTAGGTTAGGTTAGGTTAGGTTAGGTTAGGTTAGGTTAGGTTAGGTTAGGTTAGGTTAGGTTAGGTTAGGTTAGGTTAGGTTAGGTTAGGTTAGGTTAGGTTAGGCACACCGCATCGAGCTGTTTGTAGGCTGAATCTCCGAAAACGCTCCCATTAGATTAGATTGAGTTCGTGTATTAAAAACAATATCATTGAAGGCACACCGCATCGAGCTGTTTGTAGGCTGTAGTATCTGCGAAAACGATCCCAGCAGAGTGAGTTCGTGTATTAAAAACAATGTACTCGGCGCTGCTGTTGCAAACGAACTAACAAAGTTAACTATGGACCGTGGCAAACAAACGATTAAAAAGTTTTTAGCAACGCTAAAACTGGCTCGTGTTGCGGTGAAGGGTGAATGGGGAAGTGGGTGGGAGGGGGTGTGGGGATGAAAGGGGGCGGATGGTTTTGTTGACGTCTTTATTATTTTTGAAAAAGGGGGGGGGGGGGGTCAGGGGGGTGGGGGCGTGGGGGCGTGGGGGGGGGGGGGTAATGTGGGGATGGGGATGCTGGGTGGAGGGAGGTTCACACGTCGGACATATACACGCTGTACTTGCAAGAAATTTTCGTTCGATTCGTACAAAGTATGGACTTGCTTTTTGATCTTTCGATGTCGGCTCTTCCCATCACTCAGAGCGAGTTCGTGTATTGAAAACAATGTCATTAGGTTAGGTTAGGTTAGGTTAGGTTAGGTTAGGTTAGGTTAGGTTAGGTTAGGTTAGGTTAGGTTAGGTTAGGTTAGGTTAGGTTAGGTTAGGTTAGGTTAGGTTAGGTTAGGTTAGGTTAGGTTAGGTTAGGTTAGGTTAGGTTAGGTTAGGCACACCGCATCGAGCTGTTTGTAGGCTGAATCTCCGAAAACGCTCCCATTAGATTAGATTGAGTTCGTGTATTAAAAACAATATCATTGAAGGCACACCGCATCGAGCTGTTTGTAGGCTGTATCTCCGAAAACGCTCCCATTAGATTAGATTGAGTTCCTGTATTAAAAACAATGTCATTGAAGGCACACTGCAATTTCATTGAATGTACTCGACGCTGTTGCAAACGAACCAACAAAGTTTAGCAACGCTCCCTGCAGAGGGAGTTCGTGTATTAAATTATATGGACCGTGGCAAACAAACGATTAAAAAGTTTTTAGCAACGCTAAAACTGGTTCGTGTTGCGGTGAAGGGTGAATGGGGAAGTGGGTGGGAGGGGGTGTGGGGATGAAAGGGGGCGGATGGTTTTGTTGACGTCTTTATTATTTTTGAAAAGGGGGGGGGGGGGGTGTCAGGGGGGGGGGGGGGTCAGGGGGGAGCGTGCGGGCTTGCCAAAGACGTCCCCGGTATATGTATGGTAGCGAAGGCATCGTCTGCTATGAGAGTGTGCATACACGAAATGTGTTTAGCGTTGTTGTGCTGGGTTTTGACCGTTCTCTACGAACGGATCACTACTCTTGTGCTTTCAGCGCGGATATCGCGTTTTAAGTGTTTTGCGCTCTTTTTCATTAGTGATTTTCGCTTGTAGCTCTCCAAAAAAACATACATCTATCTGTTGTGTCGACCGATTTACCGACGTCCATGTCGCTCCGCGGTGTCCGTTTCGATTATCGTATAATCGTGCGTCGGGCGTGCACCGTGTTCGGCAGTGTGTCGTTTGAAAGGTAAATATGTGAACGGTCGTTTAAAGCTAAAGCGCGTTGAGGCATGTACGACGTTACATTACGTTCTTGCGTTCAACGCGTAGCAAATACGCTCGCCAGTCTCCTCCATTGCGGAGCGGCGGTGTGTCGAATCCGTGTGATGTGTGAAAATCTCTCAAACACCGGGCGTAATCGTCTGTGTACAAACGAATGTCTGTTAAAAGATTATTAACAAACGTGAAATGATCGCTTGTCAACGTACAAAGCTAAGGCGCTCGGAGCATCCGTGAATAACGGTGTTTTGCCGCCGCCGTCCATGGTGCCGCGTCGACGGTAGAACGTTTGCGCGGTTCACCATTTGTGACGGTTCATACAATGAACGGGGAGGGCGTTAAGCTCGACTCGAACGAACGGCACGCCCCAACTCGAGGTTTCAACGCCTAGATTTTGGGGGGTAACACGTGCTCGTCGGAGTGCACATCGCTGTGTTGTGCGCGTCTCCGGACGACGCTACATACGTGATAGCTCCCTGGTTGATCCTGCCAGTAGTTATATGCTTATCTCAAAGATTAAGCCATGCATGTCTCAGTGCAAGCCGTATTAAGGCGATACCGCGAATGGCTCAATATATCAGTTTTGGTTCCTTAGATCTTACTCAGTTACTTGGATAACTGTGGTAATTCTAGAGCTAATACATGCAATCAGAACTCTGACCAGTGATGGGATGAGTGCTTTTATTAGATCAAAACCAATCGGCGGAGGGCCTCGCGTCCGAAGTCGTTAATTTTGATGAATCTGGATAACTTTTGCCGATCGCATGGTCCAGTACCGGCGACGCATCTTTCAAATGTCTGCCTTATCAACTTTCGATGGTAGTTTCTGCGACTACCATGGTTGTCACGGGTAACGGGGAATCAGGGTTCGATTCCGGAGAGGGAGCCTGAGAAACGGCTACCACATCCAAGGAAGGCAGCAGGCGCGCAAATTACCCACTCCCGGCACGGGGAGGTAGTGACGAAAAATAACGATACGGGACTCTTACGAGGCCTCGTAATCGGAATGAGTACACTTTAAATATTTTAACGAGGAACAATTGGAGGGTAAGTCTGGTGCCAGCAGCCGCGGTAATTCCAGCTCCAATAGCGTATACTAAAATTGTTGCGGTTAAAAAGCTCGTAGTTGCATTTGTGCACCGCGCTGTCGGTGCGCCGCATCCGCGGCGATACTGACACGTCTGCGGAGCATATCGTCGGTGAGCCGGGGGTAAAACGCCGGTTCAATATCAAAATCCTATCGCGGTGCTCTTTATTGAGTGTCGAGATGGGCCGACAATTTTACTTTGAACAAATTAGAGTGCTCAAAGCGGGCTCAAAATGCTGCTCGAATACTTAGTGCATGGAATAATAGAATATGATCTCGGTTCTATTTTGTTGGTTTTCAGAACTCCGAGGTAATGATTAATAGGAACAACTGGGGGCATTCGTATTGCGACGTTAGAGGTGAAATTCTTGGATCGTCGCAAGACGAACATCAGCGAAAGCATTTGCCAAAGGTGTTTTCATCAATCAAGAACGAAAGTTAGAGGTTCGAAGGCGATTAGATACCGCCCTAGTTCTAACCGTAAATATGTCATCTAGCGATCCGCCGACGTTACTACAATGGCTCGGCGGGCAGCTTCCGGGAAACCAAAGATTTTGGACTCCGGGGGGAGTATGGTTGCAAAGCTGAAACTTAAAGGAATTGACGGAAGGGCACCACCAGGAGTGGAGCCTGCGGCTTAATTTGACTCAACACGGGAAATCTCACCAGGCCCGGACACCGGAAGGATTGACAGATTAACAGCTCTTTCTTGATTCGGTGGGTGGTGGTGCATGGCCGTTCTTAGTTGGTGGAGCGATTTGTCTGGTTAATTCCGGTAACGAACGAGACTCTAGCCTGCTAAATAGGCGTCGTCATTTAGGTGTGCGCGGCGCAAGTCGCGCAACTCACTGGCGACGTATTAAAATTCTTCTTAGAGGGACCGGCGGCTTCGAGCCGCACGAGATTGAGCAATAACAGGTCTGTGATGCCCTTAGATGTCCTGGGCCGCACGCGCGCTACACTGAAGGAATCAGCATGTTCTCCCTGGCCTAGAGGCCCGGGCAACCCGCTGAAACTCCTTCGTGCTGGGGATTGGGGTTTGCAATTATCCCCCATAAACGAGGAATTCCTAGTAAGCGCGAGTCATAAGCTCGCGTTGATTACGTCCCTGCCCTTTGTACACACCGCCCGTCGCTACTACCGATTGAATGATTTAGTGAGGTCTTCGGACCGACACGCGGTGGCTTCACGGCCGTCGGCGTTGTTGGGAAGTTGACCAAACTTGATCATTTAGAGGAAGTAAAAGTCGTAACAAGGTTTCCGTAGGGGAACCTGCGGAAGGATCATTAACGTACTGCTGCGCGCGCGCGTTTGTCGTGTGCTCGCGGTGTATGATTAAACAATCCAGACAATAAATGTTTTAGGTGTTGACATTTAAAAAAAAAACCAACACTACCCCGAATCGGACGGGACACACGTACGAGACATAAAATATATTATAAGAGCGTGTGTGTGTACGGCGGTCGTGCGCTGGACCACCATCGTTATAATAATAATATTATTATGATCGTCGTTGTCGTTGTGAAACGAATGATACGGGCGTCGCGTCAGGCCGAACGTAGACTGGTGAGAATCCGCGCCACGAGTTTGTGCCGACGTGTTC
>OX369301.1:9049412-9061912 GCA_947284805.1 Coleophora flavipennella
TACACGCTGTACTTGCAAGAAATTTTCGTTCGATTCGTACAAAGTATGGACTTGCTTTTTGATCTTTCGATGTCGGCTCTTCCCATCACTCAGAGCGAGTTCGTGTATTGAAAACAATGTCATTAGGTTAGGTTAGGTTAGGTTAGGTTAGGTTAGGTTAGGTTAGGTTAGGTTAGGTTAGGTTAGGTTAGGTTAGGTTAGGTTAGGTTAGGTTAGGTTAGGTTAGGTTAGGTTAGGTTAGGCACACCGCATCGAGCTGTTTGTAGGCTGAATCTCCGAAAACGCTCCCATTAGATTAGATTGAGTTCGTGTATTAAAAACAATATCATTGAAGGCACACCGCATCGAGCTGTTTGTAGGCTGTAGTATCTGCGAAAACGATCCCAGCAGAGTGAGTTCGTGTATTAAAAACAATGTACTCGGCGCTGCTGTTGCAAACGAACTAACAAAGTTAACTATGGACCGTGGCAAACAAACGATTAAAAAGTTTTTAGCAACGCTAAAACTGGCTCGTGTTGCGGTGAAGGGTGAATGGGGAAGTGGGTGGGAGGGGGTGTGGGGATGAAAGGGGGCGGATGGTTTTGTTGACGTCTTTATTATTTTTGAAAAAGGGGGGGGGGGGGGTCAGGGGGGTGGGGGCGTGGGGGCGTGGGGGGGGGGGGTAATGTGGGGATGGGGATGCTGGGTGGAGGGAGGTTCACACGTCGGACATATACACGCTGTACTTGCAAGAAATTTTCGTTCGATTCGTACAAAGTATGGACTTGCTTTTTGATCTTTCGATGTCGGCTCTTCCCATCACTCAGAGCGAGTTCGTGTATTGAAAACAATGTCATTAGGTTAGGTTAGGTTAGGTTAGGTTAGGTTAGGTTAGGTTAGGTTAGGTTAGGTTAGGTTAGGTTAGGTTAGGTTAGGTTAGGTTAGGTTAGGTTAGGTTAGGTTAGGTTAGGTTAGGCACACCGCATCGAGCTGTTTGTAGGCTGAATCTCCGAAAACGCTCCCATTAGATTAGATTGAGTTCGTGTATTAAAAACAATATCATTGAAGGCACACCGCATCGAGCTGTTTGTAGGCTGTATCTCCGAAAACGCTCCCATTAGATTAGATTGAGTTCGTGTATTAAAAACAATGTCATTGAAGGCACACTGCAATTTCATTGAATGTACTCGACGCTGTTGCAAACGAACCAACAAAGTTTAGCAACGCTCCCTGCAGAGGGAGTTCGTGTATTAAATTATATGGACCGTGGCAAACAAACGATTAAAAAGTTTTTAGCAACGCTAAAACTGGTTCGTGTTGCGGTGAAGGGTGAATGGGGAAGTGGGTGGGAGGGGGTGTGGGGATGAAAGGGGGCGGATGGTTTTGTTGACGTCTTTATTATTTTTGAAAAAGGGGGGGGGGGGGTGTCAGGGGGGGGGGGGTCAGGGGGGAGCGTGCGGGCTTGCCAAAGACGTCCCCGGTATATGTATGGTAGCGAAGGCATCGTCTGCTATGAGAGTGTGCATACACGAAATGTGTTTAGCGTTGTTGTGCTGGGTTTTGACCGTTCTCTACGAACGGATCACTACTCTTGTGCTTTCAGCGCGGATATCGCGTTTTAAGTGTTTTGCGCTCTTTTTCATTAGTGATTTTCGCTTGTAGCTCTCCAAAAAAACATACATCTATCTGTTGTGTCGACCGATTTACCGACGTCCATGTCGCTCCGCGGTGTCCGTTTCGATTATCGTATAATCGTGCGTCGGGCGTGCACCGTGTTCGGCAGTGTGTCGTTTGAAAGGTAAATATGTGAACGGTCGTTTAAAGCTAAAGCGCGTTGAGGCATGTACGACGTTACATTACGTTCTTGCGTTCAACGCGTAGCAAATACGCTCGCCAGTCTCCTCCATTGCGGAGCGGCGGTGTGTCGAATCCGTGTGATGTGTGAAAATCTCTCAAACACCGGGCGTAATCGTCTGTGTACAAACGAATGTCTGTTAAAAGATTATTAACAAACGTGAAATGATCGCTTGTCAACGTACAAAGCTAAGGCGCTCGGAGCATCCGTGAATAACGGTGTTTTGCCGCCGCCGTCCATGGTGCCGCGTCGACGGTAGAACGTTTGCGCGGTTCACCATTTGTGACGGTTCATACAATGAACGGGGAGGGCGTTAAGCTCGACTCGAACGAACGGCACGCCCCAACTCGAGGTTTCAACGCCTAGATTTTGGGGGGTAACACGTGCTCGTCGGAGTGCACATCGCTGTGTTGTGCGCGTCTCCGGACGACGCTACATACGTGATAGCTCCCTGGTTGATCCTGCCAGTAGTTATATGCTTGTCTCAAAGATTAAGCCATGCATGTCTCAGTGCAAGCCGTATTAAGGCGATACCGCGAATGGCTCAATATATCAGTTTTGGTTCCTTAGATCTTACTCAGTTACTTGGATAACTGTGGTAATTCTAGAGCTAATACATGCAATCAGAACTCTGACCAGTGATGGGATGAGTGCTTTTATTAGATCAAAACCAATCGGCGGAGGGCCTCGCGTCCGAAGTCGTTAATTTTGATGAATCTGGATAACTTTTGCCGATCGCATGGTCCAGTACCGGCGACGCATCTTTCAAATGTCTGCCTTATCAACTTTCGATGGTAGTTTCTGCGACTACCATGGTTGTCACGGGTAACGGGGAATCAGGGTTCGATTCCGGAGAGGGAGCCTGAGAAACGGCTACCACATCCAAGGAAGGCAGCAGGCGCGCAAATTACCCACTCCCGGCACGGGGAGGTAGTGACGAAAAATAACGATACGGGACTCTTACGAGGCCTCGTAATCGGAATGAGTACACTTTAAATATTTTAACGAGGAACAATTGGAGGGTAAGTCTGGTGCCAGCAGCCGCGGTAATTCCAGCTCCAATAGCGTATACTAAAATTGTTGCGGTTAAAAAGCTCGTAGTTGCATTTGTGCACCGCGCTGTCGGTGCGCCGCATCCGCGGCGATACTGACACGTCTGCGGAGCATATCGTCGGTGAGCCGGGGGTAAAACGCCGGTTCAATATCAAAATCCTATCGCGGTGCTCTTTATTGAGTGTCGAGATGGGCCGACAATTTTACTTTGAACAAATTAGAGTGCTCAAAGCGGGCTCAAAATGCTGCTCGAATACTTAGTGCATGGAATAATAGAATATGATCTCGGTTCTATTTTGTTGGTTTTCAGAACTCCGAGGTAATGATTAATAGGAACAACTGGGGGCATTCGTATTGCGACGTTAGAGGTGAAATTCTTGGATCGTCGCAAGACGAACATCAGCGAAAGCATTTGCCAAAGGTGTTTTCATCAATCAAGAACGAAAGTTAGAGGTTCGAAGGCGATTAGATACCGCCCTAGTTCTAACCGTAAATATGTCATCTAGCGATCCGCCGACGTTACTACAATGGCTCGGCGGGCAGCTTCCGGGAAACCAAAGATTTTGGACTCCGGGGGGAGTATGGTTGCAAAGCTGAAACTTAAAGGAATTGACGGAAGGGCACCACCAGGAGTGGAGCCTGCGGCTTAATTTGACTCAACACGGGAAATCTCACCAGGCCCGGACACCGGAAGGATTGACAGATTAACAGCTCTTTCTTGATTCGGTGGGTGGTGGTGCATGGCCGTTCTTAGTTGGTGGAGCGATTTGTCTGGTTAATTCCGGTAACGAACGAGACTCTAGCCTGCTAAATAGGCGTCGTCATTTAGGTGTGCGCGGCGCAAGTCGCGCAACTCACTGGCGACGTATTAAAATTCTTCTTAGAGGGACCGGCGGCTTCGAGCCGCACGAGATTGAGCAATAACAGGTCTGTGATGCCCTTAGATGTCCTGGGCCGCACGCGCGCTACACTGAAGGAATCAGCATGTTCTCCCTGGCCTAGAGGCCCGGGCAACCCGCTGAAACTCCTTCGTGCTGGGGATTGGGGTTTGCAATTATCCCCCATAAACGAGGAATTCCTAGTAAGCGCGAGTCATAAGCTCGCGTTGATTACGTCCCTGCCCTTTGTACACACCGCCCGTCGCTACTACCGATTGAATGATTTAGTGAGGTCTTCGGACCGACACGCGGTGGCTTCACGGCCGTCGGCGTTGTTGGGAAGTTGACCAAACTTGATCATTTAGAGGAAGTAAAAGTCGTAACAAGGTTTCCGTAGGGGAACCTGCGGAAGGATCATTAACGTACTGCTGCGCGCGCGCGTTTGTCGTGTGCTCGCGGTGTATGATTAAACAATCCAGACAATAAATGTTTTAGGTGTTGACATTTAAAAAAAAAACCAACACTACCCCGAATCGGACGGGACACACGTACGAGACATAAAATATATTATAAGAGCGTGTGTGTGTGTACGGCGGTCGTGCGCTGGACCACCATCGTTATAATAATAATATTATTATGATCGTCGTTGTCGTTGTGAAACGAATGATACGGGCGTCGCGTCAGGCCGAACGTAGACTGGTGAGAATCCGCGCCACGAGTTTGTGCCGACGTGTTCGTAAACTTTTAAACTAGCGGTTTAGAGTGGACGCCGCCGCGAGGTGGCGTTTTATTCTAAGACATATAAAATTCTTCAAATTATTCAATCGTTAAAGTGACACGCATAAACAAAACCATTACCCTGGACGGTGGATCACTTGGCTCGCGGGTCGATGAAGAACGCAGTTAACTGCGCGTCATAGTGTGAACTGCAGGACACATTTGAACATCGACATTTCGAACGCACATTGCGGTCCGTGGAGACACATCCAGGACCACTCCTGTCTGAGGGCCGGCTGTATAAAAACAAATGCCACACTGCGCACGTCTCACGACGAGCGCACGTGACGGTTCCAAAATTTATTGACTTAAAATTTTGGTCCGTTCAAATATGTACAAAAACATGCGTGACGTGTATTATTATGTCACGTCGTGTCGTGTCGTTTCCGTGTCGTCGTCGTAGTCGTTGGACCGCTACACACGCGCGCAATTTGCTTTGCGTTGCGTTGCGCGGTTAGACGACGGCGGCGGACGCGCGCTACGACGACTCTTCGGGCTGTAGCTGGCGCCGCCGCGCGCTAGCGACTCTGGGAGAGCGTCGATTACACGCGCGCGACCGTTTAGAGCGCCTTCAAAAAGCCTCTTACGACGCTGGAACACGCGCACGCACACGACTCACGATCATAATAACACGTTTCGCCAGTAGGCGGACTCGACGTCCGAAGAGCGCGTCGACGCCGCCGCTTCGACACTTCGGTGTGTCGTCGTGGTTGCGTCGTAGCGCTGACGGATATCGTGTCTGCCTCAATTTTTATCGTTGGCCTCAGATCAGGGAGGATCACCCGCCGAATTTAAGCATATTAGTAAGCGGAGGAAAAGAAACTAACCAGGATTTCCTTAGTAGCGGCGAGCGAACAGGAAAGAGCCCAGCACTGAATCCCGCGGTTGTCACGGCCGCGGGAGATGTGGTGTTCGGGAGGTTCCGCTTTCTCGTTGTCGCATCTCCTGTCCAAGTTCGTCTTGAACGGGGCCGTTTTCCCGTAGAGGGTGCCAGGCCCGTAGCGACGGAGGGCGGCGGCGAGAGGGACTCTCCTCAGAGTCGGGTTGCTTGAGAGTGCAGCCCTAAGTGGGTGGTAAACTCCATCTAAGGCTAAATATTACCGCGAGACCGATAGCGAACAAGTACCGTGAGGGAAAGTTGAAAAGAACTTTGAAGAGAGAGTTCAAGAGTACGTGAAACCGTTCAGGGGTAAACCTGCGAAACTCGAATGAACGAACGGAGAGATTCATCGTCATTCCGCGGCGTACGTTCGCGCGCTTCGATGTCTGCGGCCCCGGTCGGCAGGCACGACGCGCGTACGTCGACGTCCGTGGACGGCGTGCACTTCTCTCTTAGTAATACATCGCGACCCGTTCGACGTCGGTCTAAGCGCCGCGCGGGAGCCCATCTGTCGTTTCGGCGGCCGGTGGACCGCCGTGGTAGCCGACCGGCGTACGGACGGTATTGAAATTGAAACGCGCACGCGTTAACGCGCGTCCGGCCCGACGCAAGCGTTGGTCGTCGTCAGAGTCCTGCCCGAGTGCGGACTAGGGCGCGGCCGGCCTGTTGTCGCCGCCGTGCAGTCTCGGACTGTGCGCGTCTCAGTCTGCGATGATTCAGTTTCGGGCACTCGCAGGACCCGTCTTGAAACACGGACCAAGGAGTCTAGCATGTGTGCGAGTCATTGAGATTCATAAACTGAAAGGCGTAACGAAAGTGAAGGCGTGCGCTAGTCGCGCGCTCAGGGAGGATGGAGCGCCCGTCTAGGCGGGCCTCTCGCACTCCCGAGGCGTCTCGTTTCCAATCCGTGAATGCAGGCGCGCTCTGAGCACAGATGCTGGGACCCGAAAGATGGTGAACTATGCCTGGTCAGGTCGAAGTCAGGGGAAACCCTGATGGAGGACCGTAGCGATTCTGACGTGCAAATCGATCGTCGGAACTGGGTATAGGGGCGAAAGACTAATCGAACCATCTAGTAGCTGGTTCCGTCCGAAGTTTCCCTCAGGATAGCTATATACTAATAGGTATCTATTAGTACTTATTTTTTTAGGTATCATTTTGTTGCAAGACTATAATATATTCTTATGTCTGTGGTACACCAATATCCAGAATTCAAGCAAAACCCTTGGACGCGTTGAACCGCTATGAAGCTTTAGGTGCCTACCTCTTTTCTTAATACGTAGCATAAGGACGTGAATACAAAAAAATATTTGTTGTTGGTATATTATTGTGGATGCCAATTTAAATAAAATTAGGTATTTAGAGAACCGGCCAAGTGCGAGTCGGACCAGCACTCTACAAAACTAAATTAATGATAACGATACCTATTCACTATAGACATCAACGCGAGCGACAAAAAATCCTTTTTTTGTCATTCAGTTTGGACTTTTTTAAATATTTGTTGTGTTAGTTCAGTATTAGTAGGTACCAATAATCACATCAAGTTTCACGCTTATAACTATGTATGTATTGCCGTTTTTACTATAGAGCTAAATCAAAAATACTTCTAGACCTATAAAAAACTAATTTTTTTGTATGAAGGGAGAGCCCTCCACTTATATTTTTTTTAGTATTTTTTTTTGTAGCGGCATCGAGCTGGTTGTAGGCTAAATCTGCGAAAACGCTCCCAGCAGAGTGAGTTCGTTTATTTAAAACAATATCATTGAAGGCACACTCAGTTTATCGATCCTTTAGTTTAAAGAGTTTCTAGCAAGAGGTACCGGAAAAGTTACCACAGGGATAACTGACTGACTTGCTTTTTGATCTTTCGATGTCGGCTCTTCCCATCACTCAGAGCGAGTTCGTGTATTGAAAACAATATCATTGAAGGCACACCGCATCGAGCTGTTTGTAGGCTGTAGTATCTGCGAAAACGATCCCAGCAGAGTGAGTTCGTGTATTAAAAACAATGTACTCGGCGCTGCTGTTGCAAACGAACTAACAAAGTTTAGCAACGCTCCCTGCAGAGGGAGTTCGTGTATTAAATTATATGGACCGTGGCAAACAAACGATTAAAAAGTTTTTAGCAAGTTCGTGTATTAAAAACAATATCATTGAAGGCACACCGCATCGAGCTGTTTGTAGGCTGTAGTATCTGCGAAAACGATCCCAGCAGAGTGAGTTCGTGTATTAAAAACAATGTACTCGGCGCTGCTGTTGCAAACGAACTAACAAAGTTAACTATGGACCGTGGCAAACAAACGATTAAAAAGTTTTTAGCAACGCTAAAACTGGCTCGTGTTGCGGTGAAGGGTGAATGGGGAAGTGGGTGGGAGGGGGTGTGGGGATGAAAGGGGGCGGATGGTTTTGTTGACGTCTTTATTATTTTTGAAAAGGGGGGGGGGGGGGTGTCAGGGGGGTGGGGGCGTGGGGGCGTGGGGGGGGGGGGGGTAATGTGGGGATGGGGATGCTGGGTGGAGGGAGGTTCACACGTCGGACATATACACGCTGTACTTGCAAGAAATTTTCGTTCGATTCGTACAAAGTATGGACTTGCTTTTTGATCTTTCGATGTCGGCTCTTCCCATCACTCAGAGCGAGTTCGTGTATTGAAAACAATGTCATTAGGTTAGGTTAGGTTAGGTTAGGTTAGGTTAGGTTAGGTTAGGTTAGGTTAGGTTAGGTTAGGTTAGGTTAGGTTAGGTTAGGTTAGGTTAGGCACACCGCATCGAGCTGTTTGTAGGCTGAATCTCCGAAAACGCTCCCATTAGATTAGATTGAGTTCGTGTATTAAAAACAATATCATTGAAGGCACACCGCATCGAGCTGTTTGTAGGCTGTAGTATCTGCGAAAACGATCCCAGCAGAGTGAGTTCGTGTATTAAAAACAATGTACTCGGCGCTGCTGTTGCAAACGAACTAACAAAGTTAACTATGGACCGTGGCAAACAAACGATTAAAAAGTTTTTAGCAACGCTAAAACTGGCTCGTGTTGCGGTGAAGGGTGAATGGGGAAGTGGGTGGGAGGGGGTGTGGGGATGAAAGGGGGCGGATGGTTTTGTTGACGTCTTTATTATTTTTGAAAAAGGGGGGGGGGGGTCAGGGGGGTGGGGGCGTGGGGGCGTGGGGGGGGGGGGGTAATGTAATGTGGGGATGGGGATGCTGGGTGGAGGGAGGTTCACACGTCGGACATATACACGCTGTACTTGCAAGAAATTTTCGTTCGATTCGTACAAAGTATGGACTTGCTTTTTGATCTTTCGATGTCGGCTCTTCCCATCACTCAGAGCGAGTTCGTGTATTGAAAACAATGTCATTAGGTTAGGTTAGGTTAGGTTAGGTTAGGTTAGGTTAGGTTAGGTTAGGTTAGGTTAGGTTAGGTTAGGTTAGGTTAGGTTAGGTTAGGTTAGGTTAGGTTAGGTTAGGTTAGGTTAGGTTAGGCACACCGCATCGAGCTGTTTGTAGGCTGAATCTCCGAAAACGCTCCCATTAGATTAGATTGAGTTCGTGTATTAAAAACAATATCATTGAAGGCACACCGCATCGAGCTGTTTGTAGGCTGTATCTCCGAAAACGCTCCCATTAGATTAGATTGAGTTCGTGTATTAAAAACAATGTCATTGAAGGCACACTGCAATTTCATTGAATGTACTCGACGCTGTTGCAAACGAACCAACAAAGTTTAGCAACGCTCCCTGCAGAGGGAGTTCGTGTATTAAATTATATGGACCGTGGCAAACAAACGATTAAAAAGTTTTTAGCAACGCTAAAACTGGTTCGTGTTGCGGTGAAGGGTGAATGGGGAAGTGGGTGGGAGGGGGTGTGGGGATGAAAGGGGGCGGATGGTTTTGTTGACGTCTTTATTATTTTTGAAAAAGGGGGGGGGGGGGTGTCAGGGGGGGGGGTCAGGGGGGAGCGTGCGGGCTTGCCAAAGACGTCCCCGGTATAATGTATGGTAGCGAAGGCATCGTCTGCTATGAGAGTGTGCATACACGAAATGTGTTTAGCGTTGTTGTGCTGGGTTTTGACCGTTCTCTACGAACGGATCACTACTCTTGTGCTTTCAGCGCGGATATCGCGTTTTAAGTGTTTTGCGCTCTTTTTCATTAGTGATTTTCGCTTGTAGCTCTCCAAAAAAACATACATCTATCTGTTGTGTCGACCGATTTACCGACGTCCATGTCGCTCCGCGGTGTCCGTTTCGATTATCGTATAATCGTGCGTCGGGCGTGCACCGTGTTCGGCAGTGTGTCGTTTGAAAGGTAAATATGTGAACGGTCGTTTAAAGCTAAAGCGCGTTGAGGCATGTACGACGTTACATTACGTTCTTGCGTTCAACGCGTAGCAAATACGCTCGCCAGTCTCCTCCATTGCGGAGCGGCGGTGTGTCGAATCCGTGTGATGTGTGAAAATCTCTCAAACACCGGGCGTAATCGTCTGTGTACAAACGAATGTCTGTTAAAAGATTATTAACAAACGTGAAATGATCGCTTGTCAACGTACAAAGCTAAGGCGTTCGGAGCATCCGTGAATAACGGTGTTTTGCCGCCGCCGTCCATGGTGCCGCGTCGACGGTAGAACGTTTGCGCGGTTCACCATTTGTGACGGTTCATACAATGAACGGGGAGGGCGTTAAGCTCGACTCGAACGAACGGCACGCCCCAACTCGAGGTTTCAACGCCTAGATTTTGGGGGGTAACACGTGCTCGTCGGAGTGCACATCGCTGTGTTGTGCGCGTCTCCGGACGACGCTACATACGTGATAGCTCCCTGGTTGATCCTGCCAGTAGTTATATGCTTGTCTCAAAGATTAAGCCATGCATGTCTCAGTGCAAGCCGTATTAAGGCGATACCGCGAATGGCTCAATATATCAGTTTTGGTTCCTTAGATCTTACTCAGTTACTTGGATAACTGTGGTAATTCTAGAGCTAATACATGCAATCAGAACTCTGACCAGTGATGGGATGAGTGCTTTTATTAGATCAAAACCAATCGGCGGAGGGCCTCGCGTCCGAAGTCGTTAATTTTGATGAATCTGGATAACTTTTGCCGATCGCATGGTCCAGTACCGGCGACGCATCTTTCAAATGTCTGCCTTATCAACTTTCGATGGTAGTTTCTGCGACTACCATGGTTGTCACGGGTAACGGGGAATCAGGGTTCGATTCCGGAGAGGGAGCCTGAGAAACGGCTACCACATCCAAGGAAGGCAGCAGGCGCGCAAATTACCCACTCCCGGCACGGGGAGGTAGTGACGAAAAATAACGATACGGGACTCTTACGAGGCCTCGTAATCGGAATGAGTACACTTTAAATATTTTAACGAGGAACAATTGGAGGGTAAGTCTGGTGCCAGCAGCCGCGGTAATTCCAGCTCCAATAGCGTATACTAAAATTGTTGCGGTTAAAAAGCTCGTAGTTGCATTTGTGCACCGCGCTGTCGGTGCGCCGCATCCGCGGCGATACTGACACGTCTGCGGAGCATATCGTCGGTGAGCCGGGGGTAAAACGCCGGTTCAATATCAAAATCCTATCGCGGTGCTCTTTATTGAGTGTCGAGATGGGCCGACAATTTTACTTTGAACAAATTAGAGTGCTCAAAGCGGGCTCAAAATGCTGCTCGAATACTTAGTGCATGGAATAATAGAATATGATCTCGGTTCTATTTTGTTGGTTTTCAGAACTCCGAGGTAATGATTAATAGGAACAACTGGGGGCATTCGTATTGCGACGTTAGAGGTGAAATTCTTGGATCGTCGCAAGACGAACATCAGCGAAAGCATTTGCCAAAGGTGTTTTCATCAATCAAGAACGAAAGTTAGAGGTTCGAAGGCGATTAGATACCGCCCTAGTTCTAACCGTAAATATGTCATCTAGCGATCCGCCGACGTTACTACAATGGCTCGGCGGGCAGCTTCCGGGAAACCAAAGATTTTGGACTCCGGGGGGAGTATGGTTGCAAAGCTGAAACTTAAAGGAATTGACGGAAGGGCACCACCAGGAGTGGAGCCTGCGGCTTAATTTGACTCAACACGGGAAATCTCACCAGGCCCGGACACCGGAAGGATTGACAGATTAACAGCTCTTTCTTGATTCGGTGGGTGGTGGTGCATGGCCGTTCTTAGTTGGTGGAGCGATTTGTCTGGTTAATTCCGGTAACGAACGAGACTCTAGCCTGCTAAATAGGCGTCGTCATTTAGGTGTGCGCGGCGCAAGTCGCGCAACTCACTGGCGACGTATTAAAATTCTTCTTAGAGGGACCGGCGGCTTCGAGCCGCACGAGATTGAGCAATAACAGGTCTGTGATGCCCTTAGATGTCCTGGGCCGCACGCGCGCTACACTGAAGGAATCAGCATGTTCTCCCTGGCCTAGAGGCCCGGGCAACCCGCTGAAACTCCTTCGTGCTGGGGATTGGGGTTTGCAATTATCCCCCATAAACGAGGAATTCCTAGTAAGCGCGAGTCATAAGCTCGCGTTGATTACGTCCCTGCCCTTTGTACACACCGCCCGTCGCTA
The DNA here is from genome assembly GCA_947284805.1 of Coleophora flavipennella. Lineage (NCBI taxonomy): Eukaryota > Metazoa > Arthropoda > Insecta > Lepidoptera > Coleophoridae > Coleophora > Coleophora flavipennella. The sequence continues at coordinate 9,061,392 of OX369301.1, forward strand.
CTACCGATTGAATGATTTAGTGAGGTCTTCGGACCGACACGCGGTGGCTTCACGGCCGTCGGCGTTGTTGGGAAGTTGACCAAACTTGATCATTTAGAGGAAGTAAAAGTCGTAACAAGGTTTCCGTAGGGGAACCTGCGGAAGGATCATTAACGTACTGCTGCGCGCGCGCGTTTGTCGTGTGCTCGCGGTGTATGATTAAACAATCCAGACAATAAATGTTTTAGGTGTTGACATTTAAAAAAAAAACCAACACTACCCCGAATCGGACGGGACACACGTACGAGACATAAAATATATTATAAGAGCGTGTGTGTGTACGGCGGTCGTGCGCTGGACCACCATCGTTATAATAATAATATTATTATGATCGTCGTTGTCGTTGTGAAACGAATGATACGGGCGTCGCGTCAGGCCGAACGTAGACTGGTGAGAATCCGCGCCACGAGTTTGTGCCGACGTGTTCGTAAACTTTTAAACTAGCGGTTTAGAGTGGACGCCGCCGCGAGGTGGCGTTTTAT
>OX369301.1:9069412-9074412 GCA_947284805.1 Coleophora flavipennella
TTTGATCTTTCGATGTCGGCTCTTCCCATCACTCAGAGCGAGTTCGTGTATTGAAAACAATGTCATTAGGTTAGGTTAGGTTAGGTTAGGTTAGGTTAGGTTAGGTTAGGTTAGGTTAGGTTAGGTTAGGTTAGGTTAGGTTAGGTTAGGTTAGGTTAGGTTAGGTTAGGTTAGGTTAGGCACACCGCATCGAGCTGTTTGTAGGCTGAATCTCCGAAAACGCTCCCATTAGATTAGATTGAGTTCGTGTATTAAAAACAATATCATTGAAGGCACACCGCATCGAGCTGTTTGTAGGCTGTAGTATCTGCGAAAACGATCCCAGCAGAGTGAGTTCGTGTATTAAAAACAATGTACTCGGCGCTGCTGTTGCAAACGAACTAACAAAGTTAACTATGGACCGTGGCAAACAAACGATTAAAAAGTTTTTAGCAACGCTAAAACTGGCTCGTGTTGCGGTGAAGGGTGAATGGGGAAGTGGGTGGGAGGGGGTGTGGGGATGAAAGGGGGCGGATGGTTTTGTTGACGTCTTTATTATTTTTGAAAAAGGGGGGGGGGGGGGTCAGGGGGGTGGGGGCGTGGGGGCGTGGGGGGGGGGGGTAATGTGGGGATGGGGATGCTGGGTGGAGGGAGGTTCACACGTCGGACATATACACGCTGTACTTGCAAGAAATTTTCGTTCGATTCGTACAAAGTATGGACTTGCTTTTTGATCTTTCGATGTCGGCTCTTCCCATCACTCAGAGCGAGTTCGTGTATTGAAAACAATGTCATTAGGTTAGGTTAGGTTAGGTTAGGTTAGGTTAGGTTAGGTTAGGTTAGGTTAGGTTAGGTTAGGTTAGGTTAGGTTAGGTTAGGTTAGGTTAGGTTAGGTTAGGTTAGGTTAGGTTAGGTTAGGCACACCGCATCGAGCTGTTTGTAGGCTGAATCTCCGAAAACGCTCCCATTAGATTAGATTGAGTTCGTGTATTAAAAACAATATCATTGAAGGCACACCGCATCGAGCTGTTTGTAGGCTGTATCTCCGAAAACGCTCCCATTAGATTAGATTGAGTTCGTGTATTAAAAACAATGTCATTGAAGGCACACTGCAATTTCATTGAATGTACTCGACGCTGTTGCAAACGAACCAACAAAGTTTAGCAACGCTCCCTGCAGAGGGAGTTCGTGTATTAAATTATATGGACCGTGGCAAACAAACGATTAAAAAGTTTTTAGCAACGCTAAAACTGGTTCGTGTTGCGGTGAAGGGTGAATGGGGAAGTGGGTGGGAGGGGGTGTGGGGATGAAAGGGGGCGGATGGTTTTGTTGACGTCTTTATTATTTTTGAAAAAGGGGGGGGGGGGGTGTCAGGGGGGGGGGGGTCAGGGGGGAGCGTGCGGGCTTGCCAAAGACGTCCCCGGTATATGTATGGTAGCGAAGGCATCGTCTGCTATGAGAGTGTGCATACACGAAATGTGTTTAGCGTTGTTGTGCTGGGTTTTGACCGTTCTCTACGAACGGATCACTACTCTTGTGCTTTCAGCGCGGATATCGCGTTTTAAGTGTTTTGCGCTCTTTTTCATTAGTGATTTTCGCTTGTAGCTCTCCAAAAAAACATACATCTATCTGTTGTGTCGACCGATTTACCGACGTCCATGTCGCTCCGCGGTGTCCGTTTCGATTATCGTATAATCGTGCGTCGGGCGTGCACCGTGTTCGGCAGTGTGTCGTTTGAAAGGTAAATATGTGAACGGTCGTTTAAAGCTAAAGCGCGTTGAGGCATGTACGACGTTACATTACGTTCTTGCGTTCAACGCGTAGCAAATACGCTCGCCAGTCTCCTCCATTGCGGAGCGGCGGTGTGTCGAATCCGTGTGATGTGTGAAAATCTCTCAAACACCGGGCGTAATCGTCTGTGTACAAACGAATGTCTGTTAAAAGATTATTAACAAACGTGAAATGATCGCTTGTCAACGTACAAAGCTAAGGCGCTCGGAGCATCCGTGAATAACGGTGTTTTGCCGCCGCCGTCCATGGTGCCGCGTCGACGGTAGAACGTTTGCGCGGTTCACCATTTGTGACGGTTCATACAATGAACGGGGAGGGCGTTAAGCTCGACTCGAACGAACGGCACGCCCCAACTCGAGGTTTCAACGCCTAGATTTTGGGGGGTAACACGTGCTCGTCGGAGTGCACATCGCTGTGTTGTGCGCGTCTCCGGACGACGCTACATACGTGATAGCTCCCTGGTTGATCCTGCCAGTAGTTATATGCTTGTCTCAAAGATTAAGCCATGCATGTCTCAGTGCAAGCCGTATTAAGGCGATACCGCGAATGGCTCAATATATCAGTTTTGGTTCCTTAGATCTTACTCAGTTACTTGGATAACTGTGGTAATTCTAGAGCTAATACATGCAATCAGAACTCTGACCAGTGATGGGATGAGTGCTTTTATTAGATCAAAACCAATCGGCGGAGGGCCTCGCGTCCGAAGTCGTTAATTTTGATGAATCTGGATAACTTTTGCCGATCGCATGGTCCAGTACCGGCGACGCATCTTTCAAATGTCTGCCTTATCAACTTTCGATGGTAGTTTCTGCGACTACCATGGTTGTCACGGGTAACGGGGAATCAGGGTTCGATTCCGGAGAGGGAGCCTGAGAAACGGCTACCACATCCAAGGAAGGCAGCAGGCGCGCAAATTACCCACTCCCGGCACGGGGAGGTAGTGACGAAAAATAACGATACGGGACTCTTACGAGGCCTCGTAATCGGAATGAGTACACTTTAAATATTTTAACGAGGAACAATTGGAGGGTAAGTCTGGTGCCAGCAGCCGCGGTAATTCCAGCTCCAATAGCGTATACTAAAATTGTTGCGGTTAAAAAGCTCGTAGTTGCATTTGTGCACCGCGCTGTCGGTGCGCCGCATCCGCGGCGATACTGACACGTCTGCGGAGCATATCGTCGGTGAGCCGGGGGTAAAACGCCGGTTCAATATCAAAATCCTATCGCGGTGCTCTTTATTGAGTGTCGAGATGGGCCGACAATTTTACTTTGAACAAATTAGAGTGCTCAAAGCGGGCTCAAAATGCTGCTCGAATACTTAGTGCATGGAATAATAGAATATGATCTCGGTTCTATTTTGTTGGTTTTCAGAACTCCGAGGTAATGATTAATAGGAACAACTGGGGGCATTCGTATTGCGACGTTAGAGGTGAAATTCTTGGATCGTCGCAAGACGAACATCAGCGAAAGCATTTGCCAAAGGTGTTTTCATCAATCAAGAACGAAAGTTAGAGGTTCGAAGGCGATTAGATACCGCCCTAGTTCTAACCGTAAATATGTCATCTAGCGATCCGCCGACGTTACTACAATGGCTCGGCGGGCAGCTTCCGGGAAACCAAAGATTTTGGACTCCGGGGGGAGTATGGTTGCAAAGCTGAAACTTAAAGGAATTGACGGAAGGGCACCACCAGGAGTGGAGCCTGCGGCTTAATTTGACTCAACACGGGAAATCTCACCAGGCCCGGACACCGGAAGGATTGACAGATTAACAGCTCTTTCTTGATTCGGTGGGTGGTGGTGCATGGCCGTTCTTAGTTGGTGGAGCGATTTGTCTGGTTAATTCCGGTAACGAACGAGACTCTAGCCTGCTAAATAGGCGTCGTCATTTAGGTGTGCGCGGCGCAAGTCGCGCAACTCACTGGCGACGTATTAAAATTCTTCTTAGAGGGACCGGCGGCTTCGAGCCGCACGAGATTGAGCAATAACAGGTCTGTGATGCCCTTAGATGTCCTGGGCCGCACGCGCGCTACACTGAAGGAATCAGCATGTTCTCCCTGGCCTAGAGGCCCGGGCAACCCGCTGAAACTCCTTCGTGCTGGGGATTGGGGTTTGCAATTATCCCCCATAAACGAGGAATTCCTAGTAAGCGCGAGTCATAAGCTCGCGTTGATTACGTCCCTGCCCTTTGTACACACCGCCCGTCGCTACTACCGATTGAATGATTTAGTGAGGTCTTCGGACCGACACGCGGTGGCTTCACGGCCGTCGGCGTTGTTGGGAAGTTGACCAAACTTGATCATTTAGAGGAAGTAAAAGTCGTAACAAGGTTTCCGTAGGGGAACCTGCGGAAGGATCATTAACGTACTGCTGCGCGCGCGCGTTTGTCGTGTGCTCGCGGTGTATGATTAAACAATCCAGACAATAAATGTTTTAGGTGTTGACATTTAAAAAAAAAACCAACACTACCCCGAATCGGACGGGACACACGTACGAGACATAAAATATATTATAAGAGCGTGTGTGTGTGTACGGCGGTCGTGCGCTGGACCACCATCGTTATAATAATAATATTATTATGATCGTCGTTGTCGTTGTGAAACGAATGATACGGGCGTCGCGTCAGGCCGAACGTAGACTGGTGAGAATCCGCGCCACGAGTTTGTGCCGACGTGTTCGTAAACTTTTAAACTAGCGGTTTAGAGTGGACGCCGCCGCGAGGTGGCGTTTTATTCTAAGACATATAAAATTCTTCAAATTATTCAATCGTTAAAGTGACACGCATAAACAAAACCATTACCCTGGACGGTGGATCACTTGGCTCGCGGGTCGATGAAGAACGCAGTTAACTGCGCGTCATAGTGTGAACTGCAGGACACATTTGAACATCGACATTTCGAACGCACATTGCGGTCCGTGGAGACACATCCAGGACCACTCCTGTCTGAGGGCCGGCTGTATAAAAACAAATGCCACACTGCGCACGTCTCACGACGAGCGCACGTGACGGTTCCAAAATTTATTGACTTAAAATTTTGGTCCGTTCAAATATGTACAAAAACATGCGTGACGTGTATTATTATGTCACGTCGTGTCGTGTCGTTTCCGTGTCGTCGTCGTAGTCGTTGGACCGCTACACACGCGCGCAATTTGCTTTGCGTTGCGTTGCGCGGTTAGACGACGGCGGCGGACGCGCGCTACGACGACTCTTCGGGCTGTAGCTGGCGCCGCCGC
>OX369301.1:9079412-9099412 GCA_947284805.1 Coleophora flavipennella
TATTTACTAGCTACAAATAATACAGCAGTTCAGTTAACTAATGTTTATTCTAGTATTACTTCTACTTCCACTGCGAACATTAAAATCTTAAATCAGTTCAAAACTTAAAAGTATGTCAGTTACGACTTCCACTGTTTTCAACAGTTCATACGAGAAAACCAGGAGAAGCGAGACCGCGCTGAGCGCAAAATGGAGGCCGACAATTAAGTCTTGGAGCGGAAGACTAGTGAGACTGAGGCGATGCGAAGAAGTCAAAAGCCTGATGGAGAAACGGGTCGCGGACTATACTATCTACGAGGTGAGTCATCGACATCATCCCGCGACCTTTACAAGGTCCTCTCATTTTGAGCTGTCTAGCTTATCCGGTGGTTATGCAACTTTAGACATAAATCATTCTTGGTTATCGGCATCTCATTATAATCATATCAGCCGAAAGACGTCCACTGCTGGACAAAGTCCTCTCCCAAGGATTTCCACGACGACCGGTCCTCCGCATCCATAGGCTTCTCGCGACCTTAACCATCTAGTATCGGTATCTATTAGTACTTATTTTTTTAGGTATCATTTTGTTGCAAGACTATAATATATTCTTATGTCTGTGGTACACCAATATCCAGAATTCAAGCAAAACCCTTGGACGCGTTGAACCGCTATGAAGCTTTAGGTGCCTACCTCTTTTCTTAATACGTAGCATAAGGACGTGAATACAAAAAAATATTTGTTGTTGGTATATTATTGTGGATGCCAATTTAAATAAAATTAGGTATTTAGAGAACCGGCCAAGTGCGAGTCGGACCAGCACTCTACAAAACTAAATTAATGATAACGATACCTATTCACTATAGACATCAACGCGAGCGACAAAAAATCCTTTTTTTGTCATTCAGTTTGGACTTTTTTAAATATTTGTTGTGTTAGTTCAGTATTAGTAGGTACCAATAATCACATCAAGTTTCACGCTTATAACTATGTATGTATTGCCGTTTTTACTATAGAGCTAAATCAAAAATACTTCTAGACCTATAAAAAACTAATTTTTTTGTATGAAGGGAGAGCCCTCCACTTATATTTTTTTTAGTATTTTTTTTTGTAGCGGCATCGAGCTGGTTGTAGGCTAAATCTGCGAAAACGCTCCCAGCAGAGTGAGTTCGTTTATTTAAAACAATATCATTGAAGGCACACTCAGTTTATCGATCCTTTAGTTTAAAGAGTTTCTAGCAAGAGGTACCGGAAAAGTTACCACAGGGATAACTGACTGACTTGCTTTTTGATCTTTCGATGTCGGCTCTTCCCATCACTCAGAGCGAGTTCGTGTATTGAAAACAATATCATTGAAGGCACACCGCATCGAGCTGTTTGTAGGCTGTAGTATCTGCGAAAACGATCCCAGCAGAGTGAGTTCGTGTATTAAAAACAATGTACTCGGCGCTGCTGTTGCAAACGAACTAACAAAGTTTAGCAACGCTCCCTGCAGAGGGAGTTCGTGTATTAAATTATATGGACCGTGGCAAACAAACGATTAAAAAGTTTTTAGCAAGTTCGTGTATTAAAAACAATATCATTGAAGGCACACCGCATCGAGCTGTTTGTAGGCTGTAGTATCTGCGAAAACGATCCCAGCAGAGTGAGTTCGTGTATTAAAAACAATGTACTCGGCGCTGCTGTTGCAAACGAACTAACAAAGTTAACTATGGACCGTGGCAAACAAACGATTAAAAAGTTTTTAGCAACGCTAAAACTGGCTCGTGTTGCGGTGAAGGGTGAATGGGGAAGTGGGTGGGAGGGGGTGTGGGGATGAAAGGGGGCGGATGGTTTTGTTGACGTCTTTATTATTTTTGAAAAAGGGGGGGGGGGGGGTCAGGGGGGTGGGGGCGTGGGGGCGTGGGGGGGGGGGTAATGTGGGGATGGGGATGCTGGGTGGAGGGAGGTTCACACGTCGGACATATACACGCTGTACTTGCAAGAAATTTTCGTTCGATTCGTACAAAGTATGGACTTGCTTTTTGATCTTTCGATGTCGGCTCTTCCCATCACTCAGAGCGAGTTCGTGTATTGAAAACAATGTCATTAGGTTAGGTTAGGTTAGGTTAGGTTAGGTTAGGTTAGGTTAGGTTAGGTTAGGTTAGGTTAGGTTAGGTTAGGTTAGGTTAGGTTAGGTTAGGTTAGGTTAGGTTAGGTTAGGTTAGGTTCCCGTGTGGAGTTGCTGGACTCCCATCGGGCGCGTCCCCAGGTGGCGGATAGGGGAATGCCCCCCAGATATGGGGGGTACCGGTCTAACCGGCGCGGACCAAAACCAGTGGGGCAGGCAGGCTCCGAGTCTTTTCAGACGCGGCCTAGGGGACCACACCCTGAGAGAAAAGGACACGGGAGGGGACGTGTTTCCGCATGTTTCTCTGTTTGCAGAGAACATAGTGGATGCGCAAGGGCGGGCTTTGTGTGCACTTACACTGCCTCGAAGCAGGTAAGAGGAGGGTACCTCCTCTACCACCGTCGTTTTTCGTAAACCCGTCAAAGTCGTGGTCATGTTTCGCGACCTAGACAGGAACGATAGTCTTGGCTTAATTGCCTGGACTACGAGAAGGAAAACTCTATAAAACCCCAGCAGCCTTTAAGGGGCTGTCATATGAGGCACCTGGCGCACCTCATAGTATATAGCCTTCTTCCCGGGATGGGCGTTACCGGGGAGTGACCTTTATTTCGCACCATACTCGTGGGAATAAAATGGAAGACTTAAAAACTAAAAAAATAATGATTATAATACAAACGAAACTAATGTTTCAAATGAGGGTGAAAGGCACGATAGTTTGTTCAAACAACCGATCGTGCTTATCCCCAGGACCACAACTTCTGTTGTGCGGACTGGAGAATTTGAAGGAGATGATTCGGATGGTAATATGACTGACTGCTCGAACGCGTCTATAAGATCCGATGTCACAATCCGTTCGAATTTTTCTACACGATCGACAAGATCTGAAAATCGTAGGAAACGCGAAAGACCATCTACTAAAAGCGATGAAGGAGTAAATCCAAAAAAAAGACCAAGCGCGCTTGCGTCAGAAGAGGACGTCTTTGATCCGTTGGTATTACCAGTGGATAAAAAGACCAAAAGCACCCTTCCAAAGCCGGAAGACCTAATGGATGAAATGCGGGAGCAACCAACGGTTGAACTTGGCTCGATTATAATGGATCAGCTGCTCATCGTCGAAAAGATAGCAGACCGTTCCCGCAACCTTAAAGGCAACTTTGTTCGTGCCCTACGAATGGCGGTTAGAACAGTACAGGCCGCAGCATCTGAGGTGGTGCAGCGAAGCCGGACTGATCGCCTCGAGGAGGAAAATGCGGCTCTTCGCACAAAGGTAGCGGCACTGGAAGTGAAGATTGAGACCATGTCAGAGCAGTTCCATCAGCTAAGCCGTCTTCAAGAAGCAGGCACTACGAGCGCAATGGATATGCCTCCACCTCGCGTTCTGGCGAAGGCAACAAAAACCCCAAACAAAAACCCGGACGTAGCTTTCATGGACAAAATTGGGGACCTTATTGAGGCCAAGCTGGCGGCCTTTAAGGCAGAACTATTCCCAGACAGAGCCATCCGACCTCCACTGGGAAAGAAGCAGGCACCAACAATAGATCCTGAGCCACAACCAAAGCTTACGAAGAGAACCAGCTCAAAGGGAAAGAAAAAGAAGGAAGTCCAAGCCCCAACTAAGAATACTCTCGACAATGGGCCCTCTGCACTGGCAACTGAATCCCAGAGCAACGCAGTTGCGAAGCCGGGTAATGTCTCAACTGAGACCTGGACGACTGTAATTGGTCGCAAGTCTAAGTCTCAATCGCATGCTTCCGCTGCGACCCCTCAAAAAAACAAGACGGCCGCGGCACCTTCGGCTCCAAAAGCTGCCACCAAAGGCACAACAAAGAAGAAGACCAAGCCTCCGAAAGCGCCGAAAACTGCAGCGGTCACAGTCACTGTACCTGAGGGTGGAAACCTCACATATGCGGAGGTTATGGCAACCGCTAAAGAGCGAGTAAAATTGTCTGAAGTAGGTATCAGTGCAGTTAAAATTAAAAAGGCTATAAACGGTGGCCTTCTACTAGCCATCTCTGGAGAAAACAGTGTGGAGAAAGCCGACAACCTGGCACAAAAAATGAATACGGCCCTGGCTGACATGGGAGTAAAAATCTCCCGGCCACAAAAGATGGGCGAGGTGCGAGTGATGGATTTATATGATTCCGTCACCTCACAGGACGTTGCCGCAGCAATCGCTCAAGCTTGCAATTGCAGTCCATCGGATATTAAGGTCGGTGAAATTCGGCGCACACCTACCACTCTTGGAACGGCCTGGGTGCGATGTCCACTCACAGCGGTACACAAGCTGGCTAAAGACAAACATGTTTATATCGGCTGGGTTGGAGCCCGCATTCAGGTTCTGGAAGCTCGACGACTGCAATGCTTTCGTTGTCTGGAGTTCGGCCACGCAAAACACCAGTGCACCAGCTCGAAAGACAGGAGCACTTTGTGCTACCTGTGCGGTTCAACTGCTCATAAGGTGCAGCAGTGCACGGCAAAAACGCCGAAGTGCGTGATCTGCGCGGACTATGGCCTGCCGTCCAATCACCGCATAGGGAGCAAGAGGTGTTCACCTCCCAAGAAGAAGAAGAGAATTGCATCTGACAGAAACTCAAATGAAGCTATTGGGAGCGCGCCAGCCATTGCTGACCCGCAAGCCCAACGCTCGCAAGAGGACAACCTCATGGAATGTTAATGGGTACACTCATTCAGCACATCTTGCAAGGCAACCTCAACCATTGCCGGGCGGCACAAGATCTACTCATGCAGAGTTTAATCGAGGGATCTATTGCTATCGCAGTGATTGCAGAACCCTACTCGACTCCAAACCACCCTCGCTGGTTCGGGGACTCCTCCGGGACAGTAGCTATCTACTGGGGTGGTAGCGAAGGAGATCTTCCATGCTCCAAAATATCCGAAGACCAGGGCATCGTGGCGGTCAAGTGGGGCTCTCTTGCAGTTATCGGCTGCTACATCTCACCGAACTGTAGCTTTTCCGAGTTTGAGGGATTTCTGGACCGAGCCGCGAACTGCGTCCGCAGCTGTTTTCCTTGCCCCACTCTCGTCCTGGGCGATTTCAATGCACACTCTCGTGCTTGGAATGACCCCCGGGATGACGAGCGGGGTGAAGCTGTACTCGAATGGGCCGCTGGGCTGGATCTTAGGCTGCTCAATCGTGGCAATGAGAGCACGTGCGTTCGGGCGCAGGGTGAGTCGATAGTCGACCTGTCCTGGGCATCTCGCTTGACGGAACGTATGGTATCGAACTGGAGGGTTGCAGTGGATCTAGTCACGCTCTCCGACCACCGCCACATAACTTTTGATGTGTGTTTGGTCCGGCGGACCGTTTCTGGTTCTGCAAGTAATAGCTCACGCCATAGGTGGGTGCTCAAATGTCTGGATCGGGACATCCTAATGGCTGCTGCGCATGCTGCAGACTGGGAAGACTCCAACAACCAAACTGATTTCCCGGACACTGAAACCAGGGTAGCTTGCTTGCGAACCACCATGATAGCCATATGTGATGCTGCAATGCCTCGGGCAAGGACGCGAAAAAGGGAGCCAGTCTATTGGTGGTCAGCGGACATCTCGCACCTTCGCGAGACATGTCTTCGAGCCAGACGCCTGTACACTCGAACCCGTAGACGCCGAAGAGCAAACGAGGCCGAAAAAGAAAGGGCGTACAGAGCATACCGCAATGCTACTAAAGCCCTTCAGAATGCAATAGCGAATGCGCGATCAAAATCATGGGCCGAGCTTTTGGAGAGTCTAAACCACGATCCGTGGGGGCGCCCATATAAAATAGTCTTGGGAAAACTACGCCCGTGGGTACCACCGCTGACAGAAACACTTGAGCCTGACTTTGTCGCATGCGTCGTAGACACCCTGTTCCCCCAAACGAGAAACGAAATAGAACAGAATGGAAATACGCCATACTGGTCGGAGGACCTCGCCGTCACAGAGGTTGAACTGCGAATAGCAGTTCAACGCATGGCCGCCCGCAACACTGCACCTGGTCCTGACGGTGTGCCTGGCAAAATTTGGGCTCTGGTACTCAAGGTCCTGAAAGACAGACTGTGCCAGATTTTTGACAGTTGCTTTCGGGCTGGATGCTTTCCAAAGGCATGGAAAAGGGCAAGGCTCGTTTTAATACGCAAAGAGGGGAGACCCTTGGACTCCCCCTCTGCTTATCGGCCAATTTGCCTACTAGACGAGGTAGGTAAGCTCTTTGAGCGGGTGATAGCGCGTCGCATCAATGGTCATCTTGCACGGGATGGTCCGGACCTTTCTGAAAATCAGTTCGGCTTTCGAGAGCAGCGCTCGACTATTGACGCGATTCTTCGGGTGCGTAGAACTGCTGAGGAAGCAACCTCAGGGGGAAAAGTGGTTTTGGCAATATCTCTTGATATTGTCAACGCTTTTAACTCTCTTCCCTGGAAGGCAATCAAGAGAGCACTGATGTATCATCAAGTTCCACACTATCTACGGAAGGTGCTGGAATCATATCTCTCCGAGCGGTTTATTGAATATCCGAGCCAGGGAGGCCACGTGCAGGAAAGAGAAGTTGTGTGTGGGGTTCCTCAGGGATCAGTACTGGGACCTCTACTGTGGAATCTCGCATATGACGTGGTCCTACGGACGGAACTCCCCTTAGGCGTGAGCATAGTTTGCTACGCAGATGATACGCTGGTGCTGGCGGAGGGCGACAGCTTTGAAAGAACTACAAGACTTGCGGAACTGGGGGTGGCACGGGTCGTTAACCGTGTTAATGCTCTCGGGCTGCGGATAGCGCCGCAAAAGACCGAGGCGATCTGGTTCCACGGACCCAATATGGATCCACCTAGCACTAATGTGCGTGTTGGCGATGCCACGGTGCAGGTCGGAAGGGCAATAAAATACCTTGGTTTAGTTCTAGACAGCCGTTGGACGTTTGAAGACCATTTTGTTCGTCTGATGCCCCGGATTCTTAAGGTAGCAGGTGCTATGCATAGACTGCTACCAAATCTCGGAGGACCAAGCGAGGAGGTTCGGCGTCTATATGCTGGTGTTGTACGCTCCATAGCGTTGTACGGAGCGCCAGTTTGGGTGGATACGCTGTCGAGACCCCGGGGCAATGCTGCAAAGCTTAATGCTGTGCAGCGCAAAATTGCCATCCGTGTTGCACGCGGCTATAGGACTATTTCCTACGATGCAGCGAATCTTCTGGCGAGGTTTCCGCCCTTCGACCTACTTGCAGCCCTGGATGCGAGGGTTTACGACCGGATTCGTGTCCTACGCCAAGGAGAGGATTACTTGCCAGAAGTAGTCAAGAGACTACGTCAGGAAGAGAAGTCGTGGACGATTGATAGGTGGAAGGATCGCCTTGCTAAACCACCCAGCTTAAGGCAGAGAGTGGTCAGCGGAATTTTGCCAAATTTTCATCCATGGCTGGATAATGTAAAATGCCGCGTCACATACCGGCTTACCCAAGTGCTCACCGGACATGGCTGCTTTGGTGAGTACCTCCACCGTATTGGGAGAGAACCATCAGCACAGTGTCATCACTGCCCGTGTGACCAAGATACCGCGCAGCACACGCTTGAGCATTGCCCAACATGGGAGTCCGAGCGGCGAGACTTGGTCGGAGTTATTGGAGCGGATTTGTCCCTGGTAGCCATAATTAAGGCAATGCTGGGGAGCGAGACCGCATGGAAGGCTGTGGTCTCATTTTGCGAGGCGGTAATGCTCCAAAAAGAGACCGCTGAACGAGATCGGGAGCGAGCAGATCCCGACCGCCGACGTAGACGTCGACGACAATAATCCAGTTCGACACTGGGCCCTGTAGTCCCGGGCATAGAATAGGGCTACGGTATCCCCTGCCTGTCGTAAGAGGCGACTAAAAGGGGACCTGGGGACCGCTGGTTGCCAAAGTGGGGGCTCTGGTGACTCGTAACGTTGTAATGTGGTCCCGAGTGAGCGGCAAATGGGTGTGACCCCCTTACTGCCGTGACGTACAGGAAGTACACCGGTGTGTTCCTGCTGGAGATCCCGGAGTACTCCCATTGTATGGAGGATGGTCGCCGAGGTGGTTTTAGTGGGTAAAAATCCCACATAACCCGACATCCCCCCCCAAGGGCGGTCGGGTATCTTTCGAAGATTTCCCCCCGTTAAAAAAAAAAAAAAAAAAAAAAGGTTAGGTTAGGTTAGGCACACCGCATCGAGCTGTTTGTAGGCTGAATCTCCGAAAACGCTCCCATTAGATTAGATTGAGTTCGTGTATTAAAAACAATATCATTGAAGGCACACCGCATCGAGCTGTTTGTAGGCTGTAGTATCTGCGAAAACGATCCCAGCAGAGTGAGTTCGTGTATTAAAAACAATGTACTCGGCGCTGCTGTTGCAAACGAACTAACAAAGTTAACTATGGACCGTGGCAAACAAACGATTAAAAAGTTTTTAGCAACGCTAAAACTGGCTCGTGTTGCGGTGAAGGGTGAATGGGGAAGTGGGTGGGAGGGGGTGTGGGGATGAAAGGGGGCGGATGGTTTTGTTGACGTCTTTATTATTTTTGAAAAAGGGGGGGGGTCAGGGGGGTGGGGGCGTGGGGGCGTGGGGGGGGGGGGTAATGTGGGGATGGGGATGCTGGGTGGAGGGAGGTTCACACGTCGGACATATACACGCTGTACTTGCAAGAAATTTTCGTTCGATTCGTACAAAGTATGGACTTGCTTTTTGATCTTTCGATGTCGGCTCTTCCCATCACTCAGAGCGAGTTCGTGTATTGAAAACAATGTCATTAGGTTAGGTTAGGTTAGGTTAGGTTAGGTTAGGTTAGGTTAGGTTAGGTTAGGTTAGGTTGGGATGCAAGTCGGGTTCCTCCTCGTGTGCCAAACTGCTGCTTGTCCCTTTGGATACGTCTGGAGGGAACAGCAGCATCTTTTGGCCGGTGCATCCTGGGCGCTTGTCAATTATATCTCCTTGTGGGATATAATTGACTCGCGGCGAATACCCGACAAGCGGGAGGTATGCGTGTTCTGGGTTAAGTCACAGACACGCATACGGGCGCACGCCTCGCTCTACTTTTAGAGTGCTGGCGTAGCGTGGAAGTATACCGTAATCCTTCGGGGGCGGGGGCCTTGCCTTAAATGGCCGGGCTGCGAGGACACAACCTCTATAAAAAATATTGCGGGCGAGGAGACAACCTCGTTAAAAAACATTGCGGGCCGTGAGAGGAGGGTTTTGCCCTCAGCTCACGGAAAAGGTGGGACTGCGGGGGAGGAGGAGTGTCGGTATTGCGATGCGCCGCTCTCCCTATCCTCCGCAGCCGAGCGGGGTTGAGGAGTTGGAGGCAGGACCGTGGAGGGAGAGGAGTGTTGGTATTACGATGCGCCTCTCTCCCTGCCCTCCGCGGTCCTGCCTAGGCCTGCCGAAAGGTGGGCGGTCGCCGGTGGGGGACTGGAAGTAAAGGCTCTGCCGGTTTCCCAGTCCTCTGCCACTCGGGCGAAGCGGGAGTGCCGTGGGGTTTTAGCCGGTAAGAGTCCGGCATAACCCGTCGGCCTCCTCCAGCGGACGGGTATCCATGAGGATTTCCCCACGTAAAAAAAAAAAAAAAAAAAAAAAAAAAAAAAAAAAGGTTAGGTTAGGTTAGGTTAGGTTAGGTTAGGTTAGGTTAGGTAGGTTAGGTTAGGTTAGGCACACCGCATCGAGCTGTTTGTAGGCTGAATCTCCGAAAACGCTCCCATTAGATTAGATTGAGTTCGTGTATTAAAAACAATATCATTGAAGGCACACCGCATCGAGCTGTTTGTAGGCTGTATCTCCGAAAACGCTCCCATTAGATTAGATTGAGTTCGTGTATTAAAAACAATGTCATTGAAGGCACACTGCAATTTCATTGAATGTACTCGACGCTGTTGCAAACGAACCAACAAAGTTTAGCAACGCTCCCTGCAGAGGGAGTTCGTGTATTAAATTATATGGACCGTGGCAAACAAACGATTAAAAAGTTTTTAGCAACGCTAAAACTGGTTCGTGTTGCGGTGAAGGGTGAATGGGGAAGTGGGTGGGAGGGGGTGTGGGGATGAAAGGGGGCGGATGGTTTTGTTGACGTCTTTATTATTTTTGAAAAAGGGGGGGGGGGGTGTCAGGGGGGGGGGGGGGTCAGGGGGGAGCGTGCGGGCTTGCCAAAGACGTCCCCGGTATATGTATGGTAGCGAAGGCATCGTCTGCTATGAGAGTGTGCATACACGAAATGTGTTTAGCGTTGTTGTGCTGGGTTTTGACCGTTCTCTACGAACGGATCACTACTCTTGTGCTTTCAGCGCGGATATCGCGTTTTAAGTGTTTTGCGCTCTTTTTCATTAGTGATTTTCGCTTGTAGCTCTCCAAAAAAACATACATCTATCTGTTGTGTCGACCGATTTACCGACGTCCATGTCGCTCCGCGGTGTCCGTTTCGATTATCGTATAATCGTGCGTCGGGCGTGCACCGTGTTCGGCAGTGTGTCGTTTGAAAGGTAAATATGTGAACGGTCGTTTAAAGCTAAAGCGCGTTGAGGCATGTACGACGTTACATTACGTTCTTGCGTTCAACGCGTAGCAAATACGCTCGCCAGTCTCCTCCATTGCGGAGCGGCGGTGTGTCGAATCCGTGTGATGTGTGAAAATCTCTCAAACACCGGGCGTAATCGTCTGTGTACAAACGAATGTCTGTTAAAAGATTATTAACAAACGTGAAATGATCGCTTGTCAACGTACAAAGCTAAGGCGCTCGGAGCATCCGTGAATAACGGTGTTTTGCCGCCGCCGTCCATGGTGCCGCGTCGACGGTAGAACGTTTGCGCGGTTCACCATTTGTGACGGTTCATACAATGAACGGGGAGGGCGTTAAGCTCGACTCGAACGAACGGCACGCCCCAACTCGAGGTTTCAACGCCTAGATTTTGGGGGGTAACACGTGCTCGTCGGAGTGCACATCGCTGTGTTGTGCGCGTCTCCGGACGACGCTACATACGTGATAGCTCCCTGGTTGATCCTGCCAGTAGTTATATGCTTGTCTCAAAGATTAAGCCATGCATGTCTCAGTGCAAGCCGTATTAAGGCGATACCGCGAATGGCTCAATATATCAGTTTTGGTTCCTTAGATCTTACTCAGTTACTTGGATAACTGTGGTAATTCTAGAGCTAATACATGCAATCAGAACTCTGACCAGTGATGGGATGAGTGCTTTTATTAGATCAAAACCAATCGGCGGAGGGCCTCGCGTCCGAAGTCGTTAATTTTGATGAATCTGGATAACTTTTGCCGATCGCATGGTCCAGTACCGGCGACGCATCTTTCAAATGTCTGCCTTATCAACTTTCGATGGTAGTTTCTGCGACTACCATGGTTGTCACGGGTAACGGGGAATCAGGGTTCGATTCCGGAGAGGGAGCCTGAGAAACGGCTACCACATCCAAGGAAGGCAGCAGGCGCGCAAATTACCCACTCCCGGCACGGGGAGGTAGTGACGAAAAATAACGATACGGGACTCTTACGAGGCCTCGTAATCGGAATGAGTACACTTTAAATATTTTAACGAGGAACAATTGGAGGGTAAGTCTGGTGCCAGCAGCCGCGGTAATTCCAGCTCCAATAGCGTATACTAAAATTGTTGCGGTTAAAAAGCTCGTAGTTGCATTTGTGCACCGCGCTGTCGGTGCGCCGCATCCGCGGCGATACTGACACGTCTGCGGAGCATATCGTCGGTGAGCCGGGGGTAAAACGCCGGTTCAATATCAAAATCCTATCGCGGTGCTCTTTATTGAGTGTCGAGATGGGCCGACAATTTTACTTTGAACAAATTAGAGTGCTCAAAGCGGGCTCAAAATGCTGCTCGAATACTTAGTGCATGGAATAATAGAATATGATCTCGGTTCTATTTTGTTGGTTTTCAGAACTCCGAGGTAATGATTAATAGGAACAACTGGGGGCATTCGTATTGCGACGTTAGAGGTGAAATTCTTGGATCGTCGCAAGACGAACATCAGCGAAAGCATTTGCCAAAGGTGTTTTCATCAATCAAGAACGAAAGTTAGAGGTTCGAAGGCGATTAGATACCGCCCTAGTTCTAACCGTAAATATGTCATCTAGCGATCCGCCGACGTTACTACAATGGCTCGGCGGGCAGCTTCCGGGAAACCAAAGATTTTGGACTCCGGGGGGAGTATGGTTGCAAAGCTGAAACTTAAAGGAATTGACGGAAGGGCACCACCAGGAGTGGAGCCTGCGGCTTAATTTGACTCAACACGGGAAATCTCACCAGGCCCGGACACCGGAAGGATTGACAGATTAACAGCTCTTTCTTGATTCGGTGGGTGGTGGTGCATGGCCGTTCTTAGTTGGTGGAGCGATTTGTCTGGTTAATTCCGGTAACGAACGAGACTCTAGCCTGCTAAATAGGCGTCGTCATTTAGGTGTGCGCGGCGCAAGTCGCGCAACTCACTGGCGACGTATTAAAATTCTTCTTAGAGGGACCGGCGGCTTCGAGCCGCACGAGATTGAGCAATAACAGGTCTGTGATGCCCTTAGATGTCCTGGGCCGCACGCGCGCTACACTGAAGGTCCTCTCATTTTGAGCTGTCTAGCTTATCCGGTGGTTATGCAACTTTAGACATAAATCATTCTTGGTTATCGGCATCTCATTATAATCATATCAGCCGAAAGACGTCCACTGCTGGACAAAGTCCTCTCCCAAGGATTTCCACGACGACCGGTCCTCCGCATCCATAGGCTTCTCGCGACCTTAACCATCTAGTATCGGTATCTATTAGTACTTATTTTTTTAGGTATCATTTTGTTGCAAGACTATAATATATTCTTATGTCTGTGGTACACCAATATCCAGAATTCAAGCAAAACCCTTGGACGCGTTGAACCGCTATGAAGCTTTAGGTGCCTACCTCTTTTCTTAATACGTAGCATAAGGACGTGAATACAAAAAAATATTTGTTGTTGGTATATTATTGTGGATGCCAATTTAAATAAAATTAGGTATTTAGAGAACCGGCCAAGTGCGAGTCGGACCAGCACTCTACAAAACTAAATTAATGATAACGATACCTATTCACTATAGACATCAACGCGAGCGACAAAAAATCCTTTTTTTGTCATTCAGTTTGGACTTTTTTAAATATTTGTTGTGTTAGTTCAGTATTAGTAGGTACCAATAATCACATCAAGTTTCACGCTTATAACTATGTATGTATTGCCGTTTTTACTATAGAGCTAAATCAAAAATACTTCTAGACCTATAAAAAACTAATTTTTTTGTATGAAGGGAGAGCCCTCCACTTATATTTTTTTTAGTATTTTTTTTTGTAGCGGCATCGAGCTGGTTGTAGGCTAAATCTGCGAAAACGCTCCCAGCAGAGTGAGTTCGTTTATTTAAAACAATATCATTGAAGGCACACTCAGTTTATCGATCCTTTAGTTTAAAGAGTTTCTAGCAAGAGGTACCGGAAAAGTTACCACAGGGATAACTGACTGACTTGCTTTTTGATCTTTCGATGTCGGCTCTTCCCATCACTCAGAGCGAGTTCGTGTATTGAAAACAATATCATTGAAGGCACACCGCATCGAGCTGTTTGTAGGCTGTAGTATCTGCGAAAACGATCCCAGCAGAGTGAGTTCGTGTATTAAAAACAATGTACTCGGCGCTGCTGTTGCAAACGAACTAACAAAGTTTAGCAACGCTCCCTGCAGAGGGAGTTCGTGTATTAAATTATATGGACCGTGGCAAACAAACGATTAAAAAGTTTTTAGCAAGTTCGTGTATTAAAAACAATATCATTGAAGGCACACCGCATCGAGCTGTTTGTAGGCTGTAGTATCTGCGAAAACGATCCCAGCAGAGTGAGTTCGTGTATTAAAAACAATGTACTCGGCGCTGCTGTTGCAAACGAACTAACAAAGTTAACTATGGACCGTGGCAAACAAACGATTAAAAAGTTTTTAGCAACGCTAAAACTGGCTCGTGTTGCGGTGAAGGGTGAATGGGGAAGTGGGTGGGAGGGGGTGTGGGGATGAAAGGGGGCGGATGGTTTTGTTGACGTCTTTATTATTTTTGAAAAAGGGGGGGGGGGGGGGGGGTCAGGGGGGTGGGGGCGTGGGGGCGTGGGGGGGGGGGGTAATGTGGGGATGGGGATGCTGGGTGGAGGGAGGTTCACACGTCGGACATATACACGCTGTACTTGCAAGAAATTTTCGTTCGATTCGTACAAAGTATGGACTTGCTTTTTGATCTTTCGATGTCGGCTCTTCCCATCACTCAGAGCGAGTTCGTGTATTGAAAACAATGTCATTAGGTTAGGTTAGGTTAGGTTAGGTTAGGTTAGGTTAGGTTAGGTTAGGTTAGGTTAGGTTAGGTTAGGTTAGGTTAGGTTAGGTTAGGTTAGGTTAGGTTAGGCACACCGCATCGAGCTGTTTGTAGGCTGAATCTCCGAAAACGCTCCCATTAGATTAGATTGAGTTCGTGTATTAAAAACAATATCATTGAAGGCACACCGCATCGAGCTGTTTGTAGGCTGTAGTATCTGCGAAAACGATCCCAGCAGAGTGAGTTCGTGTATTAAAAACAATGTACTCGGCGCTGCTGTTGCAAACGAACTAACAAAGTTAACTATGGACCGTGGCAAACAAACGATTAAAAAGTTTTTAGCAACGCTAAAACTGGCTCGTGTTGCGGTGAAGGGTGAATGGGGAAGTGGGTGGGAGGGGGTGTGGGGATGAAAGGGGGCGGATGGTTTTGTTGACGTCTTTATTATTTTTGAAAAAGGGGGGGGGGGGGGGTCAGGGGGGTGGGGGCGTGGGGGCGTGGGGGGGGGGGGTAATGTGGGGATGGGGATGCTGGGTGGAGGGAGGTTCACACGTCGGACATATACACGCTGTACTTGCAAGAAATTTTCGTTCGATTCGTACAAAGTATGGACTTGCTTTTTGATCTTTCGATGTCGGCTCTTCCCATCACTCAGAGCGAGTTCGTGTATTGAAAACAATGTCATTAGGTTAGGTTAGGTTAGGTTAGGTTAGGTTAGGTTAGGTTAGGTTAGGTTGGGATGCAAGTCGGGTTCCTCCTCGTGTGCCAAACTGCTGCTTGTCCCTTTGGATACGTCTGGAGGGAACAGCAGCATCTTTTGGCCGGTGCATCCTGGGCGCTTGTCAATTATATCTCCTTGTGGGATATAATTGACTCGCGGCGAATACCCGACAAGCGGGAGGTATGCGTGTTCTGGGTTAAGTCACAGACACGCATACGGGCGCACGCCTCGCTCTACTTTTAGAGTGCTGGCGTAGCGTGGAAGTATACCGTAATCCTTCGGGGGCGGGGGCCTTGCCTTAAATGGCCGGGCTGCGAGGAGACAACCTCTATAAAAAATATTGCGGGCGAGGAGACAACCTCGTTAAAAAACATTGCGGGCCGTGAGAGGAGGGTTTTGCCCTCAGCTCACGGAAAAGGTGGGACTGCGGGGGAGGAGGAGTGTCGGTATTGCGATGCGCCGCTCTCCCTATCCTCCGCAGCCGAGCGGGGTTGAGGAGTTGGAGGCAGGACCGTGGAGGGAGAGGAGTGTTGGTATTACGATGCGCCTCTCTCCCTGCCCTCCGCGGTCCTGCCTGGGCCTGCCGAAAGGTGGGCGGTCGCCGGTGGGGGACTGGAAGTAAAGGCTCTGCCGGTTTCCCAGTCCTCTGCCACTCGGGCGAAGCGGGAGTGCCGTGGGGTTTTAGCCGGTAAGAGTCCGGCATAACCCGTCGGCCTTCTCCAGCGGACGGGTATCCATGAGGATTTCCCCACGTAACAAAAAAAAAAAAAAAAAAAAAGGTTAGGTTAGGTTAGGTTAGGTTAGGTTAGGTTAGGTTAGGTTAGGTTAGGTTAGGTTAGGTTAGGTTAGGCACACCGCATCGAGCTGTTTGTAGGCTGAATCTCCGAAAACGCTCCCATTAGATTAGATTGAGTTCGTGTATTAAAAACAATATCATTGAAGGCACACCGCATCGAGCTGTTTGTAGGCTGTATCTCCGAAAACGCTCCCATTAGATTAGATTGAGTTCGTGTATTAAAAACAATGTCATTGAAGGCACACTGCAATTTCATTGAATGTACTCGACGCTGTTGCAAACGAACCAACAAAGTTTAGCAACGCTCCCTGCAGAGGGAGTTCGTGTATTAAATTATATGGACCGTGGCAAACAAACGATTAAAAAGTTTTTAGCAACGCTAAAACTGGTTCGTGTTGCGGTGAAGGGTGAATGGGGAAGTGGGTGGGAGGGGGTGTGGGGATGAAAGGGGGCGGATGGTTTTGTTGACGTCTTTATTATTTTTGAAAAAGGGGGGGGGGGGGTGTCAGGGGGGGGGGGGGGTCAGGGGGGAGCGTGCGGGCTTGCCAAAGACGTCCCCGGTATATGTATGGTAGCGAAGGCATCGTCTGCTATGAGAGTGTGCATACACGAAATGTGTTTAGCGTTGTTGTGCTGGGTTTTGACCGTTCTCTACGAACGGATCACTACTCTTGTGCTTTCAGCGCGGATATCGCGTTTTAAGTGTTTTGCGCTCTTTTTCATTAGTGATTTTCGCTTGTAGCTCTCCAAAAAAACATACATCTATCTGTTGTGTCGACCGATTTACCGACGTCCATGTCGCTCCGCGGTGTCCGTTTCGATTATCGTATAATCGTGCGTCGGGCGTGCACCGTGTTCGGCAGTGTGTCGTTTGAAAGGTAAATATGTGAACGGTCGTTTAAAGCTAAAGCGCGTTGAGGCATGTACGACGTTACATTACGTTCTTGCGTTCAACGCGTAGCAAATACGCTCGCCAGTCTCCTCCATTGCGGAGCGGCGGTGTGTCGAATCCGTGTGATGTGTGAAAATCTCTCAAACACCGGGCGTAATCGTCTGTGTACAAACGAATGTCTGTTAAAAGATTATTAACAAACGTGAAATGATCGCTTGTCAACGTACAAAGCTAAGGCGCTCGGAGCATCCGTGAATAACGGTGTTTTGCCGCCGCCGTCCATGGTGCCGCGTCGACGGTAGAACGTTTGCGCGGTTCACCATTTGTGACGGTTCATACAATGAACGGGGAGGGCGTTAAGCTCGACTCGAACGAACGGCACGCCCCAACTCGAGGTTTCAACGCCTAGATTTTGGGGGGTAACACGTGCTCGTCGGAGTGCACATCGCTGTGTTGTGCGCGTCTCCGGACGACGCTACATACGTGATAGCTCCCTGGTTGATCCTGCCAGTAGTTATATGCTTGTCTCAAAGATTAAGCCATGCATGTCTCAGTGCAAGCCGTATTAAGGCGATACCGCGAATGGCTCAATATATCAGTTTTGGTTCCTTAGATCTTACTCAGTTACTTGGATAACTGTGGTAATTCTAGAGCTAATACATGCAATCAGAACTCTGACCAGTGATGGGATGAGTGCTTTTATTAGATCAAAACCAATCGGCGGAGGGCCTCGCGTCCGAAGTCGTTAATTTTGATGAATCTGAATAACTTTTGCCGATCGCATGGTCCAGTACCGGCGACGCATCTTTCAAATGTCTGCCTTATCAACTTTCGATGGTAGTTTCTGCGACTACCATGGTTGTCACGGGTAACGGGGAATCAGGGTTCGATTCCGGAGAGGGAGCCTGAGAAACGGCTACCACATCCAAGGAAGGCAGCAGGCGCGCAAATTACCCACTCCCGGCACGGGGAGGTAGTGACGAAAAATAACGATACGGGACTCTTACGAGGCCTCGTAATCGGAATGAGTACACTTTAAATATTTTAACGAGGAACAATTGGAGGGTAAGTCTGGTGCCAGCAGCCGCGGTAATTCCAGCTCCAATAGCGTATACTAAAATTGTTGCGGTTAAAAAGCTCGTAGTTGCATTTGTGCACCGCGCTGTCGGTGCGCCGCATCCGCGGCGATACTGACACGTCTGCGGAGCATATCGTCGGTGAGCCGGGGGTAAAACGCCGGTTCAATATCAAAATCCTATCGCGGTGCTCTTTATTGAGTGTCGAGATGGGCCGACAATTTTACTTTGAACAAATTAGAGTGCTCAAAGCGGGCTCAAAATGCTGCTCGAATACTTAGTGCATGGAATAATAGAATATGATCTCGGTTCTATTTTGTTGGTTTTCAGAACTCCGAGGTAATGATTAATAGGAACAACTGGGGGCATTCGTATTGCGACGTTAGAGGTGAAATTCTTGGATCGTCGCAAGACGAACATCAGCGAAAGCATTTGCCAAAGGTGTTTTCATCAATCAAGAACGAAAGTTAGAGGTTCGAAGGCGATTAGATACCGCCCTAGTTCTAACCGTAAATATGTCATCTAGCGATCCGCCGACGTTACTACAATGGCTCGGCGGGCAGCTTCCGGGAAACCAAAGATTTTGGACTCCGGGGGGAGTATGGTTGCAAAGCTGAAACTTAAAGGAATTGACGGAAGGGCACCACCAGGAGTGGAGCCTGCGGCTTAATTTGACTCAACACGGGAAATCTCACCAGGCCCGGACACCGGAAGGATTGACAGATTAACAGCTCTTTCTTGATTCGGTGGGTGGTGGTGCATGGCCGTTCTTAGTTGGTGGAGCGATTTGTCTGGTTAATTCCGGTAACGAACGAGACTCTAGCCTGCTAAATAGGCGTCGTCATTTAGGTGTGCGCGGCGCAAGTCGCGCAACTCACTGGCGACGTATTAAAATTCTTCTTAGAGGGACCGGCGGCTTCGAGCCGCACGAGATTGAGCAATAACAGGTCTGTGATGCCCTTAGATGTCCTGGGCCGCACGCGCGCTACACTGAAGGAATCAGCATGTTCTCCCTGGCCTAGAGGCCCGGGCAACCCGCTGAAACTCCTTCGTGCTGGGGATTGGGGTTTGCAATTATCCCCCATAAACGAGGAATTCTAGTAAGCGCGAGTCATAAGCTCGCGTTGATTACGTCCCTGCCCTTTGTACACACCGCCCGTCGCTACTACCGATTGAATGATTTAGTGAGGTCTTCGGACCGACACGCGGTGGCTTCACGGCCGTCGGCGTTGTTGGGAAGTTGACCAAACTTGATCATTTAGAGGAAGTAAAAGTCGTAACAAGGTTTCCGTAGGGGAACCTGCGGAAGGATCATTAACGTACTGCTGCGCGCGCGCGTTTGTCGTGTGCTCGCGGTGTATGATTAAACAATCCAGACAATAAATGTTTTAGGTGTTGACATTTAAAAAAAAAACCAACACTACCCCGAATCGGACGGGACGTTGTCGTTGTGAAACGAATGATACGGGCGTCGCGTCAGGCCGAACGTAGACTGGTGAGAATCCGCGCCACGAGTTTGTGCCGACGTGTTCGTAAACTTTTAAACTAGCGGTTTAGAGTGGACGCCGCCGCGAGGTGGCGTTTTATTCTAAGACATATGAAATTCTTCAAATTATTCAATCGTTAAAGTGACACGCATAAACAAAACCATTACCCTGGACGGTGGATCACTTGGCTCGCGGGTCGATGAAGAACGCAGTTAACTGCGCGTCATAGTGTGAACTGCAGGACACATTTGAACATCGACATTTCGAACGCACATTGCGGTCCGTGGAGACACATCCAGGACCACTCCTGTCTGAGGGCCGGCTGTATAAAAACAAATGCCACACTGCGCACGTCTCACGACGAGCGCACGTGACGGTTCCAAAATTTATTGACTTAAAATTTTGGTCCGTTCAAATATGTACAAAAACATGCGTGACGTGTATTATTATGTCACGTCGTGTCGTGTCGTTTCCGTGTCGTCGTCGTAGTCGTTGGACCGCTACACACGCGCGCAATTTGCTTTGCGTTGCGTTGCGCGGTTAGACGACGGCGGCGGACGCGCGCTACGACGACTCTTCGGGCTGTAGCTGGCGCCGCCGCGCGCTAGCGACTCTGGGAGAGCGT
>OX369301.1:9108769-9113769 GCA_947284805.1 Coleophora flavipennella
TACGACTTCCACTGTTTTCAACAGTTCATACGAGAAAACCAGGAGAAGCGAGACCGCGCTGAGCGCAAAATGGAGGCCGACAATTAAGTCTTGGAGCGGAAGACTAGTGAGACTGAGGCGATGCGAAGAAGTCAAAAGCCTGATGGAGAAACGGGTCGCGGACTATACTATCTACGAGGTGAGTCATCGACATCATCCCGCGACCTTTACAAGGTCCTCTCATTTTGAGCTGTCTAGCTTATCCGGTGGTTATGCAACTTTAGACATAAATCATTCTTGGTTATCGGCATCTCATTATAATCATATCAGCCGAAAGACGTCCACTGCTGGACAAAGTCCTCTCCCAAGGATTTCCACGACGACCGGTCCTCCGCATCCATAGGCTTCTCGCGACCTTAACCATCTAGTATCGGTATCTATTAGTACTTATTTTTTTAGGTATCATTTTGTTGCAAGACTATAATATATTCTTATGTCTGTGGTACACCAATATCCAGAATTCAAGCAAAACCCTTGGACGCGTTGAACCGCTATGAAGCTTTAGGTGCCTACCTCTTTTCTTAATACGTAGCATAAGGACGTGAATACAAAAAAATATTTGTTGTTGGTATATTATTGTGGATGCCAATTTAAATAAAATTAGGTATTTAGAGAACCGGCCAAGTGCGAGTCGGACCAGCACTCTACAAAACTAAATTAATGATAACGATACCTATTCACTATAGACATCAACGCGAGCGACAAAAAATCCTTTTTTTGTCATTCAGTTTGGACTTTTTTAAATATTTGTTGTGTTAGTTCAGTATTAGTAGGTACCAATAATCACATCAAGTTTCACGCTTATAACTATGTATGTATTGCCGTTTTTACTATAGAGCTAAATCAAAAATACTTCTAGACCTATAAAAAACTAATTTTTTTGTATGAAGGGAGAGCCCTCCACTTATATTTTTTTTAGTATTTTTTTTTGTAGCGGCATCGAGCTGGTTGTAGGCTAAATCTGCGAAAACGCTCCCAGCAGAGTGAGTTCGTTTATTTAAAACAATATCATTGAAGGCACACTCAGTTTATCGATCCTTTAGTTTAAAGAGTTTCTAGCAAGAGGTACCGGAAAAGTTACCACAGGGATAACTGACTGACTTGCTTTTTGATCTTTCGATGTCGGCTCTTCCCATCACTCAGAGCGAGTTCGTGTATTGAAAACAATATCATTGAAGGCACACCGCATCGAGCTGTTTGTAGGCTGTAGTATCTGCGAAAACGATCCCAGCAGAGTGAGTTCGTGTATTAAAAACAATGTACTCGGCGCTGCTGTTGCAAACGAACTAACAAAGTTTAGCAACGCTCCCTGCAGAGGGAGTTCGTGTATTAAATTATATGGACCGTGGCAAACAAACGATTAAAAAGTTTTTAGCAAGTTCGTGTATTAAAAACAATATCATTGAAGGCACACCGCATCGAGCTGTTTGTAGGCTGTAGTATCTGCGAAAACGATCCCAGCAGAGTGAGTTCGTGTATTAAAAACAATGTACTCGGCGCTGCTGTTGCAAACGAACTAACAAAGTTAACTATGGACCGTGGCAAACAAACGATTAAAAAGTTTTTAGCAACGCTAAAACTGGCTCGTGTTGCGGTGAAGGGTGAATGGGGAAGTGGGTGGGAGGGGGTGTGGGGATGAAAGGGGGCGGATGGTTTTGTTGACGTCTTTATTATTTTTGAAAAAGGGGGGGGGGGGGTCAGGGGGGTGGGGGCGTGGGGGGGGGGGGGGGTAATGTGGGGATGGGGATGCTGGGTGGAGGGAGGTTCACACGTCGGACATATACACGCTGTACTTGCAAGAAATTTTCGTTCGATTCGTACAAAGTATGGACTTGCTTTTTGATCTTTCGATGTCGGCTCTTCCCATCACTCAGAGCGAGTTCGTGTATTGAAAACAATGTCATTAGGTTAGGTTAGGTTAGGTTAGGTTAGGTTAGGTTAGGTTAGGTTAGGTTAGGTTAGGTTAGGTTAGGTTAGGTTAGGTTAGGTTAGGTTAGGTTAGGTTAGGTTAGGTTAGGCACACCGCATCGAGCTGTTTGTAGGCTGAATCTCCGAAAACGCTCCCATTAGATTAGATTGAGTTCGTGTATTAAAAACAATATCATTGAAGGCACACCGCATCGAGCTGTTTGTAGGCTGTATCTCCGAAAACGCTCCCATTAGATTAGATTGAGTTCGTGTATTAAAAACAATGTCATTGAAGGCACACTGCAATTTCATTGAATGTACTCGACGCTGTTGCAAACGAACCAACAAAGTTTAGCAACGCTCCCTGCAGAGGGAGTTCGTGTATTAAATTATATGGACCGTGGCAAACAAACGATTAAAAAGTTTTTAGCAACGCTAAAACTGGTTCGTGTTGCGGTGAAGGGTGAATGGGGAAGTGGGTGGGAGGGGGTGTGGGGATGAAAGGGGGCGGATGGTTTTGTTGACGTCTTTATTATTTTTGAAAAGGGGGGGGGGGGTCAGGGGGGGGGGGTCAGGGGAGAGCGTGGGGGGGGGGGGGGTAATGTGGGGATTGGGTGCTGGGTGGAGGGAGGTTCACACGTCGGACATATACTCGCTGTACTTGCAAGAAATTTTCGTTCGATTTGTACAAAGTATGGTGCGGGCTTGCCAAAGACGTCCCCGGTATATGTATGGTAGCGAAGGCATCGTCTGCTATGAGAGTGTGCATACACGAAATGTGTTTAGCGTTGTTGTGCTGGGTTTTGACCGTTCTCTACGAACGGATCACTACTCTTGTGCTTTCAGCGCGGATATCGCGTTTTAAGTGTTTTGCGCTCTTTTTCATTAGTGATTTTCGCTTGTAGCTCTCCAAAAAAACATACATCTATCTGTTGTGTCGACCGATTTACCGACTTCCATGTCGCTCCGCGGTGTCCGTTTCGATTATCGTATAATCGTGCGTCGGGCGTGCACCGTGTTCGGCAGTGTGTCGTTTGAAAGGTAAATATGTGAACGGTCGTTTAAAGCTAAAGCGCGTTGAGGCATGTACGACGTTACATTACGTTCTTGCGTTCAACGCGTAGCAAATACGCTCGCCAGTCTCCTCCATTGCGGAGCGGCGGCGGTGTGTCGAATCCGTGTGATGTGTGAAAATCTCTCAAACACCGGGCGTAATCGTCTGTGTACAAACGAATGTCTGTTAAAAGATTATTAACAAACGTGAAATGATCGCTTGTCAACGTACAAAGCTAAGGCGCTCGGAGCATCCGTGAATAACGGTGTTTTGCCGCCGCCGTCCATGGTGCCGCGTCGACGGTAGAACGTTTGCGCGGTTCACCATTTGTGACGGTTCATACAATGAACGGGGAGGGCGTTAAGCTCGACTCGAACGAACGGCACGCCCCAACTCGAGGTTTCAACGCCTAGATTTTGGGGGGTAACACGTGCTCGTCGGAGTGCACATCGCTGTGTTGTGCGCGTCTCCGGACGACGTTACATACGTGATAGCTCCCTGGTTGATCCTGCCAGTAGTTATATGCTTGTCTCAAAGATTAAGCCATGCATGTCTCAGTGCAAGCCGTATTAAGGCGATACCGCGAATGGCTCAATATATCAGTTTTGGTTCCTTAGATCTTACTCAGTTACTTGGATAACTGTGGTAATTCTAGAGCTAATACATGCAATCAGAACTCTGACCAGTGATGGGATGAGTGCTTTTATTAGATCAAAACCAATCGGCGGAGGGCCTCGCGTCCGAAGTCGTTAATTTTGATGAATCTGGATAACTTTTGCCGATCGCATGGTCCAGTACCGGCGACGCATCTTTCAAATGTCTGCCTTATCAACTTTCGATGGTAGTTTCTGCGACTACCATGGTTGTCACGGGTAACGGGGAATCAGGGTTCGATTCCGGAGAGGGAGCCTGAGAAACGGCTACCACATCCAAGGAAGGCAGCAGGCGCGCAAATTACCCACTCCCGGCACGGGGAGGTAGTGACGAAAAATAACGATACGGGACTCTTACGAGGCCTCGTAATCGGAATGAGTACACTTTAAATATTTTAACGAGGAACAATTGGAGGGTAAGTCTGGTGCCAGCAGCCGCGGTAATTCCAGCTCCAATAGCGTATACTAAAATTGTTGCGGTTAAAAAGCTCGTAGTTGCATTTGTGCACCGCGCTGTCGGTGCGCCGCATCCGCGGCGATACTGACACGTCTGCGGAGCATATCGTCGGTGAGCCGGGGGTAAAACGCCGGTTCAATATCAAAATCCTATCGCGGTGCTCTTTATTGAGTGTCGAGATGGGCCGACAATTTTACTTTGAACAAATTAGAGTGCTCAAAGCGGGCTCAAAATGCTGCTCGAATACTTAGTGCATGGAATAATAGAATATGATCTCGGTTCTATTTTGTTGGTTTTCAGAACTCCGAGGTAATGATTAATAGGAACAACTGGGGGCATTCGTATTGCGACGTTAGAGGTGAAATTCTTGGATCGTCGCAAGACGAACATCAGCGAAAGCATTTGCCAAAGGTGTTTTCATCAATCAAGAACGAAAGTTAGAGGTTCGAAGGCGATTAGATACCGCCCTAGTTCTAACCGTAAATATGTCATCTAGCGATCCGCCGACGTTACTACAATGGCTCGGCGGGCAGCTTCCGGGAAACCAAAGATTTTGGACTCCGGGGGGAGTATGGTTGCAAAGCTGAAACTTAAAGGAATTGACGGAAGGGCACCACCAGGAGTGGAGCCTGCGGCTTAATTTGACTCAACACGGGAAATCTCACCAGGCCCGGACACCGGAAGGATTGACAGATTAACAGCTCTTTCTTGATTCGGTGGGTGGTGGTGCATGGCCGTTCTTAGTTGGTGGAGCGATTTGTCTGGTTAATTCCGGTAACGAACGAGACTCTAGCCTGCTAAATAGGCGTCGTCATTTAGGTGTGCGCGGCGCAAGTCGCGCAACTCACTGGCGACGTATTAAAATTCTTCTTAGAGGGACCGGCGGCTT
>OX369301.1:9121269-9133769 GCA_947284805.1 Coleophora flavipennella
ACCACAGGGATAACTGACTGACTTGCTTTTTGATCTTTCGATGTCGGCTCTTCCCATCACTCAGAGCGAGTTCGTGTATTGAAAACAATATCATTGAAGGCACACCGCATCGAGCTGTTTGTAGGCTGTAGTATCTGCGAAAACGATCCCAGCAGAGTGAGTTCGTGTATTAAAAACAATGTACTCGGCGCTGCTGTTGCAAACGAACTAACAAAGTTTAGCAACGCTCCCTGCAGAGGGAGTTCGTGTATTAAATTATATGGACCGTGGCAAACAAACGATTAAAAAGTTTTTAGCAAGTTCGTGTATTAAAAACAATATCATTGAAGGCACACCGCATCGAGCTGTTTGTAGGCTGTAGTATCTGCGAAAACGATCCCAGCAGAGTGAGTTCGTGTATTAAAAACAATGTACTCGGCGCTGCTGTTGCAAACGAACTAACAAAGTTAACTATGGACCGTGGCAAACAAACGATTAAAAAGTTTTTAGCAACGCTAAAACTGGCTCGTGTTGCGGTGAAGGGTGAATGGGGAAGTGGGTGGGAGGGGGTGTGGGGATGAAAGGGGGCGGATGGTTTTGTTGACGTCTTTATTATTTTTGAAAAAGGGGGGGGGGGGGGTCAGGGGGGTGGGGGCGTGGGGGGGGGGGGGTAATGTGGGGATGGGGATGCTGGGTGGAGGGAGGTTCACACGTCGGACATATACACGCTGTACTTGCAAGAAATTTTCGTTCGATTCGTACAAAGTATGGACTTGCTTTTTGATCTTTCGATGTCGGCTCTTCCCATCACTCAGAGCGAGTTCGTGTATTGAAAACAATGTCATTAGGTTAGGTTAGGTTAGGTTAGGTTAGGTTAGGTTAGGTTAGGTTAGGTTAGGTTAGGTTAGGCACACCGCATCGAGCTGTTTGTAGGCTGAATCTCCGAAAACGCTCCCATTAGATTAGATTGAGTTCGTGTATTAAAAACAATATCATTGAAGGCACACCGCATCGAGCTGTTTGTAGGCTGTATCTCCGAAAACGCTCCCATTAGATTAGATTGAGTTCGTGTATTAAAAACAATGTCATTGAAGGCACACTGCAATTTCATTGAATGTACTCGACGCTGTTGCAAACGAACCAACAAAGTTTAGCAACGCTCCCTGCAGAGGGAGTTCGTGTATTAAATTATATGGACCGTGGCAAACAAACGATTAAAAAGTTTTTAGCAACGCTAAAACTGGTTCGTGTTGCGGTGAAGGGTGAATGGGGAAGTGGGTGGGAGGGGGTGTGGGGATGAAAGGGGGCGGATGGTTTTGTTGACGTCTTTATTATTTTTGAAAAGGGGGGGGGGGGGGTCAGGGGGGGGGGTCAGGGGAGAGCGTGGGGGGGGGGGGGGGTAATGTGGGGATTGGGTGCTGGGTGGAGGGAGGTTCACACGTCGGACATATACTCGCTGTACTTGCAAGAAATTTTCGTTCGATTTGTACAAAGTATGGTGCGGGCTTGCCAAAGACGTCCCCGGTATATGTATGGTAGCGAAGGCATCGTCTGCTATGAGAGTGTGCATACACGAAATGTGTTTAGCGTTGTTGTGCTGGGTTTTGACCGTTCTCTACGAACGGATCACTACTCTTGTGCTTTCAGCGCGGATATCGCGTTTTAAGTGTTTTGCGCTCTTTTTCATTAGTGATTTTCGCTTGTAGCTCTCCAAAAAAACATACATCTATCTGTTGTGTCGACCGATTTACCGACTTCCATGTCGCTCCGCGGTGTCCGTTTCGATTATCGTATAATCGTGCGTCGGGCGTGCACCGTGTTCGGCAGTGTGTCGTTTGAAAGGTAAATATGTGAACGGTCGTTTAAAGCTAAAGCGCGTTGAGGCATGTACGACGTTACATTACGTTCTTGCGTTCAACGCGTAGCAAATACGCTCGCCAGTCTCCTCCATTGCGGAGCGGCGGCGGTGTGTCGAATCCGTGTGATGTGTGAAAATCTCTCAAACACCGGGCGTAATCGTCTGTGTACAAACGAATGTCTGTTAAAAGATTATTAACAAACGTGAAATGATCGCTTGTCAACGTACAAAGCTAAGGCGCTCGGAGCATCCGTGAATAACGGTGTTTTGCCGCCGCCGTCCATGGTGCCGCGTCGACGGTAGAACGTTTGCGCGGTTCACCATTTGTGACGGTTCATACAATGAACGGGGAGGGCGTTAAGCTCGACTCGAACGAACGGCACGCCCCAACTCGAGGTTTCAACGCCTAGATTTTGGGGGGTAACACGTGCTCGTCGGAGTGCACATCGCTGTGTTGTGCGCGTCTCCGGACGACGTTACATACGTGATAGCTCCCTGGTTGATCCTGCCAGTAGTTATATGCTTGTCTCAAAGATTAAGCCATGCATGTCTCAGTGCAAGCCGTATTAAGGCGATACCGCGAATGGCTCAATATATCAGTTTTGGTTCCTTAGATCTTACTCAGTTACTTGGATAACTGTGGTAATTCTAGAGCTAATACATGCAATCAGAACTCTGACCAGTGATGGGATGAGTGCTTTTATTAGATCAAAACCAATCGGCGGAGGGCCTCGCGTCCGAAGTCGTTAATTTTGATGAATCTGGATAACTTTTGCCGATCGCATGGTCCAGTACCGGCGACGCATCTTTCAAATGTCTGCCTTATCAACTTTCGATGGTAGTTTCTGCGACTACCATGGTTGTCACGGGTAACGGGGAATCAGGGTTCGATTCCGGAGAGGGAGCCTGAGAAACGG
This sequence comes from Coleophora flavipennella, assembly GCA_947284805.1. NCBI lineage: Eukaryota > Metazoa > Arthropoda > Insecta > Lepidoptera > Coleophoridae > Coleophora > Coleophora flavipennella. The sequence goes on from OX369301.1 coordinate 9,124,024, forward strand.
CTACCACATCCAAGGAAGGCAGCAGGCGCGCAAATTACCCACTCCCGGCACGGGGAGGTAGTGACGAAAAATAACGATACGGGACTCTTACGAGGCCTCGTAATCGGAATGAGTACACTTTAAATATTTTAACGAGGAACAATTGGAGGGTAAGTCTGGTGCCAGCAGCCGCGGTAATTCCAGCTCCAATAGCGTATACTAAAATTGTTGCGGTTAAAAAGCTCGTAGTTGCATTTGTGCACCGCGCTGTCGGTGCGCCGCATCCGCGGCGATACTGACACGTCTGCGGAGCATATCGTCGGTGAGCCGGGGGTAAAACGCCGGTTCAATATCAAAATCCTATCGCGGTGCTCTTTATTGAGTGTCGAGATGGGCCGACAATTTTACTTTGAACAAATTAGAGTGCTCAAAGCGGGCTCAAAATGCTGCTCGAATACTTAGTGCATGGAATAATAGAATATGATCTCGGTTCTATTTTGTTGGTTTTCAGAACTCCGAGGTAATGATTAATAGGAACAACTGGGGGCATTCGTATTGCGACGTTAGAGGTGAAATTCTTGGATCGTCGCAAGACGAACATCAGCGAAAGCATTTGCCAAAGGTGTTTTCATCAATCAAGAACGAAAGTTAGAGGTTCGAAGGCGATTAGATACCGCCCTAGTTCTAACCGTAAATATGTCATCTAGCGATCCGCCGACGTTACTACAATGGCTCGGCGGGCAGCTTCCGGGAAACCAAAGATTTTGGACTCCGGGGGGAGTATGGTTGCAAAGCTGAAACTTAAAGGAATTGACGGAAGGGCACCACCAGGAGTGGAGCCTGCGGCTTAATTTGACTCAACACGGGAAATCTCACCAGGCCCGGACACCGGAAGGATTGACAGATTAACAGCTCTTTCTTGATTCGGTGGGTGGTGGTGCATGGCCGTTCTTAGTTGGTGGAGCGATTTGTCTGGTTAATTCCGGTAACGAACGAGACTCTAGCCTGCTAAATAGGCGTCGTCATTTAGGTGTGCGCGGCGCAAGTCGCGCAACTCACTGGCGACGTATTAAAATTCTTCTTAGAGGGACCGGCGGCTTCGAGCCGCACGAGATTGAGCAATAACAGGTCTGTGATGCCCTTAGATGTCCTGGGCCGCACGCGCGCTACACTGAAGGAATCAGCATGTTCTCCCTGGCCTAGAGGCCCGGGCAACCCGCTGAAACTCCTTCGTGCTGGGGATTGGGGTTTGCAATTATCCCCCATAAACGAGGAATTCCTAGTAAGCGCGAGTCATAAGCTCGCGTTGATTACGTCCCTGCCCTTTGTACACACCGCCCGTCGCTACTACCGATTGAATGATTTAGTGAGGTCTTCGGACCGACACGCGGTGGCTTCACGGCCGTCGGCGTTGTTGGGAAGTTGACCAAACTTGATCATTTAGAGGAAGTAAAAGTCGTAACAAGGTTTCCGTAGGGGAACCTGCGGAAGGATCATTAACGTACTGCTGCGCGCGCGCGTTTGTCGTGTGCTCGCGGTGTATGATTAAACAATCCAGACAATAACAGAATTACTGAAACCTGGTTATTGGATGGCATAAAGGATGAGGAACTTTTTGATGGCAGATATCTGGTCTGGCGGCGGGACAGAGACTATTTATCGACACGACAAAAATACGGAGGTGGCGTTCTTATTGCCGTTCGCCGGGAGATGGCCGCGGTGGAGCGCCCCGACTGGCATTACTGGAGATAGTCAAATTTATTTTTTCGATACAATCTCTCAATGTAATCTCAATCAATTTAATTTATGCAGAAACACTAACAATTCAATTCTCACTGTGGAGCCCCGAGAGTCGGGAGGCCCTAAACAATGTGACTTTACTAGTCGCGCTTTACTCCGTAATGTGCGACGTCGAAGCCCATTTGAATCTCGGAGATCGATGCGTAACGTTTAACGCGTGCATCACGGCTCTGAAGGTTCGAATTTACCGCAGTTCGATGTCGGGGCTCGGAATAGTCTGTAGACGACTTCCGTTCCTGGCGGGGTGTTGTGCTCGGTAGAGCAGCGTCGTGCTGCGATCTGTTGAGACTCAGCCCTACGCCAGGTGATTCGTCCGAGGACGATGGAATACAAAGGCGGCTTTATTTGGAGTTCCATTGACGCGGACGCGTGTCTATGGGACTTTATATAAAGTTTGCCTGTGTTTATGTGTTATTATTGTTGTTGTTGTGTCAACAAAAGCATACAATAATACAAAGGCACACAAAAAGGTGTCCCCGGTGCGATCCACATCGGAGCCCCCCCCCCCCTCCCTCCCCCCCCCCCCGGTCCCCTTCCACAAAAGTTGTTAGTTTTAGATAAGCTTAATACACGAATTCAAAGCTAAAAGATTGTTTTCGTGTATTAAAATATAGCAAATATACATTTAATACACGAACACAATATTCTCATTTAATACACGAACACAATCTTTTAGTTTAATACACGAACATTATATTTTTATTTAATACACGAACACGACATTTTCGTTTAATACACGAATACAATCTTTTCATTTAATACACTAACACCCTTGATCGTATCGATGCACACTTTGCTCAATTGGCGCTGTTGCAAACGAACTAACAAAGTTTAGCAACGCTCCCTGCAGAGTGAGGATAAAAAATTTACTGGTTCGTGTTGCGGTGAAGGGTGAATGGGGAATGGGTTAGTAATATAATATAGTAGTACTTTGCCGTTACCTTAAGGAACCCTAAAAATAACTGAATTCAACAGATCAGTACGAGTAAGTATGTGTTAAGACTGTATGTCTCTGTGACAAACTCTTTGGTCATATTATTGCACATTGACAAGTTCAATATAAAAAAACTAAATGTCGTTTCCTAGCAACGTGCCGTTGTTATTCTACCGACACTATGATTTCACTTGAAAAATATTTTCTCATTTATTGTTTCTATATTTACTAGCTACAAATAATACAGCAGTTCAGTTAACTAATGTTTATTCTAGTATTACTTCTACTTCCACTGCGAACATTAAAATCTTAAATCAGTTCAAAACTTAAAAGTATGTCAGTTACGACTTCCACTGTTTTCAACAGTTCATACGAGAAAACCAGGAGAAGCGAGACCGCGCTGAGCGCAAAATGGAGGCCGACAATTAAGTCTTGGAGCGGAAGACTAGTGAGACTGAGGCGATGCGAAGAAGTCAAAAGCCTGATGGAGAAACGGGTCGCGGACTATACTATCTACGAGGTGAGTCATCGACATCATCCCGCGACCTTTACAAGGTCCTCTCATTTTGAGCTGTCTAGCTTATCCGGTGGTTATGCAACTTTAGACATAAATCATTCTTGGTTATCGGCATCTCATTATAATCATATCAGCCGAAAGACGTCCACTGCTGGACAAAGTCCTCTCCCAAGGATTTCCACGACGACCGGTCCTCCGCATCCATAGGCTTCTCGCGACCTTAACCATCTAGTATCGGTATCTATTAGTACTTATTTTTTTAGGTATCATTTTGTTGCAAGACTATAATATATTCTTATGTCTGTGGTACACCAATATCCAGAATTCAAGCAAAACCCTTGGACGCGTTGAACCGCTATGAAGCTTTAGGTGCCTACCTCTTTTCTTAATACGTAGCATAAGGACGTGAATACAAAAAAATATTTGTTGTTGGTATATTATTGTGGATGCCAATTTAAATAAAATTAGGTATTTAGAGAACCGGCCAAGTGCGAGTCGGACCAGCACTCTACAAAACTAAATTAATGATAACGATACCTATTCACTATAGACATCAACGCGAGCGACAAAAAATCCTTTTTTTGTCATTCAGTTTGGACTTTTTTAAATATTTGTTGTGTTAGTTCAGTATTAGTAGGTACCAATAATCACATCAAGTTTCACGCTTATAACTATGTATGTATTGCCGTTTTTACTATAGAGCTAAATCAAAAATACTTCTAGACCTATAAAAAACTAATTTTTTTGTATGAAGGGAGAGCCCTCCACTTATATTTTTTTTAGTATTTTTTTTTGTAGCGGCATCGAGCTGGTTGTAGGCTAAATCTGCGAAAACGCTCCCAGCAGAGTGAGTTCGTTTATTTAAAACAATATCATTGAAGGCACACTCAGTTTATCGATCCTTTAGTTTAAAGAGTTTCTAGCAAGAGGTACCGGAAAAGTTACCACAGGGATAACTGACTGACTTGCTTTTTGATCTTTCGATGTCGGCTCTTCCCATCACTCAGAGCGAGTTCGTGTATTGAAAACAATATCATTGAAGGCACACCGCATCGAGCTGTTTGTAGGCTGTAGTATCTGCGAAAACGATCCCAGCAGAGTGAGTTCGTGTATTAAAAACAATGTACTCGGCGCTGCTGTTGCAAACGAACTAACAAAGTTTAGCAACGCTCCCTGCAGAGGGAGTTCGTGTATTAAATTATATGGACCGTGGCAAACAAACGATTAAAAAGTTTTTAGCAAGTTCGTGTATTAAAAACAATATCATTGAAGGCACACCGCATCGAGCTGTTTGTAGGCTGTAGTATCTGCGAAAACGATCCCAGCAGAGTGAGTTCGTGTATTAAAAACAATGTACTCGGCGCTGCTGTTGCAAACGAACTAACAAAGTTAACTATGGACCGTGGCAAACAAACGATTAAAAAGTTTTTAGCAACGCTAAAACTGGCTCGTGTTGCGGTGAAGGGTGAATGGGGAAGTGGGTGGGAGGGGGTGTGGGGATGAAAGGGGGCGGATGGTTTTGTTGACGTCTTTATTATTTTTGAAAAAGGGGGGGGGGGGGTCAGGGGGGTGGGGGCGTGGGGGGGGGGGGGTAATGTGGGGATGGGGATGCTGGGTGGAGGGAGGTTCACACGTCGGACATATACACGCTGTACTTGCAAGAAATTTTCGTTCGATTCGTACAAAGTATGGACTTGCTTTTTGATCTTTCGATGTCGGCTCTTCCCATCACTCAGAGCGAGTTCGTGTATTGAAAACAATGTCATTAGGTTAGGTTAGGTTAGGTTAGGTTAGGTTAGGTTAGGTTAGGTTAGGTTAGGTTAGGTTAGGCACACCGCATCGAGCTGTTTGTAGGCTGAATCTCCGAAAACGCTCCCATTAGATTAGATTGAGTTCGTGTATTAAAAACAATATCATTGAAGGCACACCGCATCGAGCTGTTTGTAGGCTGTATCTCCGAAAACGCTCCCATTAGATTAGATTGAGTTCGTGTATTAAAAACAATGTCATTGAAGGCACACTGCAATTTCATTGAATGTACTCGACGCTGTTGCAAACGAACCAACAAAGTTTAGCAACGCTCCCTGCAGAGGGAGTTCGTGTATTAAATTATATGGACCGTGGCAAACAAACGATTAAAAAGTTTTTAGCAACGCTAAAACTGGTTCGTGTTGCGGTGAAGGGTGAATGGGGAAGTGGGTGGGAGGGGGTGTGGGGATGAAAGGGGGCGGATGGTTTTGTTGACGTCTTTATTATTTTTGAAAAGGGGGGGGGGGGGGTCAGGGGGGGGGGTCAGGGGAGAGCGTGGGGGGGGGGGGGGGTAATGTGGGGATTGGGTGCTGGGTGGAGGGAGGTTCACACGTCGGACATATACTCGCTGTACTTGCAAGAAATTTTCGTTCGATTTGTACAAAGTATGGTGCGGGCTTGCCAAAGACGTCCCCGGTATATGTATGGTAGCGAAGGCATCGTCTGCTATGAGAGTGTGCATACACGAAATGTGTTTAGCGTTGTTGTGCTGGGTTTTGACCGTTCTCTACGAACGGATCACTACTCTTGTGCTTTCAGCGCGGATATCGCGTTTTAAGTGTTTTGCGCTCTTTTTCATTAGTGATTTTCGCTTGTAGCTCTCCAAAAAAACATACATCTATCTGTTGTGTCGACCGATTTACCGACTTCCATGTCGCTCCGCGGTGTCCGTTTCGATTATCGTATAATCGTGCGTCGGGCGTGCACCGTGTTCGGCAGTGTGTCGTTTGAAAGGTAAATATGTGAACGGTCGTTTAAAGCTAAAGCGCGTTGAGGCATGTACGACGTTACATTACGTTCTTGCGTTCAACGCGTAGCAAATACGCTCGCCAGTCTCCTCCATTGCGGAGCGGCGGCGGTGTGTCGAATCCGTGTGATGTGTGAAAATCTCTCAAACACCGGGCGTAATCGTCTGTGTACAAACGAATGTCTGTTAAAAGATTATTAACAAACGTGAAATGATCGCTTGTCAACGTACAAAGCTAAGGCGCTCGGAGCATCCGTGAATAACGGTGTTTTGCCGCCGCCGTCCATGGTGCCGCGTCGACGGTAGAACGTTTGCGCGGTTCACCATTTGTGACGGTTCATACAATGAACGGGGAGGGCGTTAAGCTCGACTCGAACGAACGGCACGCCCCAACTCGAGGTTTCAACGCCTAGATTTTGGGGGGTAACACGTGCTCGTCGGAGTGCACATCGCTGTGTTGTGCGCGTCTCCGGACGACGTTACATACGTGATAGCTCCCTGGTTGATCCTGCCAGTAGTTATATGCTTGTCTCAAAGATTAAGCCATGCATGTCTCAGTGCAAGCCGTATTAAGGCGATACCGCGAATGGCTCAATATATCAGTTTTGGTTCCTTAGATCTTACTCAGTTACTTGGATAACTGTGGTAATTCTAGAGCTAATACATGCAATCAGAACTCTGACCAGTGATGGGATGAGTGCTTTTATTAGATCAAAACCAATCGGCGGAGGGCCTCGCGTCCGAAGTCGTTAATTTTGATGAATCTGGATAACTTTTGCCGATCGCATGGTCCAGTACCGGCGACGCATCTTTCAAATGTCTGCCTTATCAACTTTCGATGGTAGTTTCTGCGACTACCATGGTTGTCACGGGTAACGGGGAATCAGGGTTCGATTCCGGAGAGGGAGCCTGAGAAACGGCTACCACATCCAAGGAAGGCAGCAGGCGCGCAAATTACCCACTCCCGGCACGGGGAGGTAGTGACGAAAAATAACGATACGGGACTCTTACGAGGCCTCGTAATCGGAATGAGTACACTTTAAATATTTTAACGAGGAACAATTGGAGGGTAAGTCTGGTGCCAGCAGCCGCGGTAATTCCAGCTCCAATAGCGTATACTAAAATTGTTGCGGTTAAAAAGCTCGTAGTTGCATTTGTGCACCGCGCTGTCGGTGCGCCGCATCCGCGGCGATACTGACACGTCTGCGGAGCATATCGTCGGTGAGCCGGGGGTAAAACGCCGGTTCAATATCAAAATCCTATCGCGGTGCTCTTTATTGAGTGTCGAGATGGGCCGACAATTTTACTTTGAACAAATTAGAGTGCTCAAAGCGGGCTCAAAATGCTGCTCGAATACTTAGTGCATGGAATAATAGAATATGATCTCGGTTCTATTTTGTTGGTTTTCAGAACTCCGAGGTAATGATTAATAGGAACAACTGGGGGCATTCGTATTGCGACGTTAGAGGTGAAATTCTTGGATCGTCGCAAGACGAACATCAGCGAAAGCATTTGCCAAAGGTGTTTTCATCAATCAAGAACGAAAGTTAGAGGTTCGAAGGCGATTAGATACCGCCCTAGTTCTAACCGTAAATATGTCATCTAGCGATCCGCCGACGTTACTACAATGGCTCGGCGGGCAGCTTCCGGGAAACCAAAGATTTTGGACTCCGGGGGGAGTATGGTTGCAAAGCTGAAACTTAAAGGAATTGACGGAAGGGCACCACCAGGAGTGGAGCCTGCGGCTTAATTTGACTCAACACGGGAAATCTCACCAGGCCCGGACACCGGAAGGATTGACAGATTAACAGCTCTTTCTTGATTCGGTGGGTGGTGGTGCATGGCCGTTCTTAGTTGGTGGAGCGATTTGTCTGGTTAATTCCGGTAACGAACGAGACTCTAGCCTGCTAAATAGGCGTCGTCATTTAGGTGTGCGCGGCGCAAGTCGCGCAACTCACTGGCGACGTATTAAAATTCTTCTTAGAGGGACCGGCGGCTTCGAGCCGCACGAGATTGAGCAATAACAGGTCTGTGATGCCCTTAGATGTCCTGGGCCGCACGCGCGCTACACTGAAGGAATCAGCATGTTCTCCCTGGCCTAGAGGCCCGGGCAACCCGCTGAAACTCCTTCGTGCTGGGGATTGGGGTTTGCAATTATCCCCCATAAACGAGGAATTCCTAGTAAGCGCGAGTCATAAGCTCGCGTTGATTACGTCCCTGCCCTTTGTACACACCGCCCGTCGCTACTACCGATTGAATGATTTAGTGAGGTCTTCGGACCGACACGCGGTGGCTTCACGGCCGTCGGCGTTGTTGGGAAGTTGACCAAACTTGATCATTTAGAGGAAGTAAAAGTCGTAACAAGGTTTCCGTAGGGGAACCTGCGGAAGGATCATTAACGTACTGCTGCGCGCGCGCGTTTGTCGTGTGCTCGCGGTGTATGATTAAACAATCCAGACAATAAATGTTTTAGGTGTTGACATTTAAAAAAAAAACCAACACTACCCCGAATCGGACGGGACACACGTACGAGACATAAAATATATTATAAGAGCGTGTGTGTGTACGGCGGTCGTGCGCTGGACCACCATCGTTATAATAATAATATTATTATGATCGTCGTTGTCGTTGTGAAACGAATGATACGGGCGTCGCGTCAGGCCGAACGTAGACTGGTGAGAATCCGCGCCACGAGTTTGTGCCGACGTGTTCGTAAACTTTTAAACTAGCGGTTTAGAGTGGACGCCGCCGCGAGGTGGCGTTTTATTCTAAGACATATGAAATTCTTCAAATTATTCAATCGTTAAAGTGACACGTATAAACAAAACCATTACCCTGGACGGTGGATCACTTGGCTCGCGGGTCGATGAAGAACGCAGTTAACTGCGCGTCATAGTGTGAACTGCAGGACACATTTGAACATCGACATTTCGAACGCACATTGCGGTCCGTGGAGACACATCCAGGACCACTCCTGTCTGAGGGCCGGCTGTATAAAAACAAATGCCACACTGCGCACGTCTCACGACGAGCGCACGTGACGGTTCCAAAATTTATTGACTTAAAATTTTGGTCCGTTCAAATATGTACAAAAACATGCGTGACGTGTATTATTATGTCACGTCGTGTCGTGTCGTTTCCGTGTCGTCGTCGTAGTCGTTGGACCGCTACACACGCGCGCAATTTGCTTTGCGTTGCGTTGCGCGGCTAGACGACGGCGGCGGACGCGCGCTACGACGACTCTTCGGGCTGTAGCTGGCGCCGCCGCGCGCTAGCGACTCTGGGAGAGCGTCGATTACACGCGCGCGACCGTTTAGAGCGCCTTCAAAAAGCCTCTTACGACGCTGGAACACGCGCACGCACACGACTCACGATCATAATAACACGTTTCGCCAGTAGGCGGACTCGACGTCCGAAGAGCGCGTCGACGCCGCCGCTTCGACACTTCGGTGTGTCGTCGTGGTTGCGTCGTAGCGCTGACGGATATCGTGTCTGCCTCAATTTTTATCGTTGGCCTCAGATCAGGGAGGATCACCCGCCGAATTTAAGCATATTAGTAAGCGGAGGAAAAGAAACTAACCAGGATTTCCTTAGTAGCGGCGAGCGAACAGGAAAGAGCCCAGCACTGAATCCCGCGGTTGTCACGGCCGCGGGAGATGTGGTGTTCGGGAGGTTCCGCTTTCTCGTTGTCGCATCTCCTGTCCAAGTTCGTCTTGAACGGGGCCGTTTTCCCGTAGAGG
>OX369301.1:9138769-9143769 GCA_947284805.1 Coleophora flavipennella
CCTTAACCATCTAGTATCGGTATCTATTAGTACTTATTTTTTTAGGTATCATTTTGTTGCAAGACTATAATATATTCTTATGTCTGTGGTACACCAATATCCAGAATTCAAGCAAAACCCTTGGACGCGTTGAACCGCTATGAAGCTTTAGGTGCCTACCTCTTTTCTTAATACGTAGCATAAGGACGTGAATACAAAAAAATATTTGTTGTTGGTATATTATTGTGGATGCCAATTTAAATAAAATTAGGTATTTAGAGAACCGGCCAAGTGCGAGTCGGACCAGCACTCTACAAAACTAAATTAATGATAACGATACCTATTCACTATAGACATCAACGCGAGCGACAAAAAATCCTTTTTTTGTCATTCAGTTTGGACTTTTTTAAATATTTGTTGTGTTAGTTCAGTATTAGTAGGTACCAATAATCACATCAAGTTTCACGCTTATAACTATGTATGTATTGCCGTTTTTACTATAGAGCTAAATCAAAAATACTTCTAGACCTATAAAAAACTAATTTTTTTGTATGAAGGGAGAGCCCTCCACTTATATTTTTTTTAGTATTTTTTTTTGTAGCGGCATCGAGCTGGTTGTAGGCTAAATCTGCGAAAACGCTCCCAGCAGAGTGAGTTCGTTTATTTAAAACAATATCATTGAAGGCACACTCAGTTTATCGATCCTTTAGTTTAAAGAGTTTCTAGCAAGAGGTACCGGAAAAGTTACCACAGGGATAACTGACTGACTTGCTTTTTGATCTTTCGATGTCGGCTCTTCCCATCACTCAGAGCGAGTTCGTGTATTGAAAACAATATCATTGAAGGCACACCGCATCGAGCTGTTTGTAGGCTGTAGTATCTGCGAAAACGATCCCAGCAGAGTGAGTTCGTGTATTAAAAACAATGTACTCGGCGCTGCTGTTGCAAACGAACTAACAAAGTTTAGCAACGCTCCCTGCAGAGGGAGTTCGTGTATTAAATTATATGGACCGTGGCAAACAAACGATTAAAAAGTTTTTAGCAAGTTCGTGTATTAAAAACAATATCATTGAAGGCACACCGCATCGAGCTGTTTGTAGGCTGTAGTATCTGCGAAAACGATCCCAGCAGAGTGAGTTCGTGTATTAAAAACAATGTACTCGGCGCTGCTGTTGCAAACGAACTAACAAAGTTAACTATGGACCGTGGCAAACAAACGATTAAAAAGTTTTTAGCAACGCTAAAACTGGCTCGTGTTGCGGTGAAGGGTGAATGGGGAAGTGGGTGGGAGGGGGTGTGGGGATGAAAGGGGGCGGATGGTTTTGTTGACGTCTTTATTATTTTTGAAAAAGGGGGGGGGGGGGGTCAGGGGGGTGGGGGCGTGGGGGGGGGGGGGTAATGTGGGGATGGGGATGCTGGGTGGAGGGAGGTTCACACGTCGGACATATACACGCTGTACTTGCAAGAAATTTTCGTTCGATTCGTACAAAGTATGGACTTGCTTTTTGATCTTTCGATGTCGGCTCTTCCCATCACTCAGAGCGAGTTCGTGTATTGAAAACAATGTCATTAGGTTAGGTTAGGTTAGGTTAGGTTAGGTTAGGTTAGGTTAGGTTAGGTTAGGTTAGGTTAGGCACACCGCATCGAGCTGTTTGTAGGCTGAATCTCCGAAAACGCTCCCATTAGATTAGATTGAGTTCGTGTATTAAAAACAATATCATTGAAGGCACACCGCATCGAGCTGTTTGTAGGCTGTATCTCCGAAAACGCTCCCATTAGATTAGATTGAGTTCGTGTATTAAAAACAATGTCATTGAAGGCACACTGCAATTTCATTGAATGTACTCGACGCTGTTGCAAACGAACCAACAAAGTTTAGCAACGCTCCCTGCAGAGGGAGTTCGTGTATTAAATTATATGGACCGTGGCAAACAAACATTAAAAAGTTTTTAGCAACGCTAAAACTGGTTCGTGTTGCGGTGAAGGGTGAATGGGGAAGTGGGTGGGAGGGGGTGTGGGGATGAAAGGGGGCGGATGGTTTTGTTGACGTCTTTATTATTTTTGAAAAGGGGGGGGGGGGGTCAGGGGGGGGGGTCAGGGGAGAGCGTGGGGGGGGGGGGGGGTAATGTGGGGATTGGGTGCTGGGTGGAGGGAGGTTCACACGTCGGACATATACTCGCTGTACTTGCAAGAAATTTTCGTTCGATTTGTACAAAGTATGGTGCGGGCTTGCCAAAGACGTCCCCGGTATATGTATGGTAGCGAAGGCATCGTCTGCTATGAGAGTGTGCATACACGAAATGTGTTTAGCGTTGTTGTGCTGGGTTTTGACCGTTCTCTACGAACGGATCACTACTCTTGTGCTTTCAGCGCGGATATCGCGTTTTAAGTGTTTTGCGCTCTTTTTCATTAGTGATTTTCGCTTGTAGCTCTCCAAAAAAACATACATCTATCTGTTGTGTCGACCGATTTACCGACTTCCATGTCGCTCCGCGGTGTCCGTTTCGATTATCGTATAATCGTGCGTCGGGCGTGCACCGTGTTCGGCAGTGTGTCGTTTGAAAGGTAAATATGTGAACGGTCGTTTAAAGCTAAAGCGCGTTGAGGCATGTACGACGTTACATTACGTTCTTGCGTTCAACGCGTAGCAAATACGCTCGCCAGTCTCCTCCATTGCGGAGCGGCGGCGGTGTGTCGAATCCGTGTGATGTGTGAAAATCTCTCAAACACCGGGCGTAATCGTCTGTGTACAAACGAATGTCTGTTAAAAGATTATTAACAAACGTGAAATGATCGCTTGTCAACGTACAAAGCTAAGGCGCTCGGAGCATCCGTGAATAACGGTGTTTTGCCGCCGCCGTCCATGGTGCCGCGTCGACGGTAGAACGTTTGCGCGGTTCACCATTTGTGACGGTTCATACAATGAACGGGGAGGGCGTTAAGCTCGACTCGAACGAACGGCACGCCCCAACTCGAGGTTTCAACGCCTAGATTTTGGGGGGTAACACGTGCTCGTCGGAGTGCACATCGCTGTGTTGTGCGCGTCTCCGGACGACGTTACATACGTGATAGCTCCCTGGTTGATCCTGCCAGTAGTTATATGCTTGTCTCAAAGATTAAGCCATGCATGTCTCAGTGCAAGCCGTATTAAGGCGATACCGCGAATGGCTCAATATATCAGTTTTGGTTCCTTAGATCTTACTCAGTTACTTGGATAACTGTGGTAATTCTAGAGCTAATACATGCAATCAGAACTCTGACCAGTGATGGGATGAGTGCTTTTATTAGATCAAAACCAATCGGCGGAGGGCCTCGCGTCCGAAGTCGTTAATTTTGATGAATCTGGATAACTTTTGCCGATCGCATGGTCCAGTACCGGCGACGCATCTTTCAAATGTCTGCCTTATCAACTTTCGATGGTAGTTTCTGCGACTACCATGGTTGTCACGGGTAACGGGGAATCAGGGTTCGATTCCGGAGAGGGAGCCTGAGAAACGGCTACCACATCCAAGGAAGGCAGCAGGCGCGCAAATTACCCACTCCCGGCACGGGGAGGTAGTGACGAAAAATAACGATACGGGACTCTTACGAGGCCTCGTAATCGGAATGAGTACACTTTAAATATTTTAACGAGGAACAATTGGAGGGTAAGTCTGGTGCCAGCAGCCGCGGTAATTCCAGCTCCAATAGCGTATACTAAAATTGTTGCGGTTAAAAAGCTCGTAGTTGCATTTGTGCACCGCGCTGTCGGTGCGCCGCATCCGCGGCGATACTGACACGTCTGCGGAGCATATCGTCGGTGAGCCGGGGGTAAAACGCCGGTTCAATATCAAAATCCTATCGCGGTGCTCTTTATTGAGTGTCGAGATGGGCCGACAATTTTACTTTGAACAAATTAGAGTGCTCAAAGCGGGCTCAAAATGCTGCTCGAATACTTAGTGCATGGAATAATAGAATATGATCTCGGTTCTATTTTGTTGGTTTTCAGAACTCCGAGGTAATGATTAATAGGAACAACTGGGGGCATTCGTATTGCGACGTTAGAGGTGAAATTCTTGGATCGTCGCAAGACGAACATCAGCGAAAGCATTTGCCAAAGGTGTTTTCATCAATCAAGAACGAAAGTTAGAGGTTCGAAGGCGATTAGATACCGCCCTAGTTCTAACCGTAAATATGTCATCTAGCGATCCGCCGACGTTACTACAATGGCTCGGCGGGCAGCTTCCGGGAAACCAAAGATTTTGGACTCCGGGGGGAGTATGGTTGCAAAGCTGAAACTTAAAGGAATTGACGGAAGGGCACCACCAGGAGTGGAGCCTGCGGCTTAATTTGACTCAACACGGGAAATCTCACCAGGCCCGGACACCGGAAGGATTGACAGATTAACAGCTCTTTCTTGATTCGGTGGGTGGTGGTGCATGGCCGTTCTTAGTTGGTGGAGCGATTTGTCTGGTTAATTCCGGTAACGAACGAGACTCTAGCCTGCTAAATAGGCGTCGTCATTTAGGTGTGCGCGGCGCAAGTCGCGCAACTCACTGGCGACGTATTAAAATTCTTCTTAGAGGGACCGGCGGCTTCGAGCCGCACGAGATTGAGCAATAACAGGTCTGTGATGCCCTTAGATGTCCTGGGCCGCACGCGCGCTACACTGAAGGAATCAGCATGTTCTCCCTGGCCTAGAGGCCCGGGCAACCCGCTGAAACTCCTTCGTGCTGGGGATTGGGGTTTGCAATTATCCCCCATAAACGAGGAATTCCTAGTAAGCGCGAGTCATAAGCTCGCGTTGATTACGTCCCTGCCCTTTGTACACACCGCCCGTCGCTACTACCGATTGAATGATTTAGTGAGGTCTTCGGACCGACACGCGGTGGCTTCACGGCCGTCGGCGTTGTTGGGAAGTTGACCAAACTTGATCATTTAGAGGAAGTAAAAGTCGTAACAAGGTTTCCGTAGGGGAACCTGCGGAAGGATCATTAACGTACTGCTGCGCGCGCGCGTTTGTCGTGTGCTCGCGGTGTATG